>VZQC01006407.1:0-192689 GCA_009823505.1 Rhizomys pruinosus
GTTTTACTTTCCTCCTTTAGATATTTTTCCCCCTTTCCTCCTCCTTGTTTATGGAGTATTGACTTGTCTAGTTTTCAATTTTGTAAACCACTCTTCTCTTCTTGCTCTGAAGGTTCTCCAAGAAAAGGTCCACTTGGATTCTCACCAATCTCGGGGGGGGGTGGGGTATGCCTGATCTAGCCCATGCCCCAGCAGCCCGCACAAAGGTGCAGAGCACTAGCCCACTGGCCGCCGGACCCTCCGGCCCCGGCGACAAAGAAAGACATAGAGCGGTCCCGCCCACGACCCGCTACCTGCAGCAGAGGCTTGCCCAGGTAACTTCCCTGTGCCCGCACAATGGTGCAGAGCACTAGCCCACTGGCCGCTGGACCCTCCGGCCCCGGTGACAAAAAAAGCTTTATTTATTTATTTTTATTATTATTTATTTATACATTTTTTATCAAATCTAGACCTGTGTCCCCCCATCCCCCACCCCTCCAGAGCTCATGCATTCTGCCAAAAAAATAAAATATTTTAAATAACAAAAAAGAGATGGGCCTAACCTAGTTGGGTGAATCCTCACCAGGAATTTGTTCTTTACAGAAGTCAGAAAGTCTCCTCCTGTGACCTGGATCTATGGTCCCCTCCCATGAACCTGGAGCTGTGGTCCTCTCCTGTGAATCTGGAGCTGTGGTCTTCTGTGAATCTGGAGCTTTGGTCTTCTCCCATGAGCCACTGTTTCACATTCCTCTGGTGGTGGCAGATTAGACGATGGAGGACTTGTGATGCTGGGCATCAGTTTCAGCTTTCACTGGATGGGTGCATTCCCTGAAGCTGATTCTCAAGAACAGATTTCCTACCTCCCCTGAGGGACAGCTGTGTTCTTGACTCCATATGTAGTCCTGGGCACCCAGGCCCTGGTGTTATACCCCTCCCATTCCCTGGCATCAAGAGGTTTTCTCTTATTTTTCTATCACTCTTCTATATCCCCAGTATACCCTCACCTGTGCCCTACAAAAAAATGTAAATACCTACTTGAACTTCTAGAGCCAAAAATCACAGTCTGGGAAGTTAAAAAGAGAAAGAAAGTACTGTAACAACTAAACTAATATAATTCTCAAACTAAAAATATATAGTTGTATTTTAGAGTGTATCAACCAAATTTTATTTATGGACAAAACTGTACTACCAAGCTTCAACAATAATGTGAAGTTTGCTACTGTCACTGTAATGTGAGTTTGCCATTCACTCCATTTCCAAATTCTCCAGCCTATACAAAGGTTTTCAATGCAATCATGTTATTTTCTTTTTTCGTTTTTTATTTATTGTTTTATATATATATATATATAATGTATATATATATATATATATACTTTTTTTGTACAAGATTATGTTACAAATCAAATCTAGACCTGTGTCCCCCTCCCTATCCCCCACCCTACCAGATTCACCATTTCAGTCAGTTCTTTGATGCAGTCTTTTCTGTTGTTCTTTCCAATATGCATCATTCCCAACTACTTGGACTTGCATGACACAGGTGCACCAACCTACATGCAGACAGTACACTCATACACATACAAAATAATAAATAAATATATTTTTTTAATTTTCATTTTTGTATGTGTATGAATGTACTGTTTGCATGTAAGTTTGTGCACCCATGTCGTGCAATGCCACAGAGGTCAGAAGAGGGTCTCGGATTCCCCTGGAACTGGAGTTCTTCTGGAATTGGAGTTACAGATGGTTCTTAGCCGCCATGTGGGTGCTGGAGATCGAACCCGGGTCCTCTGCAAGAGCAGTTGGTGCTCTTAACTGCTAGGCCATCTCTCCAGCTCCAATGAGTATTTTTAAAAAAGTTCAAGGAGCCCTGCAAAAGAAATACAACTAGGTAATTGGCACTAGCATCCACAGATGAGGGACACCATTCATTGTTTGTTTTTCTGGGACTGTGTTACTTCACTTAACATAATATCTTCTAGTTCCATCCATTTACCTGCAAAGTTCATGATGTCATCTTTCTTTACTGCTGCATAGAACTCCATTGTGTACATGTACCACATTTTCTCTATCCACTCGTCAGTTGAGGGGCACTTGGGTTAGTTCCAGCTTTTTGCTACTGCAAATAGAGCCACAATAAACATGGCTGTGCATGTATCTCTGTGGTAAGATGAGTCTTGTGGGTATATACCCAGGAGTGCTATGACTGGATCAGGTAGTAGGCTCATTTTGAGTCTTCCAAAGGTTCTCCACACTGCTTTCCAGGGTGGCTGTACAAGTTTACATGAGCTTACACTCTCACCAGCAGTGGATGAGGCAATCATGTTATTTTCTAAAGAAAGCAATGTTAATAGTCTTTAATGACAGAAAGATCATTAGACACAAGGGCACCCATCCTTCATACCAGCAAAAGGAGGCATAAATTTAAGGCCAGTAGGGTCTACTGGCCTTAAATTTATGCTCTAGTTAGCTCTAGGCCAACTAAGGGTACATAGTGAGGTCTTGCTAACAACGACAAAAATAACAACAACAAAAAACCTCTGCTGCAGTAGTGGTGTAAATACTTTGGGAGTAACCAACTACTTTTTGATTGGATTTACTGCCTTCTTAACAAGATGGAGCCCATACCTGGCATTCTTGTCAGGACCAAGGACCAGTAAAAGACTGGTCATGGTTAGTAGGGGAGATCCTACTACTATTACCCTGTTAAAGGACACAGTATTAAACTGACTCCTAATGACTTCTTGTTATAGCCATAGATTACTGCATCTCTCAGCACTCACCAGAGTGACTTCTTCTTGTAGCAGATGACAATCAGCATGCAGGCCTACAGCTGGTCCATGTGAGGAAAATAAGAAACAGGGGAGTGCTCATCCCCAAATGAGACATCTGTGTCAAACCTGAACCTCCCCAGGTCCAGGCCATTGCAGGAGAGAGGGATGGATGGAGTGTAAGGGCCAGAGGTGAAGGATGAATACAAGAAACCAGGTTTTCCAGACACAACAGGGCAGTTGCCCATAAGAACCCACAGTGTTTGTCACAGCACACACAAGACCTGAGTGAGCCCAAGCCAGACAAAAGGCCAGTACGGAGGTGAGAGATGCTCAAGAAGTCCCTCCCAAGCGCAGAGGAACTATTGGCAACTGACAGCTAGCTTATGGGAGGGACTGTTTCCTTTAAAAGAGAGATTCGTAGTAGATTGACTGTTCTCTAGGAGATGGACCCACATCCAAAGGCATTTGGAGAACACGAGTTAGACTTGAAAGGCATTAGAAGAAATAATAGAGGACAGGAAGTGAAGGAGTGGGGATCAGGGTTGAAAGTAGAGAAGATGAGCAGGAGCTCTGAATATGATCAAAATGGGGCCTGGAGAGATGGCCTAGCGGTTAAGAGCGCCGACCGCTCTTGCAGAGGACCCGGGTTCGATCCCCAGCACCCACATGGCGGCTGAGAACCGTCTGAAACTCTAATTCCAGGAGAGCTCCAGTTCCAGGGGAATCCGAGACCCTCTTCTGACCTCCGCGGCATTGCACGACACGGGTGCACAGACCTGCATGCAGACAGTATATTCATACACAGACAGAAATAAATAAAATTAAAAAAAAATATGATCAAAATGTATTGCATTAAATCCTCGAAGAATCAATATATATATATATATATATATTATATATATATATATATATATATTGTCATATATATATATGGTCAGAAAGATGAAATGTGAGCTGGGCTGTGGAGGAGGTTGTGTAGCTAAAGCCCAGGAACAGCTTCTACTTGCTGAGAGCCCCCTTGAGGCAGCAGTCAGCAAAATCTGAAGACATTGGTCCGAACTCTAGTCAATGATTTCTGCCGGCAACCAGAACAGACTTGGAAGCGGACTCTGAGCTCTCAGTGAGAGCCCAGCTCTGGCTGGCTCCTCAGTTTTAGCCTGGTGAGACTCTGAGCACAGAATCCAGGCTCATGTAGCTGGCCTTCCAAGCCACAGAAACAGAGAGCGTGAGTTTGTATTGTCATAAGTGCTAATGAATGATAATTGGTTACGCCGAATAGAAAAATGAATATATCCTGGAGAGATACTGATGGCATGGGCCAGGGTGTTCCGAGGCAATGAATGGTAGGGAGCTGGACGAGTCGGGGCAGGGCCACAGAATCTGCCCAAAGGCTAGATGAGAAGATGGGGGGACGGAGCCCAGAGCAGCTCTAAAATTTGATTCACACAGAGCTGGATGAAGGTTTTGCTTTTTTCTGAGATGGATCCTATTTGAGAAAAAAAAATGTTTCAGGCAGACAAAAGTCAAAATTCTAGTTTTTCAACATATATTTTTATAACCATTTTATTGAAATGGTGGACCCACAAGAGGCTACACAAACTAGGACCACACAACTCATTTTGGAAAGCTAAAATTTCTAAGTGCAAATATCAAATGTCAGGACATTCAGGATTGGAGCCCTGAAGGAAGGTGAAGAACAAAGATACAGATGTGATGCTGGGCCACGGAGACTTGGTGCCCAGAGCCAGGAAGATCCTCATGGAGATAGGGAGCTGGGAGGAAAAGACTCATGATCACTGGGTTCTGGAGCTGCCCAGTGTTAACACGCGAGGAGAGAAGGATGAAGATCCTGGAAGGAAGGCAGAGACCAACCACTCGTTGAGGTTGGAGGGGAACCAGTTAAGGGAGGATATCGTTGTTTTAAAACTTCCTGTGAATCTCTGCAAGGGCTCTCAAGCTCTTGATTTCAAATCTATGTACTTAACTCGAGGACCACGAATGAGATGCAGAGGGATGAGATCGTTTCTGGAGATTTGTTAAAATCTCCTAAGTTTCTGTGAATGACAAATTGGGGTTAAAACATCATCTTTGGATGATTTAAGTGTAAATGAACAGAAACATGTGGGTTATATTTTCCCCAAATTGCATATAGGTTTAACAATTAAGCACAAAACGGGGCTTGTAGTAATGGGCTCGCTGGGGCTTTGTTAAGTATGAAACGGGTTGGAGGAAAAGAATCAGCAGGTTTAGAGAGTGGCCTGGGGCACCATGGGAAATTGAATCTGTATTCTCCTCTCCCTCCATCTCTCCAGGTCTCTCCGCCTCTGTCCTTGTCTGTGACTGGTTTCGTCTGTCAGTCCCTCCTGCTTTTCTTTCCCTGTCTGTCCCTGCGTCCAAGCTGCCATCTGGGTATTCAAGGACATCTTGAAAGCACATTTCCCAGCTGTCTGAAAGCAGCAGCCAGAGTCCTCTACTGTGTGTGGAATTCCACCCATGAGTTCCAATTGGAAAGGAAAAAAAAAAATCAGTAGCAGGTGGTACTACTCCCTGGGGAGAGTGTTTATTATAGCTGTCCTCTGAAGGAAAATAGGACACATGCTCCAGGAGGGACAATATACTGCTTCGTGTGATTTTACATTATAAGCTTTCCTTTATGAATCTCTCCCCCGCTTTTCCTCCGACTTGCACTTTGCTAGATACGTTTGAGACAAAGGAATCAAAAGCTGTTTTTGATCTGGTGTGGAGCAAGGCCAAAGAATGTCCCCATAACTTAATACACTGCCTGATGACAGAATTACATAATGGTGCAGGCAAGAGTGGGCTGTGGACAGGGTAGTCCCTGCTCTAAGGGTTTTTGAAGAAGCTGTGGAGTGAGTTTGAGATGACACAGTGGACAGGCATTCGAGTTGAAAGTGGAAGATTCTTTCTAATCCACCCAGGCTCCTGTCATGAAAATGGGCAGCTATATGTCTTTTCAGCTTTAGAAATTTATTTCTCAACAGTTCTAGGGGTTGGGAAAGTCCAACATCAAGGCCTTGACATGTTTGCTGTCCAGTGAGGTCTCATTTCCTGGCTCATAGCTGGGCCCTTAGTGCAGTGTGCGTGGGGAGGGAGCGGTTCTCTGGGGCCTCTTTCATAAGGCTCCATGATTCACTTCCCCAGAGCAGCACCTCCGGATGGCATCTCACTGTAGATTGGGTTTCAGCAGATGCATTTGGAAGAAAACTATTATAAGCAATTATCACAGACAGCACAAGCTAGGAACTCTGAGCAGAGCAGAAGTGTAAGTGGAAGTGTTTGCTTTTGGCCTCTTGGGGCTCTGTGGGGATGGCTGCAGTGGGGGAGTGTAATGCAGGGTGTGTGTGTGTGTGTGTGTGTGTGTGTGTGTATGTGTGTGCGTGTGTGTGGGCTCAAAGTTGATGTTGGGTAACTTCCTTGATCATTCTCCATTTTACTTATTGAGGTAGGATCTCCCTTTGAATTCAGAGCTCACCAATTCCAGCTAGTTCAGCTGCCTGTTTCCCCAAAGGATCCCCCTTTCTTTGCCTTCCAAGTTCTAGAATTACTGGCTGGCCAATACACAGGCCCAGCTTTTATGTGAGTTCTGGGGATCTGACATCCTGGCTTTGAACTTGGGGAGCCACCTCTTAATCCCCTGAGCCATCTTCCCAGCCTGAATTTTAGTATTTTTATACAGTTATGTTACTTATGCAATAATAATGAGGGCATAAACTAGACAGGTCCCTCACATCGAAAAGTTCCCTCTGGCCTCTTTCAACATCACTTCAGTTTTCATCACAAACAACTATCGATCTGCTATCTGTCCTCAGAGTTTCTTTATAGAAATTACATATAAGCAGAACCACACAGTCTGTTACTTTTGGCTGAATTCCTGTAGTCAGTACAACTGTTTTACAGTTCTCCACGTTGTGGCCTATCTCCATATTTTATTCATTTTATTACTGCATAATATTTCATTGGGTGGAAATGTGCCCATTAATCAGTTGATAGACATATGGGCTGCTTTCAGTTTGGAGATATTGTGAATAGGAGGAATGAAGCCGTGAGTGTGTTTTTACAAGTTTCCATGTGAACATGCGCTTTCATTTCCCTTTGATAAATACCTCAGAGGAGTAAATGTATATTTTATTTTCTTCAGCTGTTTTACTAAGTGATTGTATTACTTCAGTCCTCTGTTAGTAAGTCCATGTTTTCACCAATATCTGTGCTTCTCAGTCAACTTAAAGTTTATCCATTTTAATAGATATGCAGTGATGCTTTCTTGCTGTTGCTTTTATTTTATTATGGTAATATATACATATATACAATTTAACAAATTTTAAGTCTGCAGTTTAAAATAACTTAATCCACAAGGTTGTACACCTACCATTTCCAGATATTTCATCACTCCAGAAAAATCTTGGTCCCCATTTTAATTAATTTTTTTCTATGCGTATGAATGATTGCCTGCATATATATAAGTATACATATGTGTACACTGCCCACGAAGGCCAGAAGAGGGTATTGAATCCCTTGTAATTGGAGTTACTGATGGCTGTTAGCTGTCGTGTGGCTGTTGGGAACAGAACCCAGGTTCTCTGCAAGAGCAGCCAGTGCTCTTAACCATTGAGCAATCTCTGTATCCATTCTTTTAAAAAGCAATTCCATCTTCCTTCCTTGCTTCCCATGCCCTATGAAACTTAACTTTCTGTCTCTGAATTTGTCTATTCTAGAGACATCATGTAAGATAATAATGGAAAGTTTGTTCTGGTGTGTTTGGCTTATTTCTCTTAGCATAAAGTTGTCAATGTTTATCCAGATGGTACCATTATGTATCAGAACTTAGCCCATTTTCTAGGTTAAGAAATATTCTAATGTGTGTGTGTGTGTGTGATGTGTGCAAATGTATATGTGTGTGTGTGTGATGTGTGCAAATGTGTGTGTGTGTTTCTTCAGATCGTGTTTCTTCATTCATCTGACTATGAACAGGAATTTAAGTTGCTTCCCCTTTCCCATTGTGAATGCTAAGCAGTGCTGCTCTGAACCTGGGGCCGTGCTTACCTGAGGCCCTGCTTTCAGGACTTCATTTCACTTATTCCTAGTTCTGTGATGACTGCATCATATTTCTATCCTGTTTAACTTTTGAGAAGTTGTCATGATATAATATTTTATACCAGCTGCGTCTGTTTTCACATCCTATCCCACCCTGCCCCAGCAATATGTGAGGGTTGCAATGCCTCTGTACCTTCACCACCTTTTCTTCTTATTTCCTAACTGCCATCATGATGGGCATCAAGTGCTAACTTCTTCCATGGGCTCATCTGCCTCTCAGAAAAAAATAAAAAATAAAAGGGGGAGATATGAGAAGATCCAGTTTGAATTAGGGACTAGTTCTTAGCTAGCATCCCTCAGGGCACAACGTGGAAGTCATGGGATTCCTCTGATCCCATCCCAAGAGGGAGCAACACGGCCCAGGCACATGATGCTAGGTGTGGCAGCAGTCTACAGTGGCTTGAAACTGGGGGTCTGTGATTGGCTCTGGGAGCTGATGACATTTTGCTTATAAAAGTGACTTGCAGGGCTGGAGAGATGGCCTAGCGGTTAAGAGCGCCGACCGCTCTTACAGAGGACCCGGGTTCGATCCCCAGCACCCACATGGCGGCCAAGAACCGTCTGAAACTCCAATTCCAGGAGAACTCCAGTTCCAGGGGAATCCGAGACCCTCTTCTGACCTCCGCGGCATTGCACGACACGGGTGCACAGACCTGCATGCACACAGTACATTCATACACATACAGAAATAAAAATTAAAAAAAAAAAGTGACTTGCAGCAGGCAATAAATCAAATTCTCCATTACTATCATTACACAGAATTCCTGGGTCCATTATTTTGCAGGTATACAGGCTGAAACAGGCCTGGATTTCGAGTGTCTGTGGCTATTGGGTTGGACAGGGGTCTATCAGACCATGAACCTAGGAAGCTAGTGTGGGGTTGAGCAGAGACCAATCAGGTCACCAACCTGTGCAGTGAATTGTGAGTGGGTGTAGGCTGAAGATAGGCCATCAGCCTGAAATTCCTGTCCACAGACCAGCAGTCTTTGGGCAGGTGGGAAAACATGGCAAAATGGGAAGGACTCTGCTTCCCAGGCTAAGGACTAGGGTTGGAAGTACCTCTCAGGTTGGGTTACAAAAGTGACCAACTGACCTCTGCACCAAGGGGGTCCAGAGGGGTCATTCCCCACATTGACTGCAGGCGTGCTCCCCTTCCCTTAGAAGGACTGCGCTGTACCTGCTTGTAGTAAGAGAAGCTTCCTACAATCAAGTATCTCATTGTGGTTTAATTCACATTTCCCTGACAACTAGGGAGGTCGTCTATCTTTTTATGGTGGTTATCGATCACTGGCATATCCTCTCTGGATAAAAACACATTTAGAGGCTTTGCCTGTTTAAACATTTTGTTGTTGAGTGGTACTGGGAGGAGTCTTGATATTGGCCCAAACTGATATACCATTAAAACCAATTTAATATACTTAAGTAAATATAATGTAGTTGGAGTTTGTTGGCATAGAGCAACTCTGAATTTCTTTTTTTGACTCCCCTGAATTTCTGTCCAGATTTTTGATACTCACAGAATAAAAGCAAGAAATTAAAACATTCAACCAGTCCCTTGTTTTCTGTGGTACCCAGAAGGAAATACGACATGGACCTATATAATTTTGAGAAATGGTAGGAGCCTGAAATAGAATCATTAATTGTTATAATTCCTTCATTTAATAAATTATACTGTGGATTCATTAAATGTGGATTTTATAGTCTCTAGCCCAAAGAGTTGTGCTATAAAACAGCACACAATAACATCACCTTTTATGAAAAAAATCATATGTAAAACTTGATAATAAAGAATGCTATCTCTTCTGATGAGTAGCACTGAGAGAAACGGACAGAAGTTCTTAGAATAGGTTTGTACATTAAGAGCATGACTCAAGTGTAATACAGAACTTCTGTATAGTCTTTTATGTTTTTAGGTGAGCAAGGAATTCGATTTTAGAGAAGTACGAGAATCTGCCTGTTCCTCAAGACACCTTGATGTAATTTAAGTGCAAAGTCCCTTGTTAGGATATAAGTGCCCCTAATGCAGACATTACTAAACTAAGATTAACTTTCTACATTTTGGCAATAACACCTTCGTCTCCTGTGTCTCTCATCTCTCCAAGTAAGGATGTGACTTTAAACCATCTCCAAGAACAAAGAGGTGGGTTTTTTTTGGGGGGGGGGGACTTCCATCCATAGGAATTCTTTCCTAAAACAGAACCTCTGATATCATGTCTGTGGATGGAGCCTCTCATGGGATTTCCTTTTCTTCCTTTAAAAAATGATCTTTCTCTCATTTTTATCACAGGCACATTGCTCATCTGATCTAAATAGATGTGGCACTAAGCTGAAGAACAACTCAAAATAAAACATGTACTAGCAAACTCCTTTAGTCAAGGTGGTGCAATTCATAGAAGGGTCTTCACTTTGTCTTATGCTCATTTCTGTTAAATAGGAGAATGGTCATAGAAGTAGCTTTGTCAAGACATTGTGAATCAGTGATAAGTGCCTCTTCTCTATCTATCTAGAATAATCTCAAACATTGTCTTTCTTCCTCTTTTCCTTCTTCTCTCCCTGCCTCCCTTCCACATTGCTTGCCTATTAGAATATCTATTTATAAGAAATATTCTATGAATTTACATAGGATACCAGCTTCTCCTTTTATTATTAATGAAAATAAAGAATTTGATAGTATTCTCAATGATGGGAATTTAACCTATTTGTATATTTTGCATGGTTTCCAGAGGGCAAAACATTCCCGATTTCTGTCCTACAGATCTTCGCACTAGTAGATAAAGGTTTCCATACATTTAATTAAAATATAGTTTCATATTTTCTTGAACATTTATTGAGTTGTATGGGAGACATATGTTAATTAAATCTTAAAATTACATTTTAAGGTAATTTTTAAAGATCACTTGCATAATTAAAGAAGACGACTTGTTTAAACTCACAGTCACTGCTGTCTCCGGGATACAGGTATTCTGCTGTTCTTCCTCAAGTGTCCTCAGCTCATTACTTCATTCCTTACCCACAGTCAGAACTTTATTAACCAAACAATAACATGAATTATACTATAATGAATTTCATTACAATAATAATTTCATTTTTTACAAATTACTAGTGGTTCAATATCCTTTTGCTTTTGGCTCTTAGACCACAGTCCTAAGTCTACTTGTATGTAGGAAACACTAGAGATAGTTTAGTTTTGTTAGGGTTAATGCCTCTTCTTCACAAGCTGATACTGTATTCCAGTTTCAACCTGTCAGTTACACATGTGTAAATATAACTCTTTTTGACCCCGACTGCAGTGATTTCTCTCCATACTGCATCTCATATGTCCTCTCTGCCCTTTCTTATGACATCTAATGTCCTGTGAAAATTGAAATTTGGTACCATAAGTAACTGCCAATGTTGAATGCACCATAAACCCCATGTGTATCTGTTTTTGTTAGCTGCACTTAACTGTATTTTCATAAACAAGACAGCTTGAAGTAAATGCTTGATATGTTCTGATAAATTCTGTTTGATCTACTGTTTGGCAAATGAGAAGGCCATAGTAGCCGAACAATGCTTTTTGCAAGTTAGATGATTTCTAAGTCTTTGTATTCAAGAAAATTTAGGAAAACTTAGAAAATTGTCACCTGAGGGGCTATTAAAGCATTTTGTGCCAGGCATGTGACACATGCCTTTAATCACTGCACTCAGGAGGCAGAGACAGGCAGAGCTTGATGAGTTCAAGGCCACCCTGGTCTACAGAGTAAGTTCCAGGTCAGGAGATACTATACCCTTTCTCAAAAAATTATAATAAAATATTTTTGATAACTCTATTTGTAATTTTTTAAACATAAATGTTGGTTATGCTTAAACTGCTTCTATTTCATTCACACACTTAGGTCGCCAAAGTTTCTTGGCAAGAATTTTTACACTGGGCCAGCAAAATGGTTCAGCGGATAAAATCACTTAGTGTGAAAAAAATAAAAAAAAATATCACTTAGTGTGTAAGCCTGATGACCTGAGTTCAATCCCCAGAACTCATGGTGCAAAGACATAACCGATTCCTAAGATTTGTAATCACCCTCCCACAACACATATAAAAATTAAACAAAGAACTACTATACAATTGGAATGAAGTTCCTACTGAGCCTTGTATTATTTTTCCTTATTCTTGTTTGAATACACCAGACAATTCTTATTTGAAAATTCATATATATGTATATATGAATGAAAATTCTCAAATTTGTCTTTTGTGGTTTGGTCATTCATAAAATTTGCCATATATTTATGTTGCTTTGTTCAATTTTTATTTCTGATCATTGTAATATTTAATCCAGAAAAAAGCTTTAACATTGCAGTCATATACTAGAAAGATATGTTCAAGTGATTAACAAGCATTTTAACCAAAATTATATTAGATACATTTCTCTAAGGAAAGTGGGATTGAAATGCTTCCTCAAAGAAAAAGGGAACAATATGGGATTTCAAAACTTTAAAATATATGTATTAGTTTCTCTTCATTTCATCAGGAGATGAAGAGAAACTAATACAGATATTTTACAATTTAATTCTCAGATTACTGACATAAATTTCATTGGTCATGCTTAGAAGCCTCATAGAAAAGTGTTAAGAGTTCATATTTTTTGCAATATTGATAATTACCTACAAATATCAATATTCAAGATATTTCACATAATTTATAAAATGTCATAAAATTCACAAGATTAGATAATGATATTAATTAAAGAATCAAGATAATAAGCTAGGAATTACATCCTTTGAAGATAGTTCAATTTATAATATGGAATCATGCTTATTAACCTAGAAATATATGAAAGGGCATATAGTTTGTTTGTTTGTTTGTTTGTTTTTTGGTCTTTTTGAGACAGGGTCTCCCTGTAGCTCCCAGCTGTCCTGGAACTCACTCTGTAGACCAGGCTGGCCTTGAACTCACAAAGATCCACCTGCCTCTGCCTCCCAAGTGCTAGGATTAAAGGCGTGCGCCACCACGCCCGGCTGAAAGGGTATATAGTTTTATAAGAGTCTTTGGGGATATGAAAAACACATTTTTGAGCATCAGTGTTCTTAGCTGTGCATTTGTCAACTTCAACTATATTTTCTACTGATGAATATTCATATTGAGTGAGAGCCCCAGTTTGGGATTTATAAGGAATAAACAGCTTATGTAAAAAGTAAGATAGGGGATTGGGTAGAATCTGGACAGAGAAAAATGTTGGTTCAGGACTCTTCCAGACTTAACACATGGTCATCCTCTTTTTTTTCTTTTTCCATGTCTCCCCATTCACAATACAGACCAGGCACAGTGGCCTAGGCTGAGGTGTACATGGGGTAGGTTTGCTCTGCCTCCTCTTTCTATACAGTCAGTGTAGAAACACAGCCTGTGGGAAGTACCAGGAGGCCATGGTGCCTCTTGACTCTGTCCTTGATGCCAAACTGGTAGATATGACCACCAGGCCAGTGAGGCCTGAGGATCTTCAGCCCCAACTTGAGTAGTCCTGGGTGACCAGAGTTGCTCAGCAGTAGATTGCAAACCCAAATGAACTTTCCAATGCTGTCAGGAGGCAACTGAGTTCAGAATAAGCTCAGCAAGTACCTTTACTCCCTGACCTGCCTCGCTGGCTCCACTACCATTCTACAAGTTTCATTCCCAAGAACACTGAGTTCTCAACTTCCACTCTTCAGGTTGTTGTAGTTATCCCAAATCTAGTGGTTTCTCATATAAATTTATGATAATTTTGCCTGTGATTACTACAAATTTAATGACATAGTAGTAGGAATTAAATAAATCTTATAAAGCAATGTCAATAAAATTGACTTCTTTCTTCCATATGGTGATGGAACCCAGGGCCTTTCATATGTTAGATGAGTGCACTAAGACTGAGTCATATCTCAGCCCAGTGCTGATGTCTTTAATATACTGAGTTTCCTGGTTCATTGTCACAGTATGACATCATGTTCCTTAACTCTTTGACCTCTTCCATCAAATTTTATACTTTTATATTTTTTTTCAAATTTACATGAAGCAACTTGTTTAGGAATAATTATAAATGATATTACTTGGGGTTTATAGTTCATTTATAGTATATAGAAATAAGCCTGATTTTCTTTTTTTTTTTCTTCTTTTTCTTTTTTTTTATACATTTCTTTTTTTTTTAACATGCATCATAAAAGGACAAAAGTAATGTCTCTAACACCCTAGACCTTATTCAGGGTGAAAAAAACCCGAATTCTTTTTTTTTTTTAATGCCCATCATCATGTACTCTTTTGTGAACTTGGCATATACCATATTGTTTTCATTTAAATCAATTTGAATTTAGTGGGGCATACAAATTAGTATTTTTATGGGCTTTTTATTGAATAGAAAAATATAAACTTAAAGTTGTAGAGCAATGAGGTGCTCCACATTGAATAAAAACTATCAGTAATTTTTAAGAATACTCTCTGAGGTGTAACTTGGTTTTTCACGAGATCATACTTTTCCTGCCTTTTTTAATAATATATTTTTAAATATAAAAATTGACAAGATAAATATATTATTTCACATAGCCTCTCTTTGAACATAAATGTTTTTGCCAAGTAATTATTACCTGATTCTTCCATCATTGTATGCTGGTGTCCCTTCAACAACGGATTTGAAAAAAAAAGGTTTGTTGCCACTCTGTTCTTCATAGCCTCCTACAATGCAGAAGCCCAGGCTTCCAGCTGTGTTTCTTCGTAATACATCTTTACAGTTACATAAGTACCGTGGTAATTCTAGCCATATAACCCAGGATGGGGACCAGTCACCGGGTGGGGTCACATTGTGGTTGGAGTCCAGGGCTGATGGGCTACTGGGGTCTTCCTGGGGCTCCTGTTCATTGACTTCCAAGGCTTTGAGTACCACCAAGGAGGATGTACTCTTCAGTACAGCAACTCTCTCAGTCTGGCTGACCTCTGAGAGTTCAATCCCATTCACATTCAATAAAATGTCACCTATTTTTATTCTTCCATCTCTGCTTATGACTCCTCCAGGCTCAACACTGATGACACAGATAGGCAAGTCCCAGTCCCTTTGTGTTGCTCCCCCTCCAACGGTCATGCCGAGAGATTCGCTGGGGTCTTTTTAAACACTCACCACCTTCTCATGGCAAGTAGTTGCGGGGTGGAGGGGCTTGGAAACCCTGCTCCTGTCCCCTGGGCCTGGGGACCGGCTGCTGTTGCTGATCCAGCCAGCTTCCTGAAAGATGTCTGGGCTGTGCTGTCGAACCTGACGGGACAGGACGAGGTGAACATGCCTTTCACTGGACTGAATCAGCTGAGCTGCACTTTCTGGACTGCCATATCGAAGGTCATGTCCATTGATGGCCAATACCGGATCATTCTCCTCCAGTTGGCCATGTCGGTCAGCCACACCGCCATTAAGCACGTTGAAGATGAAAACCCCTGGTTTGTTCACACTGCGCACCAGCTTTATGCCAAGCTGCTCCTTGGGACTGCTTTTGTGGAGAATCACGTGGAAGCTGTCATCCTGGGGGCCGTAGGAGTCCAGTGCCTGTCCGTTGCTCCTGCTCCGGAACTTCTGCTCCCGCAGCACAGTGAGGTGCAGTGCCTGGCAGGGCTGGCGCAGGAGATGCAGGGCATAGTTGTGAGGGACATTGTTGATGTCCATTCCATTGACCTTGAGGATAATGTTCCCTGGCAGCAGCCGGCCATCTCTAGCAATCACTCCATCAGATAAATATGCTGGATGATGATGTGGCCCAGCGGAGTTTCACTGCCTCCCACAAGCCTAATGGAGAGGCTTTCACTGGGATCCACTCGATTGATTTTGGATGCTTGTAATATCACCATCTGGATTCGGGTGATACAACCTTGGAAAGACTTCAGGGACAGTGGTGTTTTCAGAGTTTTCCCCGCCCTGATCAGCGTGGTTGGCAAAGGCACTTCCACTCTTCCTCCTTCGAAGGTCACTCAAAGCTCCGTTAATCTTTTTGTGAAAGATCAGCTTCTGATAGTAGATTGCTCAAAGGGCAGTGTTCTAGCTCAGTTGCTCCCGCCAGAGTCTGAGGGGCTGTTTGCTGGCTGAGCATCCTCCTCTACCGTGGACATGTAGACAGGGTTGTCCAGGCCAGGCTCGTCAGTCATTAAGGAGATGGTAGCAGCTGCAGACAGCTTGGGGGAGAGTGTGGTTGCTGTGAGGCTGGCACAGCCATCCGGGCAGGCATCTTGTGAGCGCCTCTTCCGGTCCTTGGTCAGGCCATAGTGGGAGGCGCCTTTGCAGCTTGTCTGGAAGTGATGTTGGAGGTCTCAGCGCTGTAATACCTCGGTGCAGTGCTCTGTAAAAGGGCAGCTGACCGGCAGCTTGTTGAGAAGCTGGTTGACCAGTATGCTGGACTTCTTGCAGTGCTGCAAAACCACAGGCTTGCGATCCACAGGGCAGAAGTCTTTTTCTACCAGGAAGTTGGTGAGACACAGGATGCAGTAGGTGTGTCCGCACGGAGTGTCCAGAGGGTCCAGCAATGCTTGTAGACAGATGTGACATATGAGGTCATCATCCACGTCTTCTTTGTATGTGTAGAAGTGGTTTTCCTCTGGGGTGTGGGCTTGGCCGCACACCACACACAGGGTCTCAGGGCTGGGATCTGGTTCATCAGCACTGTCGGGCTGGTTCATGGCTGAGCAGCGAACAGGTTGACAGGGAATCCAGTAGAGTAGTATTTCCCAAGATGGTCTAGGACCCATCTGCATGCAAATCTGTTCAAGTGTGCTGGGACTCTCAAAGCTGCAGTAATCAGTCAGCTCTCATCCCTGGTGACAGAGGCTTCTGGGCCACCTGAGTTTTGACCAGTCTCAACTTCAGTGTACAGGTGCCTCAGCTTCCTTGCAGCTGGTCACATGGTGCTTACAGTTCCCCGTAGGCCTGCAATTAGGAACACATTAAATGATTCAGATTCGAATGATAGCGCCTTAATAAGGCGATGTTGTGTGCTCTGGGAGCCCTAGAGGAGGAGTCAGAGTTATTTCGGTTCCAAACTTGGTGTGTGACCCTGGACAAGTCACTGTTGCTTCAGTTTTTCCAGAAGGAAAGAGACTAATGGCACGACTCAGCTGGCCCCTGAGCGGGACCGCTAGGAATCCTGCCCGTGGGCTCAGCCCTGTGGCCGCCTGCGCCGGCGCGGTCAACAATGCCGGGTCACCCTGCTGCATCGCTGTCCACACTCATGGGCCGCGTCCAGCCTCCCTCCACGACGTTTTCACTCTCTGGAATGTGCTGCCTGGGGACACTGGGGAGTTCCCTTCCTGGACAGTTGGCTTGCTCAGACATACTTTTTGTCCCATCAACAGAGAGATGGCCTTGGTCAGATTCTGAGCAGCCATAAGCCTGATTTTCACAGTTGATTTTATATCCACTAGAATTACTAAATTCATTTATTCTTCTTAAAACAAAAAAATTAAAAAATTAAAAAATTATTATCGTTGTGTGCATATATACATGATGTGTGTGTGCATGGTGCATGTGTTTGGGTCCACGTGCCATAGCCCACATGTGGTGGTCAGAAGATGTTTTGGTCCTCTCCTTCCCTTTACTTGGGTTCTGGATATCTAACAGAAGCAACTTGAGGAAGAAAATATTTATTTTGGCTCACAGTTCTAGCAGGATACAACCTGACATGGTGTGCAAGTTATGGCAGCAGAAACCAGGGGCAGGCTGCTCACTTTGTATCTGCAGTCAAGAAGCAGCAAGTGAACAGACAGCAGGATCAGGCCAGAAAGTGTTAAGGCCCAGCCCCAATGACTTACTTCCTCAAGCAAGGTTCCTGAAAGTTCCTCAGCAACCTTCTTTTTTTAAATTGTTTTAATGTTTAGTAAAGTTTTGTGCATTTCATATATCATTTGTACAGTTTAGATTCATTCCCCTTTCCATGTCCCCCACCCCACCCGAGTTCATGCATTCTGCCATACATATCTTGCATCTTTTTCTGAGTCTTTTTAAAGTTTTTCTGTGCAGAGGATTATTGTTTTGGGGAGAACTTTACTGTTTCAGTCAGTTCTTTGTCCCAGTTCTTTTGTTCTTGTGGTTCCCTCCAATTTGTATCGCTTCAAAATATGCATATATATGTCACACATGAACTAAAATTATGTCACCTGAAAATAAACTATGTTATTTCCAAATCATATTTTGGAATTCACATTTTCCCTTTTAATTTTATATTACTCTAAAATATGCATACATGCTCTCCATCCATATACCAAAATTACAAAGTCTGAATATAAGTGGTAGGTTAATTCTAGAGCCTATTAAGGGATTCACATTGTAAGAGCACAATTGTTTTTATATAAAAGGAAATATAACATTAACATTGCTCAGTTTGCCTTACAACTAGGTATTTGGTGCTAGCATCCACAAATGCGGGATACCATTCATCATTTGTTTTTCTGGGACTGTGTTACTTCACTTAGCATAGTATCTTCTACTTCCATCCATTTACCTGCAAAGTTCATGATGTCATTTTTCTTTACTGCTGCATAGAATTCCATTGTGTAGATATACCACATTTTCTTTATCCATTCGTTGGTTGAGGGGCACTTGGGTTGGTTCCAGTTCTTTGCTATTATGGAGAGAGATGCAATAAACATGAATGTGCATGGATCTCTGCTGTAGGGTGAGTCTTCTGGGTATATACCCAGGAGTGGTATGACTGGGTCAGGTGGTAGGCTCATTTAGAGTCTTTTTTTTTTTTTTTTTGGTCTTTTTGAGACAGGGTCTCCCTGTAGTCCCAGCTGTCCTGGAACTCACTCTGTAGACCAGGCTGGCCTTGAACTCACCAAGATCTGCCTGCCTCTGCCTCCTAAGTGCTAGGATTAAGGGTGTGCGCCACCTCACCCGGCTTCATTTAGAGTCTTTTAAGAGTTCTCCACAGGGGTCCAACTAACTATAAGAACACATGGAGACTAAACAACACAATCCTGAATAACAAATGGGTCAGGGAAGAATTAAAGAGTGAAATAAAAGTATTTATGGAACTGAACAATAAAGACAATGCAACACAACAAAACCTGTGGGATACTTTAAAAGTAGTTTTGAGAGGGAAATTTATAGCCCTAAGTGCCCACATAAAAAAAAAAAAACACACACACAAAAACCAAACAAACAAACAAACAAAAACAACAGAAAGCGAACAAATAAATGGTCTAACACTTCAGCTAAAAACACTTGAGAGACAACAACAAATGAACCTTAAACCCAATGGACAGGAAGAAATAACAAAAATCAGAGCTGAAATCAATGAAGTAGAAACAAAGAAAACAATACATAAAAACAATGAATCCAAAAGCTGATTCTTTGAAAAAATACACAAAATAGACCTCTAGCCAAATTAACCCCCCCCAAAAAAGATAGCAACACCAAATCAACAGTATTCATGATGAAAGGGGGAACATCACAACAGACAAAGAAAAGATCCAGACAATCATGTGGTAATACTCCAAAAATCTATACTCCACTAAATTTGGAAAACCTAAGAGAAATGGATGACTATCTGAAATCCTGGGAACCAACAAAGCTTAACCAAGAAGAGATTGACAGTTTTTAAACAGATCCATAATATTTGAGGAAATTGAAGATGTAATTAAGAACCTCCCAACTAAAAAAGCCCCAGTCTAGATGGTTTCATGGCAGAATTCTATAAAACATTTAAAGCGGTCCTACAACCACTGCTACTCAAACTGTTTAGAAGGATATGAACAGAGGGAATTCTCCCAAACTCCTTATATGAAGCCAGCATCACTCTAATACCAAAACCAGGCAAAGATGCAAGCAAAAAGAAAGCTATAGACACATCTCACTAATGAACATAGATGCAAAAATTCTCAAAAAATACTTGCAAATCACATACAGACCCACATCAAAAAGATCATCCATCATGATCAAGTTGGATTCATACCAGGGATGGTTCAACATACATAAATCAATAAATATCATAAAACACATAAATGGACTGAAAGACAAAAAACACACAATCATCTCAATTGATGCAGAAAAAGCCTTTGATAAGATCCAACATCCCTTCATGTTTAAAGTCCTAGAGGGAATAGGACTGAAAGGAACAGTCCTCAACATGATCAAAGCCATATATAGCAAACCCACTGCCAACATCATCCTAAATGGAGAAAAATTGGAACCATTTCCCTTAAAGGCAGGAACCTGGCAAGGTTGCCCTTTATTGCCACTCCTCTTCAACATAGTGCTTGAATCACTTGCTAGGGCAATAAGAAAAGAGAAGGAAATTAAAGGAGTACTAATCAGAAAAGAAGAAGTTAAGCTATCGTTTTTTGCACAGGATATGATAGTTTACCAAGAGATGCTAAAAACTCCACCAGAAAACTTCTAGAAATGATTAAGAGTTTTAGTAAAGTGTCGGGCTACAAAATTAACCTAGAAAAATCAGTAGCCTTTCTTGACATCAACAATAAACAAGTGGAGAAGGAATATAAAAAGACCTTCCAACTCACAATAGCCTCAAAAACAATAAGATACCTGGGAACAAACCCAACCAAAGATACCAATGACCTCTACAACAAAAAATTTTAAACCCCTGAAGAAGGAGATTGAAAATGACATCAAAAGATGGAAAGACCTGCCATGCTCATGGATTGGGAAAATTAATATAGTAAAAATGTCCATTTTACCCAAATTGATATACAGATTCAATGCAATCCCAATCAAAATCCCTATGAGCTTCTTCACAGACTTGGAAAAAAAATCCTTAAATTCATATGGAAAAACAAAAGACCCTGAATAGCTAAAGCAACCCTGAGTGAAAAATGCAATACAAGGGGGATTACCCTACCAGACTTCAAACTATATTACAGGGCCATAGTCATAAAGACAGCCTGGTACTGGCACAAAAACAGACCCGTTGACCAATGGAACAAAATTGAAGATCCAAACTTGAGCTCATACAATTTCAGCCACCTCATATTTGACAAAGAGAGAAAAAAAACCCTCAATGGAGGAAGGATAGCATCTTTAGCAAATGGTGCTGGCAAAATTGGATCATGATTTGTAGAAGAACAAAATTAAACCCCTACCTCTCACCCTATACAAAAATCAACTCCAAGTGGATCAAAGATCTCAACGTGAAGCCTGAAATCCTGAAAGTGTTAGAAGAAAACGTTGGCAACAACCTACAAGACATAGGCATAAGAAAAGACTTTCTAAATCAGACAGCAGCTGCACAGGAAGTAAGGTGAACAGTCGACAAATGGGACCTCATAAAACTCAAAAGCTTCTGAACAGTGAAAGAAACAATCAAGAGGGGAAGAGAAAACCCACAGAGTGGGAGGAAATCTTTACCAATGATGCATCTGACAGAGCATTAACGTCAAGAATATATAAACTACTCAAACAACAAAGAAGTAAGAAGACAAATGACCTACTCAAAAGATGGAGTAAAGAGCTGAACAGAGTCTTCACCACTGAGGAATTGAAGATGGCCGAGAAACATCTTAAAAAGTGTTCAACATCATTAATAATTAAGAAAATGCAAATAAAAACCACTCTCAGGTATCATCTCACTCCAATACGGCTAGCTAAGATCAAGAAAACAAAAGACAACAGATGCTGGAGAGGTTGTGGGGAAAGGGGAACACTCATCTACTGCTGGTGGGAATGTAAGCTTGTACAACCACTATGGAAAGCAGTGTGGAGAACCCTTAAAATACTCAGAATGAGCCTACCATCTGACCCAGTCATACCACTCCTGGGTATATGCCCAAAAGACTCATCCTACCACAGAGATACATGAACATCCATGTTTATTGCACCTCTCTTTACGATAGTGAAGAGCTGGAACAAAACCAAATGCCCCTCAACAGACGAGTGGATGACAAAAATGTGGTACATGTACACAATGGAGTACTATTCAGCGGTAAAGAAAGATGGCATTATGAACTTTGCAGGTAAATGGATGGAACTAGAAGCCATTATGCTGAGTGAAGTAACACCATCCCAGAAAGACAAATGGAGAATGGTTTCCCTCATTTGTGGATGCTAACACCAAATCCTCCAATGAAAGGCAAGTTAAATAACAATATTGTCATATTTCTGTTTATCTGAAAGCAACCATGTTGTTATAATATGAATCTCTCAGCGGCCTCTAGAATCCATCCACCAATTATTTTCAGACTCTATAATTACTGTATGTGGGTGGAGAGTATGTATCCATATTTTAGAATAATATAAAATTAATGGAGGAAAATGTGAATTCCTAAGCATAAAAAAGAGTCTGAGAGAAAGATGCAGGACAGTTATGGCAGAATGCATGATCTGGGGTGGGGTGGGGTGGGGGGAAGGGAAAGGAAAATATGCCTGAACTAAACTGAAAAATGATGTTCTGAAATACACAAAACATCAATACAAAAATAAAAATACTTTATCTAAAATAAAAAAAAGTTCTCCACACTGCTTTCCATAGTGGTTGTACAAGTTTACATTCCCACCAGCAGTGGATGATTTCCCCTTTCCCACAACCTCTTCAGCATTTGGAATCATTTGTTTTCTTGATCCTAGCCAGTCTTATCTGAGTGAGATGATATCTTAAAGTGGTTTTATTGTGAGCCTCTCTTGTACTTGGGGATTTTATACTTCTTCCTCCCTTCAGGGAGGGGCTTGTGGTTGAGGCAGCATCAAATTGGGAAAGGCCATTGGAGGATTGTGATCATGTGAGGTGCAGGTTGGACCTAATTTTCTCCATCATTATCAGAATCTGCTTTATGGGCGTTGAAGTTCCTAGTTCTCTTGTGTGGTGGTTTGAATGAGAATGTCCTCCATAGGCTTTAAGTATTCAGACATTTTGTCCCCAGTTGGTGGCACTGTTATGGGAGGTCTTAGAAGGTGTGGCCATGCTGGAGGAAGTATGTCATTGGGGGCGGACTTAGTGAGTTTAACAAGCCTTGCAGTCTCCAGTCTCTCTCTTCACTTCCTGTGCTCATCGCAAGATGTGAACCTCAACTTTCTGCTCCAGCCCCAGTCACCATGCCTCCCTGCCATAATGGACTCTTAATACCCTTGAACTGTCAGTTGTAAACTCAAATAAACTCTTCCTTTTATAAGTTCCCTTGGTCATGGTGGTTTTATCACAGCAACAGAAAAGTGACTAATACACCTTGTTTGCTACATAAATACAATTACTATGTCTTCTTGGTAGAGTAATCCTTCTATTATTACAAAAGTTTATGTGCGTGCTCACTTTGGCAGCACATATACTAAAATTGGAACGATAGAGAGAAGATTAGCATGGCCCCTGCACAAGGATAATACACAAATTTGTGAAACGTTCCATATTTTTTAAAAAAAAGGTTATTTGCATTAGTAATTTTCTTTTCTCTGGAATAAATTTTATTTGAGTATAACATTAACAATGTAATTCCTTATTTCTATGATTAATAGTTGTATGACATTAGCATTATAATTCCTTATTTCTATGATTAACAATTGTGTGACATAACCATAACCTTTTTTAACTTCTTATATTCAATCTCTATTGTTGAATTTACCATTAGTCTCCGGGTTATTCATTTCTCTACCCACTCTACCTATCTCTCTCCTTCTGACTAACCTATCTGGACCATCTACATTAAAGCCTGCTATTCAATAGTAGAGTTTATTCTGACACTTGGTTATTTATTTACTTTTTGCTTTCCCCCCATTTTTTCCCTTTTGCTTCCTCCCTGGCTTACTTCAACATTTTCCTGGATTTCATCTCAATTTGTTCACAGCAATTTTTGTCTAGTGCTCTTTCTACAGCTCTAGTTCTGTGTGAATTACAGAAGTAAGTTGTCCCAGTCTATTGTCCCTAGCACCTTTCCATTTCAAATATAATGTGGATCTCTCTCCACTGTGTCCCTTTAACACCCTGCCTGACTATCAGAGTGTGGTGCATTTCCTTCCAGTCCTGTGTGTTCTATACAGCCCAAGATCAGATGGGTTGTATAGTACAGACCCATGTTTCTGATCTTCCCTTCAGTCCTTCCTTCTTTTAATGTCTTTTCTTTCTTTCTCTTAGGAAAAAAAAACTATATTTGTTTAAGATTAGTGCCTAACATTGCTTAGAAGGCTCCATATTGGCTTCTGAATACTCAGAGTTAAGGGACACTAATTTATCTGCTAGTAATAACTCATACTTCTCCTTCACTATACAATGTCTTTATTGTTCTAGGTTTCTGAAGGAGAGTTTTCCAACACATAAAATTTGTCATCAACTGTTCTTTTTATTAGAAAGAGTTTTTTTAGTTTTTGTGGTTATGTAGCAGAAATTAGTTGCTTCTTGAATTGTCATTTCTGGCTAGGTAATGAACTCTGTATAATACTCTTGTTGTGTTTTTTTTTTTTTCCTTTGTGCTTCAGTGTCAGAACTTTTTTGAATCAAGGTCTTACTACATAGCCCAGGCTATCCTCAAGCGCCCTCTTGGCTCAGTCCTCTGAGTGCTGGGATTATAGTAGTCTGCTTCTGTGTCTATCACATTTTCTTTTATAAATTATTTTATTTTATTTTAAATTATTTTTGTATGTGTATGAATGTACTGTCTGCATGTAGGTCTGTGCACCAGTGTCATGCAATGCTGTGGAGGTCAGAAGTGGGTGTTGGATTCCCCTGGAACTGGAATTAAAGATGGTTCTCAGTGTCATATTTTCAGAAGTTTATCATGTTTCAGGCTGAATTTTTTTTATTTGAATCTGATTTGGGATTGGGTCATATTGAATTAGCAGATTATGTTTTCCACTAAATTTATGAAGTTTTAAAAAATCATGTAAACTCATGCAGTACATTCCCATTTATATTAGAAGTGTATTCTATGCTTACTTTTTCTCTAGAGAACTTTCTAATATACCAAGTCATGTCCCTGAATGGAACATGGAAGAATCCCTTACATACTCTATAATTGATATAGTGAGAAGAGGCCATGAATGTGTCATGTCAGACTAATGTCAGAGAGTTCTCAAAGAATGAATGGAATAAGGTAGGTTTCAGAACCTTGACCCAGAAGAGATTGAGCGGCATCTATGGGTTGGTGGATTGATCAGGCCATTTTGAGACTGAGCTGATCAGGAATGCTAACTCTGTAACTTATATTACAATCTGACCAGCAGAGGACAGAGTCCAGGCTGATTTTCCCTTTTCCAAGAGTGACCCCCATGTGTTAAAACAGGAGGAAGATGAGAATGAATCACTGCAGGCCAAGCTAACCTGGTTTTCTCTGTGTACCCAGGTCACTGCTCTTCCCAAGCTCTGAGGACATCCTTGAGATCTGCCGTGTGTCCTCATGGCTCCTCTTCCTCCAAACACCGTCGTCCCTGTTCATAGCCTGCGAAGTGGGCTTCCTCTATTAGACCAATGGGGCTCCGTGAGTGGGTACTACTGCTGGCCATCGTGTGAACCTCTGGTTCCCCAGATGGCTGTGTTACACAAGACATCACCCATCCCACAGACCTGGTTTTGGTTCCTGACAGCAGCCCCCTGCGGGAGGCTCCTTCTCTCTGCATTCCACCCCTGATGAGCTCCAGTGTGAGGAATTAGAGGGGACTGGCAGAGGCCTCTGTCTGCAGACTTCAAACACCACCAGCAGATGAGGCCTGGTGTTGGTTAAGGGCCATTTGCAATTGCAGTTTTTGTCTTGGCTGTACTTTTTATGTTTCACATTACGCCTCTGCCCTGCCTCTTGTACACATGCCCTAGAGATGGATTGAGCAGGCAGGCAGAGTCTGTAGTACCTCAGTGGGAGACAGAGGCCTGACTTCACGTGGCTCCTGTGGTGTGCTTGTTACTTGAGGAGGCTCCCAGCGACTCCCCAGAAGCTGGACATCACGAAGAAGCCTTAGCAGTTTCCATCCTAATCTCCATTCAACCAACTGAGTATTGAATGCATCTTCAGTCTTTTCTTGGGGAATAGAGGAATTCATTGTTCATAGCTGGGGTTTCATACAAGAATCTCACCAGTGACAAGGGCCAACTGAAGGTCATATCTGCCAGTGCACAGCACTTTTCTGAGCTAGAATGCAAGTTCTGGGTTAAGTAGCCCTGCATAGCCAGGGAAAATGGAAGGGTGCCTACAGATTTCACTCTACAGAGTGGCTGGCCCAGCTCTGTAAGCTGAGATGCCTGAGATCTAGTTCAGAGGGTTAGAAAATGTGTGTGTGTGTGTGTGTGTGTGTGTGTGTGTGTGTGGTGTTATATGTATTCGTACACACATGTACAGGTGTGCTCGCCCTTAGCCCTTGCCTGTGCCTATGGAGGACAAAGACTGAGGTCAGAATGCCTTTCTCAATTGTTTCTCCACCTTATTTTGGGGGGCACGGTATAGGAGCTGGCATTCCTCTGGAGAGAGGCAAAAATGGCCTAAAGTCAAGTCTAATTTTTTTGACAGGGTCTCCCTAGTCACTATGTGGAACAGGCTGACCTAAATCTGAGATCTGACTGCCTGGGTCTGGGATTAAATGTGTGTATACCACACCCAGTGTCCAAGCCTAAACATTTTTAAAGCTTCATGCTTCATCACTAAAATGCAAGTAACTTTTCCATTTGACACCATAATACATCCTGTTTCTCTAAATAAAAAGTTCCAAAATGGAAAAAAGAGTCATAATGAGCTTTTTCCAAGCAAAACAAACCTGTATCACCTGTAGACACCTTATGCCTTAAAAGACTCTCTTACAACCTGAGATTATCTTGCTTAAAAATTCACCCACCAAATGGCATCTCCCTTTTGGGATGTTGGAGTTTAATAACAAATTTTAAGGCTAAAAATCCATCCCCACTATAAAAAAATGTGGTTGAAGAGATGGCTCAGTTGGTGAAGTGCTAATAGTAGAAGCAAGGGAACAGGGGTTTGGATCCCCTGCACCCATGTAAAAGCCAGGATTGAGAGTGGATGCCTGTAACTGGAGCACTAGGGATGGAGGAGGGTGGAGATGGTCAGATGCTGAGCCAGTCTGAGTAGCTGAAATGGAAGGGCCCAGGTTCAGGAAGAGACCCTATCTCAAAAACCAAGATGGAGACTGGAAGAGTTGACCTGTTGCTTCCACAAAGGCATGAACAGAGGAGTGCACCTACACACACATGCACACACATGCAGACAATAAGCATGAACAGAGGAGTGCACCCGCATACACATGCACACACACGTAAAACACACATACATACAAGAAATCATCAATCAGGGCTGGAGAGATGTCTCAGCAGTTAAGAGCTCCGACCTGAGTTCCCAGCACCCACATGGCAGCTAAGAACCGTCTTTAGGCTTGGCATTGTGGCTCATGCCTTTAGTCCTAGCACTCAGGAGGCAGAGGGAAGCAGATCTCTGTAAGTTCAAGGCCAACCTGGTCCACAGTGTGAGTTCCAGGCCAGCTGGGACTACAGGGAGACCCTATCTCAAAAAAAACAAAAAAAAAAAAAAGAAAAGAAATCATCAATCATAGAACCAACATAATATCAGATCTGTATGAA
Organism: Rhizomys pruinosus; assembly: GCA_009823505.1. Lineage (NCBI taxonomy): Eukaryota > Metazoa > Chordata > Mammalia > Rodentia > Spalacidae > Rhizomys > Rhizomys pruinosus. The sequence continues at coordinate 27,345 of VZQC01006407.1, forward strand.
ACATACATATGCAATATTGTAAAATTTCAAGTGCCATGCATGCTTAAAACCTGTCTTGTGTTTCATCTTCTCCCCTCAGAGGTGAGCAGGACAATAAGTCACATTAGTGATGAGAAAAGAAATGAACATCTTCTCCCAGCTGGAGATGGCAGAGAAGGCACCATCATCTCAGTTTCCTTAGAGGCCATACCCTGCCAGAGTCTCCTATTTTGTAGTCCACTAATTAAAATATGAACAGACCTGCTGTTGGCTCAGTGTATCTTTTTCACTTGCTAAGAACATAAATACGAATTTGTAATGAGGATGCAGTGGAGAGGTTAGGGGTGCTGTCACCTACTTACGTGGTATCTTATAATTGACACACTTAGAACTTAGCCAGCCTTAAAATGTAGACTGCATCTATGTCTAAGGTCTAAGTAAGTTGTAGAGGGGTTTGAAATGCCCTGTGTTGTTGCAGAAATGCAGTGAACTTTCTCCCTGAGTCCATAATATATCCTTACTCTTTAATATTAAAATTTTCAAAAAAAAAGTGTTATTTCATTCTTTTCTCAACAAAATTTCTCCTTTATGGATAAATATATGACCATTGACATATTGGATAAAAAGACAGGGAAAAGCATGCAGCTCTAACCTTGTGGGAAAGTCCCACCGGGCATCCTGAGCATGGTGAAATGGCTGTGTGGGGAAGGCAGTCACACAATCCCTTCTTCCTCCTCTATGCTCACAGCCACAGTTGGGGTTAGGATGTCCACCCTTGTCTCCAGAGCCCAGATCCCAGTCTCCGTATGTGGTCTGGGAGGTGCCAACCTATGACCAGCCCATGGGACAAATGCAACATGAATTGTAAGAAATGGGCACCTCAATGGAAGCAAAGAATCTGCAGAAAGCAGACTAGAGCTTGCTCTGCTGATTTCTAATCCAGTCTCGCTTCGCTGATTTTTATGGCCTTGGGGGATTTAAGCAAAGTGAACAGACACCCCACCTAAACCCTAGAAATGTCTGGCCTTCATAGCAATTTCTGAGGATTAGCCTCTAAATTAAGAAATGTTCCTTCATTAGAAATAATCATGACGGCTGGAAGGAGACCTTGATTTGAATACTGGCATGACACTCATTAAAGATTTTCGTCTTTTTTCCCCTTTATTTAAATCTGGGACAATCTGTTTTGCTTTACATTTCTAAATCAGAGGCCACGAGATCGATTTCTCACACACCCTGTCTTAGCCAACGGAACGTTCTCTGGCTCATTGACATCGTAAACTTTTTTCTTTTCACTTAACATGCACTTATTTGAAAAACAAATCTGGAAATCTGGCCATTAGGCGCGCTGCCTATAAAGCCGTCTGTTCTTGGGGGCCCTGTCTAGGGTACTCTGCAGGTGCCAGGGGCTTGCAGGCCCAGCAGTTTGACACTGATGAGTTTAGAGAATGGACTTAAGAGATGAGATGACCAATGAGGTGCCCGTTACAACTCAAGCCACCCCTTACGTTAAAAACCAGAAGGTCTTTATAAATGGCTTTTGTTTCCCCCTCAAATAATCTAAATCAAGAAGACAGCTGGTGGCAGCCCGTGTATTGGGCATATCTTGTATGGCCCAACTCCTTGAAAAAACAGGGGCTGAGTCTATTTGCTTAGTCAGAGTTGAGATGAGGAAGGGAGAGGGTCTGTTCTAGCAGACAGACTCCAGCAAAGGAAGCTATAGATGGCTTTTCCTAGTGAGGCTTGGAGCCCACTTATGTCACCTGTAGTTGCAAACATTTCTGTGACCATGCCTTACTTACGCAGGAGTTCTGACAAGTATAGCACCTAATGAAGTAATATTAATTAAAAGTAATATGGTTAAAAATAGATCAGGGTGGGGGCTGGAGCGATGGCCTAGCAGTTAAGAGCGCCGACCGCTCTTGCAGAGGACCCGGGTTCGATCCCCAGCACCCACATGGCGGCCGAGAGCCGTCTGAAACTCCAATTCCAGGAGAACTCCAGTTCCAGGGGAGTCCGACGCCCTCTTCTGACCTCCGCGGCATTGCACGTCACGGGTGCACAGACTTGCATGCACACAATACATTCATACACGCACGGAAATAAAAAAAAAAATAGATCAGGGTGATGGAGAGATGGCTCAGTGGTTAAGAGTGCTGACTGCTCTTGCAGAGGACCTGGGTTCGATTCCCAGCACCATCTTTAACTCCAGTTCCAGGGGAATCCGATGCCCTCTTCTGACCTCCATGGCATTGCACGACATGGGAGCACCAACCTACATGCAGACAGTACACTTAAACACATAAAATAAATTTAAAAAAGAAAAAAAAATAGATCAGAGAAAAATACAAACAATTCTCTTGTGACCCAGGTAATTTGTAAGCAAAAGAAGATGCAATAATGAGCCGGTCGTGGTGGCGCACGCCTTTAATCCTAGCACTTGGGAGGCAGAGGCAGGCAGATCTTTGTGAGTTCAAGGCCAGCCTGGTCTATAGAGTGAGTTCCAGGATAGCTGGGGCTACAGGGAGACCCTGTCTCAAAAAGACAAAAAAAAAAAAAAAGATGCAATAATGAAATGAAAGGTGTGGTCCCCTTACAAATGGGAGCCCTGAACTGTAGCAATTATTAGGAAGGAGTACTCACTCCTTGTCTAGTTCTACAGCTTCCCTATGTGCAGACAGTGCTTCTCTGTATTCTGGTCATAACAATGATTAAAAGAAACCTAACGAGCAATGGAAAACATTTTATTCTGAGGGGGAGAAGAAGTAAATGGCTTGTCTCCTTTTCGTCAAATATTTTAATCCTCTAAAACAACTGTTTTGGAAGAAAAAAAAAAAACCTCTCCAAGAATTAACCCCATTCATTCATCATGTACCCTACAAACAGACCCATACTTAGCATTCTAATATTATCCTTCCAAAATTCTTTACAGCGCTTTATATACTAACATCCGTCAGTGTGGAACATGTGGGGCTGGTGTCGTCCGAGCGTGCGATGCATCTGGAACATTCTCTGCACAGCAGCCTCGCCTGTAAAGGTCAATGAGGGGAGCAGGCTCCTTTCAACAGCACATCTCTTGGAGACCCTATGCAAAGTCTTTGAAGCTTTGCATGTTTGCTAGCAGCAGTAAGACAGAAAAGCAGAAATGCTGAAGAAGCTCTAGATGCTTAAACTGCCAGCAGTAAGTAAGTCTGGATCTTGAGCATAAATTTCCCCAGAAAAGGAGCTTTGAAGTTTGTTTCAATCTGTGAAATTCTAGTAACGGTCTAAATTGGCTTCTCAACATCTGGTGAAGATTCATCCATTTGAGCATTTCTTTACTCAGTAATTCAAGATAGTTGTGTGTGTGTGTGCGTGTTTGTGTATGATATGTGTATATGTACAACTTTGTGTGTGTATGTGTGTGAGCATGGTCATGTGTGTCACAGCACATGCATGGCAGTCAGAAGACAGCATCGGGTTTCCATTCTTATCGTCTTCTTTGTCTTCACACTTGCGCAGCAGCAAACATTTTCCTCACTGAGCTATCTCTCCAGGGCCTCAAGATAGTTTTATCAAAAGTCTCTTATGTGTAAGAAAATGATCTCAACATTTCAAGGAATAGAGACAGAAGAATGACAACCCTAGCCCTCTGAAACCTCGTTCTTTCTTTGTCAGGGGTTGGGGGTGGGGGACGACACAGGATCCATGATTATATAATGCTTATGTGTGGTACAGATATAAACTGTGTGAGATTGAGAGATAGAGATGAAAGAGGATGGCCAAAGTGCTCACGTTGCTGTTGAAGAGCATGTGGGGTACTGAATAGGTCAGGAGTGGTGAGAGGATAATTCTAGGAAAGATCACAACTCAAATGAAAGAATGGAAGAGAGGAGGTCAAGGCAGGTGTGAGAACAGCCAGTTCCATTTGAGGAACTCACACAATGTGTACAGGAAGTAGGCAGTGATACAGCTGTACAGGTAACTGGTCTTTCTGGCATAATTGCATAACTTCTCAGCAAACTGTTTGCAGTCAGATGCCCAAATCTGTGTAAGAACAGATGGAAGACAGTGAAGTATATCAAAAAGAATTTGTTATACCAGAGAAACTATTATTCAGTTACGTCACAGGCCTGGATCACTCTGTTAGTTCGACCACTTTGAGGGACCAGCTTTGCCACCTTTCTCTACAGCTTCCTTTATGTAAAATGATATCCAGCTCTCTCATCCAAAGGCGTCTGTCTTCTTTCTTCCTTATACTTCATATGTTCTGATTCTCTCCTGGCTGTCACAGCTCATGATATGGTCTTCACATAGCTGTTGACCCTGATTTATGAACCAAGATCTAAGAGTTAATATTCTCACTCATCTCATAATCCATATTCTCTGAATCACTATATCACTCTTTTTTGTTTGTTCGTTTTCTAAGACAGGGTCTCCCTGTAGCCTCACAGACATCTGCCTGCCTCTACCTCTTGCATGCTAGAATTAAAGCCATGCACCAACACACTCTACAACCGTATCATTATTTTACTCACCTGTTTGTTAGTTTAACAGATATTTACTGAACACTTAATATATTCAGTGCTAATAGACTGAGTTTCTAGTCTCACAGGTGTAAGAGACTATTAGAAAAGGTAGACAGGAAAATGATTGTATGAGTGAAAGGGCATGTGCTGCTGTCCCAGGTGCTAGGGATCCAGTGGCCCCTCAGGCCAGCTCTCCCTGTGTCCACCATCCTCTCCCTACCAGCTACTCAAGCTGAAGCTCTCTCACCACATTTGCCTCATTTTTCATTCTTCTTACAGCAGAAAATAATTTACATCTTCCTGATGTAATGAGCCATTCATATAAAATATAAATGTTTATACTAAGCTAGCGGGAGAGGCTGTAGGTGGCTTATTTGGATATTTGGGGCTGATACAAGTGGAAATTTAAAGGTGACAACTTGAGAGTTCAGTTAGGTTCAAATGAGTTCAGGAAGTTCTGCCTTTGATAGCTGTATACCCTAGGTTAGCAAAACCCAACTGCAAATGAAACTTGAGGCAGTGACTTTTCTGTGCCCAGAGTGTGTGCTCTGACTCCCAACCCTCAGGGACAAAGGATAAAAGGATTTTGTAAATGACAATTTACTTTTGAAAAGTGAAAAATAAATTCTGATATTCACAGAAACATAAAATGAGCATGCGTCAGAGATTGTATTTAACTCATTAGTTTATGAGAAAATGCAATTAAGTGCTAATTTTTTTTCCAAGAAGACCCTCAACACAATTAGGGGTATGAGGTGAATTTATTTGATATAAGATGAATTTATTTGGTATAAGGTTGACTCATAGCATGGATACAAGGTTACAGTGATTGTATGTTCATGGGACAAAACTCACTTGCATTTCTATGTGCAAGAATAATTTACATTCATATCAGCTCTCTAAAATTAACTAGCTCTTGGGCCTGGAGAGATGGCTGAGTGGTTAAGAGCACCAACTGCTCTTGCAGAGGACCCAGGTTCGATTCCCAGCACCCACATGATGGCTAAGAACCGTCTTTAACTCCAGTTCCAGGCGAATCTGACACCCTCTTCTGACCTCTGCAGCATTGCACGACATGGGTGCACCAACCTACATGCAGACAGTACACTCAAACACATAAAAAAATAAAAAAAGAAAAATTTATAAAATTAATTAGCTCAAAGACAAAGAAATATGCAGACCTACTAGAACCAAACCTTACAGTAAATACCCAATTTTCTGCTGAAAAAGAAGTAATGTTCATTTCCATTTTTCCTGATGTCTTCTTACCCTCTTCTCTAATAAGAGAGCAGCTCAATGGCTCACTTAAAGTTGAAGATGGATCTTTGTGTCAGATGATCCACTCCACATGCAATGCAATGGGGGAACACCAGCCTTGCCCTTGGGAGAGGCAAAGACAGTTTAAATATGCAAGTTTATATACACAAAGAAATCTAAGTAATGGAAGTATACTCAGAAGAAGTATGAGAATTCCAATCCTGAGAAGTCAGTTTTGTGCAGAATGAACAAATGACTTGGAAGTAACAAAGGTGCTTGAAAGACTATTGTACTACGGGAGAGAAGAGTTAAACAAGAATATGGAGACATCATCCAGGGAAAGAAGAACCAACAAACTAGAGAGCATAGCATCTTGAGTGCTGCACTGTGTCCTGAGGAAGAAGTCTGGAGAGATCATTGCCCACTCTAATTCAGAGAGCAATTCGTACACATGTGGTGAGCGGGAGGAAAATCAAGGGGACTTGACTTGCAGAGGGGGATAACTGACTATGAGCCCATATGACAAACAGATTCTGAGTCTGACATGTAGTAAGCTAAATATGGAGCACATTATTACCTAATTACATTTTTATTAAACAAAAAGTCCTCAACAAAATGGTGCTATGGTTCATAAGTAAGGGAATTCCATGTAGGTGGTACCAAACACCTGCATCCCTGTATCATTCCTCACATGGATTCTCTCATTAATAAGCCTAGATGTATGTGTTGTTAAATCTGATTGAAAGTGGACAGACTGCTGCTCAGTGATCAGATGCAGCAGGCCAGCCCTTAACTGAGGTCCTCTGATTTTCATCAAGCCCAAGCAGAAAATTCTGTGCTTTGCCAAACACTGAATATAACAGACCAGCAGGCTCTTCTGATGGGAAGGGAAAATGAGGAGGCAATAACAGGTGGGGGCGGGGATGGGGTGGGGGGGGCAGGGTAGGGGGTTGACTGAGTGCAGGGTGCTGGCTCTATAGTTTTCACTGACTTTTTGTTGATTCTTCACAAACCTGTGGTGAACAGGATCATTATGTTCATTTTTCAGCTGTAGGCACAGAGGCACAGAGAGTGTAAATGTGTCCCCATGGTCAATGCCTTGAAAACTTTACAGGTGGAGACCAGAGGCCAAGTCTTCTCAGTTCTAGGTCCTTCGCTTTTCACCAATCTGTCCTGTCTTGACACTACTGTAAAACTGGTTATGGCAAACATCGGAGATAATCAGGGTTAGGGGAATTCCTCTTTGAGAGTGAAGCCAATAACTAGACCAAGATATTTTAAGATAAGAGTAGTTTGAGTGATATGTACAATTGGATTTAGGAAAGATGTGATCATCTGAAGCCCTAAACCAGAGTTCACAGATTTCTGAAATTATGGTGTGATGGTTGTGGGTGGCTGAAGATGACAATTGGTGAGGGAATGGAATGATTTAGTGGCAAATCTTTATCATCCTTTAGTCTTGAAACTGAATATTCTAGTAGAGTAGCCACTAGGTGAACGATAAATAGAAATTAATGTGGGCTCTAGTAAACTGTTACTATTTACAGTAAATTCACATTGCGTGCAATCTATGTAACTGCATAGAAAGAATATTTATTATTTTGCTTTTTATTTTCCTTAGTGCTGTGGAAACCATGACCTTATGCACAGAGTAGGGAAATGTCCTACCATAGAGCCAGCCAAATTTCCAGTCCCAATTTCTTGATAATCTTTTTAAAAATACAACTACCTTTCTTTGGAATTCCAATCAAAGATGCTATAAATAGAAATAGAACAATTATCCTCAGGCTGGGAATGAAATACAAGTCAGTAGAGTGCTTGCCTGGCATGCATGAAGCCTGAATTATGTTCGTAGCACTGAGAATACATGTGTGCAATCCTAGCACTATGGGGACATCAAGGCAAGAGGATGAGGAGTTCAGCATCCTCCTTGGCTACATAACAAGTTCTAATGCCAGTCTGGGTAGCATGTAACCCTGTCTCGAAGAAGGGGGAGGAGACAGGGGGGATCGATTGAAAAGGAAATAAAGAAGTAAGGACGCTCCTATAGACAGCTGAGTGCGGTCTTTAACCATCATGTTTGTCTTTAGTTATCATCCATCCTGACTCAATGACGTCAGCATTGTGAAGGTATTAGCATATATCTATAAATTGCCTTAGATGAAAATCTAATGCAAGGAAAAAGGATAATGTCCAGAAAAGCCAGGATGTCGAACATCCCCAGTTGTCAGGGATCGCTCCCATTTTCTTTGACTTTTTTTGTTTGATCTTTGTCCTTTGGTGATCTCTAGGCATATTCAGACCTCTCTGTTCTTCCCATCCCTCTGTCAACAGCAACTGGTAGCTCAGTTGTCTCAAGTCTGCTGACTTACTACATGTGGGTGGGAGGCTTCCCTTCCAGATGTGCTGAACCAGAACCTCCAGCTAGGATGGTGGAGCTAGTTTTCTGGAGAAATCCTCCTCCTTTAGTGACACATTATTAAACAAATCACAGCACCATGGTAGGACATATTTGCATCTGGAATACTTTATTGAATCTCAGTGGCAATACCAAGGATACTAAGAACTTAATTGACCACGAAGCTCAGAAGCAACTGAACAGGCTCCACACAGAGCATAGTTGCTAACTTCAGAGACCAGGGCTGGGACGGGGTGATGGCATTTTTCTTCTGGCAGGTTTTGAATGCTTGGTTTGTCCTTATTTCCATTCACTGAGGTTTTGAAAATATTGAGGTTTAAACTTATAGTGTCTGGCTACAAAATAAAACATTTTAAATTTACTTTAAAAACTACATGATATTTTTTCAGTGGGTTGAAAGCTAAAAAGTAGTCTTCCCAGCTCAACCCAAGGCATATGGCTGTCCTAGTAATGAGGTGGATCCTAGTCAAATAAATCCCCATTCCTGGCCTGATATGGGGCAAGAGTTCCACCAGGATGAACCGGTATGAGCATGATAGGCTCCTCTGTGACACTAGGTAGAAGCTATCACCCCCCTTCCTTTAATGACCCTGGTTATTTCTGGAGGCAGGGGGATGGGGCAGAAGAGATCAGATTCTCCTCTTCCTGGTATGTGATTCTTTGCTTCTCTTCAAGATTGGCAGGTTCTTGCTTTTTCTCCAGTGCTCCCTCTTCCCCAGTGACTGACTGAGGTTCTGGCATTTTGCCATCTGAAGTCTCTGAGAGCTTGTCAAGCCCCAAAGCAGTGGTTAACTATTTTATTTTATTTTTTTTTTCTAAGCTATTTATGAGGACAGTGAATGGTTTTAATTTGACTCATCCAAACCTTATTATTTCCCAGTAGATGATCCCCCCCCCCCCATTGCCTTGTTTGGAAAAATTCCCAATTTGCCTTTGGCTAATTCAAAGAACAAGCAAAAGGGATGTTTTTAGGTACCCTTAATCTCAAAGTTGATAATAAATTATGTGGTTATTAAATAAACTTGTCCGGCTGCCAAGGGTAAAATAAATAAAGATGTTTGCTTCAATGACGATGGCTCTGTGTTCCTAGGCTTTTCTAAATCTTGCTTGGATCTGCAGGGCATTAGCACATTAAAGAAAATCTTCAACAGTGACTAAAAGCCTCCATTCCAGAGACCTCTCTCATTCTACTGCTTAGTCGCTGGTCCTCTGGATGGCTCAGGGGAGCGGCACATTTAGGGAAGGATTGATGGATGGAAAACAGATGAAGACAACTTGATGGGATGGGCCCAGTCATCCCGAGGAAGAACAAACCCTTTGGGAGAAAGAACCAAATAAGTCCAGGGACTTTTATTGATGATACTGGCTATTGGCTGTGTATTTTTGCTTTCTATCTGGCTTTCTGAGGGCATAAGTGAGCAGATTAGTCCCATCCACCCTCCTAGTTCCTTGCTATGATTCAGCCAAGACTCTGCTGTTTACTTCTAAGATCTTTTTCTCTGGACCAGGGCTTCTAAAACTTTCTATTCACTATGACTTTGGGCCTGAGAATTTTTTTTATGTAACTCCAGGTATATAAGTACACAAAATAGGCAAAAAGCATCAATAAAAACTAATTTAAAAAAAAATCATTACTCCACTTTGGAAAACTCATTTATATACATATATATATATATACATATATATATATATATATATATATATATATACACATATATATTACATTGCACTAAAATCAGAAAAATAAAAACATAAAATATGAGAAAAACAAAAAATGATTACAAAGAGAGCGGTTTTGATATTATGCTGATAGCATTTTCATGATACTCATAAATAACTCAAACCTATTTCCCATTTGTTTCCATTTCAATCAAACTGAATTGTAACGACATGTACAGAAACAGAAAGTGGAAAATAGAGGTTCTGGATTTACAATTACTTGTATATTTTCTTTTTATAAATATTTTATTATTTAAAAAAAAAGAAAGCAAACACTGATCAATGATCATAAAGAAATTTATTTAAAATTAATTCTTTGATACGTAATTTTATTATTTATTAGAGATGAAAGCATTCCTAAGCCAGCACTCTGCAGGCACAAAGCCATGTCCAGGTAAGAATTCTGAAGAACAAGTTCAAATCCAGCATCTCCCAAGCACTGCTAGCTGGAGATGAACTGGGATCTCAAGGCCTAGCTCCAGGAACCCAACATCACCGACAGCCAAGACAAGTGGTTAGTGGCGGTTGGAAAACTATTATAGTTTTCATTCTAGTCCCTTAAGTGAAATCTTTCCAGAAAATCCAAGTCTAGCTAGTTCATGAATTGAAAAAGTTCGGTGGGAAGTATGCAGTCTTTACTACTCAGAGGAGAATTATGCCTAATCCAAATCCAATTTGAAAAAGCAGTATGAAAAATAAGGAAAAGCATCCTAGACAAGCCACACCCCCTTGACTGCAGTGTGGAAACCATCCTTGAGGACTCAGTCTTCCCAAATGAAGTTGTGGGCAAGAGGGTCTGCAAAAAACTGGACAACAGCGAGCGAATTAAGCAGAGCAAAGCAACACGGAGCCCAAGGTGGAAACTTTTCTGGTATAAGAAACTCACCAAGAAGGATGCTGATTTTGAATTCCCAGTTTCTGTTATGAACGGACATGACTAAATAAGGTATCCTTCACAGGATTAAAAAAAGTAAAAGCTAATTACATACTATTGAGACAGATATACTTGTTTAGTTTTGCATAAGGAAATTAAATCTTAGCTGAATATCTGACACTGTGGGCCATAGAGCATCTTTAAGAATTTTCAGAGTTGATGGACATTTTGATTTCATAAATGTCAGTATGAGAATCTGGCTTTCTGTAAGTAAGGGATACAAAATGGCATTTTGGAAATTCTTGGAAATTTTGTTCCAACTCCAAATTCATTGAGTGATTTTTTTTGTGTGTGTGTGAAGGTCAAGTTAGCAACAGAAACAGCAATTTTTAAGATAAAACCCTTCTAACACGATACAGTCCGAAGATACACTAATTCGATACTTAAATGCTTAGGAATGATACTAGGAACTCTTTTCTGTAATTAAACAATTGCTTTGATAAGAACATTGTATGCACACTGTAACTCATAACATACAATACTCTTGAATCTGAGTGTGGGTGTGTGAAAGTTGAAGTGTCACTGTGTGCCCTGTGTACATGGTATATGTTCAGAACCAACGCTGGAGTGAAGTCATGAGACAACATCACCGAGCACTGCCAGAAACATCTCAGACTCATTACACATTTGATTTTAAATTAATCTTTTTCCATTATGCATCCAGAAACCTTTTACTCTGGCCAAACATTGCAGAACTTCCACATTTGGCTAAGCATTCCCACATGGAGACCATGGCCTATAGTTTAAGAAGCTGTGCTCTCGATGAGCCCCCTGGGAGCAGTGCTTAAGACTAGACCTAGAAAACCTGAACTGGTGGTATACTTCTGCCACAGTTCCATCTCAAAATGCCTGGTACTGGGCTGGAGAGATGGCTTAGCAGTTAAGAGCACCGACTGCTCTTGCAGAGGACCTGGGTTTGATCCCCAGCACCCACATGGCTGCTAAGAACCGTCTGTAACTCCAATTCCAGGAGAACTCCAGTTCCAGGGGAATCCGACGCCCTCTTCTGACCTCCGCGGCATTGCACGACATGGGTGCACAGACCTGCATGCAGACAGTACATTGATACACATACAGAAATAAATAAAATTTTAAAAAATGCCTGGTACTGTCATGAAGGTCTTGCTGGCAATGCTATACATTCTGGTAGGGTTTGCTTGATCTTCTTGGAAAAACACCAGTAGTCTTCTTGCATTCATGCATTCCAGTAATTCCCACTTTGGAAATTTATCTTTTTAATTTTTTTAATTAATTTATTTTTTTTATGTGTATTGGTGCACCTGTGTTGTGCAATGCCACAGAGGTCAGAAGAGGGCGTCGGATTCCCCTGGAACTGAAGTTAAAGATGGTTCTTAGCAGCCATGTGGGTGCTGGGAATTGAACCCAGGTCCTCTGCAAGAGCAGTCGGTGCTCTTAACTGCTGAGCCATCTCTCCTCCCCTGGAAATTTATTTTAAGGAAGTAATCTGAAACACAAGAAAACACATCCTGTTTGTTCATTAAGATGTCAGCTTCATCATTCTACATCTATTACTACAACATCAGGAATAATATAGCCAATCCAGCAAATGGAGAATTATCTATTAATTGTGGTACACAGGCATGCTGAAATATTATGCAGCTTTTAGATATGCTACAACATGGGGGAAATGTGTGTCAGAAAGTCACATAATGATAAGCAAAATGTGCAGCACAAGCTCAACATATAATAAAATTCCTTTAGAGAAAGGCTGAGCCATTAAGAGTGCTGGACGCTCTTGCAGAGGTCCTGGGTTCATTTCTCAGAACTTACATGGCAGCTAACAACTGTCCATAACTCCAGTTCTGGGGAATCCCAACACTCTCTTGTGGCCTCTATAGGCATTGTATACACAGGTGTGCTTACATACATGCAGGCAAAACACTCATACACATAAAATAATCCATTTAGAAAAAAATGGTAGAAGTACGTAGCAAGAATAAAGAAGCTTTGGAGGGCTGGACATTGAGTGAAGTTTTTCCCTTACATTGTATTTCATTTTCTAAAGCCAGGATAATGAGATCACACAACTTTAAAGAGCAGGAAAGTAAGCAGAGAGCATAGAGAGGACACAGAATTTCATGGGTCTTCTAGAGAAAGAACATGAGGAAAGGAAATTCTGCCTCTCTCCTCCCCTTCCTTCCTTCTTCCCTCCCTTCCTCCCTTTCCTTCCTTCCTTCCTCCCTTCCTTCCTTCCTCCCTCCCTCCCTTCCCTTACTTCCTCCATCCTTCCCTTCCTTCCTTCCTTCCTTTCCTTCCTTCCTTCTTTCCTTCCTTCCTTCCTTTCCTTCCTTTCCTTCCTTCCTTTCTTCCTTTCCTTCCTTCCTTCCTTCCCTTCCTTCCTTCCTTCCTTCCTTCCTTTCCTTCCTTTCCTTCTTTCCCTTCCTTCCTTTCTTCCCTTCCCTTCTTACCCTTCTTTCCCTTCCTTCCTTCCTTCCTTCCTTCCTTCCTGTCCTTCCTTCCTTCCTTTCTTTCCCTTCAATCCTTTCCTTCCTTCTTTCCTTCCTTCCTTCCTTTCCCTCCTTCCTTCCTTCCTTCCTTCCTTTCCTTCCTTCCTTCCTTCCTTCCTTCCCTTCCTTCCTTCCCTTCCTTCCTTTGTTCCTTCCTTCCCTTCCTTCCTTCCTTCCTTCCTTTCCTTCCTTCCTTCTTTCCTTCCTTCCTTCCTTCCTTCCTTTCCTTCCTTTCCTTCCTTCCTTTCTTTCCCTTCCATCCTTTCCTTCCTTCTTTCCTTCCTTTCCTTCCTTCCTTTCTTTCCCTTCCATCCTTTCCTTCCTTCTTTCCTTCCTTCTTTCCTTCCCTTCCCTTCCATACCTTCCTTCCTTCTTTCCTTCCTTCCTTCCCTTCCCTTCTTTCCCTTCCTTCCTTCCTTCCTTCCTTCCTTTCCTTCCTTCCTTTCTTTCCCTTCCATCCTTTCCTTCCTTCTTTCCTTCCTTTCCCTTCCATACCTTCCTTCCTTCTTTCCCTCCCTTCCTTCCTTCCTTCCTTCCTTCCTTCCCTTCCCGTCTTTCCCTTCTTTCCCTTCCTTCCTTCCTTTCCTTCCTTCCTTTCTTTCCCTTCCATCCTTTCCTTCCTTCTTTCCTTCCTTCTTTCCTTCCTTTCCCTTCCATACCTTCCTTCCTTCTTTCCTTCCTTCCTTCCTTCCCTTCCTTTCTTTCCCTTCCATCCTTTCCTTCCTTCTTTCCTTCCTTCCTTTCCCTCCTTCTTTCCTTCCTTCCTTTCCTTCCTTTCCTTCCTTCCTTTCTTTCCCTTCTATCCTTTCCTTCCTTCTTTCCTTCCTTTCCCTTTCATACCTTCCTTCCTTCTTTCCCTCCCTTCCTTCCTTCCTTCCCTTCCTTCCTTCCTTCCTTCCCTTCCCTTCCCTTCTTTCCCTTCTTTCCCTTCCTTCCTTCCTTCCTTCCATTCCTTCCTTCCTTTCCTTCCTTCCTTCCTTCTTTCCTTCTTTCCTTCCTTCCTTCCCTTCTTTCCCTTCTTTCCCTCCCTCCCTCCCTTCCTTCCTTCCTCCTTCCTTCCTTCCTTCCTTCCTTCCTGTCCTTCCTTCCTTCCTTTCCCTCCCATCCTTTCTTCCCCCTCCCTCCCTTTCTCTTTTCTGTTCCTTTTTTTCTTTCACTCTTTCTTTTGTTAATTTTTGACAGACTCTCAACCTGTAACCCAGGCTAGCCTTGAACCTTTGTGCTTCTTGCCTACACCTCCCAAGTGCTGGGACAACAGGCCTGGGTGATGTGACACTAAACCCTAAATTTGCAATATTCTGGTGAGGGTTTTAGTTGTAGTACTTGTCCTTTCTCTGACAAGTATATCTCCATAATTAATTATCAAAATAAGAAAGGGGGTTAAGAGTGCACACTGCTCTTGCAGAGGACCCAAGTTTGGTTCCCAACATTCATACCAGGCAGCTCACAGGCATCTGTAACTCCAGTTCCAGTGGACAATACCTTTGGCTTCTGAGGGCATCTACACTTAATTGCACATACCCACACACAGAAATATACTCATAATTAAAAATAATAAAATAAGTCATTAAATAATAAATAAATAATAAAATAATTAAAAACTAAATAATAAATAAAATTTTAGCAGGGCATGGTGTGTGCCTATAATCCCAGTACTTGGGAGGCCGAGACAAAAGGATCACAGGAAGTTTGAGGCCAGCCTGGGCTACATAGTGAGACTTTGTCTCAAAATTTTTTGAATTAACTTTCTCTTAAAAATATTTTAAGAGGTTGTTGGGAATCAAGAGAAGCATTTGTTACAATGACCCAAAGGTTGGACATGGATTACTAAGAGGATGACAGAGCCAATACTGCTGAAAGTGACTTCAGTTGATCAGTCTCTGGAGTTGGGGGCACACATCTTCCTTTGCTTTGGTGTATATTATTGTTTCCTGACATGCCTCATTTCCACAAAGCTGGTCAGGCTGGAAGTTGCATTATGATGTCATCACCTGTGACTCACGCAGAATGCTTGGAGTGTCTTGGCCTGGTAGGATGTTAACTCCCCAGCTTTTGGCAGTGGCAAGTGCGTAACATTGTGTGCCAGGCACCAGAGTGTTGATGCCTTTTTAACAAAAGTTGCTCCAAATGAATTTTGACTTTGATGAAGAATAGCACTCATTTTTAGGAAAAATTTAGTCATCGAATCTAGGAATTTTGTACTAAAGTTAATCAAGCTGAATGACAGTTATTTGGCAAAATGGCATCAATTAGGTATCTTAATATAGAGACAAGGTTTGGGCTCTCGCTCAGTCTCTTTCTTGTTCCCACACTCTTTCTCCTTCCTCTTTTTTTCAAAGGACTCAGCACAGAAGTTCTAATTAGGTTTTTTGGGGTGAAATATTACTTCCTTAATGATGCCTCATAACATCAGGTAACACTGGCTCTGTGTTCAGGAAGGTGCCAGTTCAATTCTCTGCTACGTTACATTAATACTAATGCCAAGAGCCCTAAGCTCCAGGCCCTGCTTTATTATCTACAGAGCTTTTTCATGTGTTTTCTCCCACTTAATCCTAACAGGGATTTCCTATGGTGCCCAGAGCTGGTGCTCTTACCAAGCTCAGGTTCGCCTCACTGCTTGCTGCATAGATAGTACTGAATAACTATTTATAGAATTGGAGGTGATGGATCCACAGTTTTCAGATGAGGAAAGACTATCTTATGGTTTCTCTAAACCCAACCATACCAGGTGGGACTGGTGGGAGGTAAAGCCACATCCTATTCCTTGGGTCCACTGACCTCGTCACTGATACCTTTAAAAAAGGTTTTCCCCTTAGGGCTGGAGAGATGGCTTTGCAGTTAAGAGAGCCGACTGCTCTTGCAGAGGATCCGGGTTTGATTCCCAGCACCCACATGGTGGCTAAGAACCGTCTTTAACAGTTCCAGGGGAATCCGACACCTTCTTTTGACCTCCACAGCACTGCATGACACGGGTACGCTGATGTAGATGCAGACTCATACACATAAAAAATAATAAAATAAAATAATTTTTAAAAATTTAAAAAATTAAAAAAATTTAAAACAGGGCTTTCCCAAATTAACTGTGGATGTCAACTTAAGCTCTTTCTGGTAACATCGAGATGCAGGGTTTGCACCAGCTTTCCATGAGCCGAAATGTAATTAGCCACACGCTACACAGGAAAGGAAAAGGGGCCTTAGAATGAGCAGTGAGAAGAAAGAGATTAGGGTTTGGGGTGTGGATTAGAACATATTTAAAATAAATACAATAAAAAGCTATCTTGTAATCAGTAAACAGTAATATAATTAGAATTTTTTTCCTATTTACTTCCTTTAACATGCAATGGGGGGAAGTGGAAGAAAAAAAAAACTCAAGGATTCAATCAAACAGATGGTTCTCAAGTCATTATTTTCTCCTTGCTGTTGTTTACAAAAAGAGACTCTAACAAAATGTGACTCACAGATTCCAGTGGAGCCGGCTGTTCTCCATGAGAAGGAAAGAAGAAAACAGGAGAAGAAAACTCAGATCATATGCTTTTATTATGCACATTATTACGCCTCATTAATTAACCCAACCACTGTCCTAGTGACGTTCTGGGCTCACTTCACAGGAAAAAATTAGTCTGGATTGCCAAGTTAAATAGACAATTACAGGAAGATCAAATTATGCCTACATTGCATTCTCTCAGGGCGCCAAGCCAGATCTATGTCAAATTCATAAGACTGGAATATCCTCACTAAAAACAGCCCTGAAGAACCAACGTCATGAGGCATTTGACGTCTACACAGAGGATGTATTGATTTTGCCTCAGCTTCCTGTCTCAGAATCTCATAATAGACCAAAAGAATGGGCTACCCGGGAGCGCCTGCCACATATTAGCTGGATGAGTCCTTTGTTCTGCCCAATAAAGCATAATGGGAGTCTGGTGTTGTGGTGCACACCTGCAACCTCTTAGGAGTGGAGAGGCTGAGGCAGGAGGATTGGGAATTTAAGACTAGCCTGGGCTACATAGTAAGCTTGAGGGTGGGCTGACAACTCAAGGAAATCCTGTATCAAAAAAAAAAAAAAAAAGACAAGCATAATACAACTCTAAGGGAAGTCAGCCTACCTTACACATCTGCTCCATCCCTATTCAAGGGCAATTGTAAAGACCTTTGCAGGAAAATTGCTGGAGCTAGAGGACATCATGTTGAGTGAAGTAACACAGTCCCAGAAAAACAAACGACGAATGGTATCCCTCATCTGTGGATGCTAATGCCAATTACCTAGTTGTAAGTATTTCTTGTGTAGGGCCTCCTGAGCTTTTGTCCAAAGCAGTTGGGCATAATGCATATTGGAAACAACAACAACAACAACAACAACAGAAAGGACTGCATCAAAGAACTGACTGAAACAGTGAACTTCTGCTCAAAACAGTCAACTTCGTCATGGAGAATATTGAGAAAGACTGAGAAAGAGATGAAAAGCATGTTTGGCAGAATGCATGAGCTCTGGTGGGATGGGGGGATGGGTGGGAACACGGGTCTAGATTTGTTAAAAAAATAAAAATAAATTTATGTGAAAAAAAAAAAAAGACCTGAAAATCTACCTCAGATGTTTGAAGAGAATAACACTCGCTCCCTGCGTAGGTTTTATAGGGTGAAGATCTCTCTTCTGTCCACCAAGTTCACATTGAAAGAATGACAAATGAAAACAAAATAAATAAACAAACCCACTTCAGACATTTAGGGCCAACAGTAGAGTGCCTGCTGTTCCTTTTAAGCAGAAAGTCCTCATTCTTTAAGCTCCCTCTTATGATTCTCTATGCAGCATAAGTAATTTTTTTTTTTGGAGAATTCTGAGCTCACATCTGCGAAGGACTGACAGCTATCTCCGAAGAAATGAACAGCCACGCCCTGGACACCACCATATTGTGAGGAAACATAGCTATTTGAAGAGAGGATACAAGGGGAGAGCCAGGGAAGCAGAGCCCACCTGCTTTAGCCCTGTTGGTCCTGTCAACTGACCCAGCCAGCTGGTGAGACCATCGCAATGCCTACACACTGGAGAGCACGGAGGAGTTGTCTCTCTCTGAAGAGATCATTCAGGGCAGATACTAGAATCACTCTGAAAATGGATGTTCTTCCCACAATCCTCTTAGTGCCATTGTGGCCTGCATCACACACTTTTCTGTTGCAATGTCCAAAAGCAAAGATTTCTCTCTACAGGTTCCCTCCTTGCTCCAACTTTATCCTCTTTAAGAATATGAAAACTATTAGTTTGGGTTTTCCATTTACCCCATTTCCTTCAACTGTATCAGACACTTAGACGTCTTCACCTCCTCTCATTCCTTCTCTTTGGTCACACAGCCTCCCCTTCCTGTTAGTCTTGCTCCCCCTATTTCCCCATTGGCATAATATAATAATGGTTTCATGGGTGGGGAGGGGCTGGCTTTACAGTATTCTGTGTTTCACTGGGAAGCATAAAGTCTCGGGCAGTGCTTCATCTTTTACTGTGTTCTAAAGGTGCAGCTTTGATTCCAATACTCAGGAGACAGACTGTGGAAATGACCTTTTCTCATTAAGAATAAGAAAATAATGTGACTTTCTTCCCACAGATTGATCTCACGACTTTTTTTCCTTTGTACATATGTTTGTGTATGCTTGTATGTATGTGTGTGTGTGTGCACATATGTGTATCGATGTATGAGTATTTTGTTTTAACCCCTATAACTTTCTAAACTTCTGTGTTTTAAAAAGGTCAACTATAATTCACTTTACAAATTCAACTTATACAAAACTTGGTTTATACCTTTTGGTGTTAACAATCTTTAATTGGATTTATGTAAATGTTAATATGCTTTTGTACAATTATAAGAAGCCTCCGAGATGGCACTGGCCCCTCCAACTCGGATGCAGCTCTATTAGTTAGTTAAAATTCTATGGTCATTTGTGTAATTTACTTGTCTTGGTTAAAAAATTATTGATTGTACAAATGCTGTTACAGTTAGCTACTTTAAAAAAAAAAAAAAAAGAATTTTACCAGGCTGGGGAGATGGTTCAGCAGCTTCAGGAACACTGGCTCTTCTTGCAGAGCACCCAGGTGCAGTTCCCAGCACCCATGGTGGCTACCATCCTAACTCCAGTTCAAGAGGATCCAATGCCATCTTCTGGCCTCCTTGGGCATTGCATGACATGTGTACTTACATACATTTAGGCAAAACATTCATAAAATCAAAATGTTTTTAAGTATTCTGGGACCCAAAAATGAGAGGAAAAATATAATAATTGTCTTTCTGCATCTGTCTTATTTTGATTAATATGATAATCTGCAGTTGCAAATAATACAATTTCAATCTTTGTGGCTGAATAAAACTCCTTCATACATGCATACTACATGTCTTCACACAGGCACAACAAACAGAAACTGGAAAATCCAGCAAGCCTGAAGAACTCTCACAGCCCCAGGGATGCGCTTCTTCTAGGACCTTCTAAATGTTCCATGGTCCTCCCCAAGAGCACCAAGAACCGGAACCAACTGCCCAAGTAC
Source organism: Rhizomys pruinosus (assembly GCA_009823505.1). Classification (NCBI taxonomy): domain Eukaryota; kingdom Metazoa; phylum Chordata; class Mammalia; order Rodentia; family Spalacidae; genus Rhizomys; species Rhizomys pruinosus. The sequence goes on from VZQC01006407.1 coordinate 47,155, forward strand.
TTTGATACTATGAGAGACCTGGTCATTTAAACCACAACACCGCACATCCTCACTAGCATTTGTTGTTGTGGGTTTTTAATGATAAACATTTTTATTAGAGTGAGATAAAATCTCATCTAGATTCTTTTTTTTTATGTGTATGAATGTATTGTCTGCGTGAAGGTCTGTTCTCCCATGTCATGCAATGCCACAGAAGTTAGAAGAGGGTGTCGGATTCCCCTGGGACTGGAGTCAAAGACGCTCTCAGCCACCATGTGGGTGCTGGGGATCAAACCTGGGTCCTCTGCAAGAGCAATCAGCACTCTTAACCGCTAGACCATCTCTCCAGACCCTCATCTAGATTCTTTTTTCAATTCCTATGTACTTACTTATTACTTACATGTGTGTTTGCATGGTTGGTCATGCTTGTACATGCCGTGGAGCAAATGTGGAGGTCAGAGGACAACTTCTGGGAGTTGGTTCTCTCCTATCCACTGTGGGTTTAGGTTGTTAGACTTGCATGGCACTTACTTTTAACCTGCTGAGCTGTCTTGCCATCCATCACTCTAGTTTTATTCTGATGCCTGAAGATGTTGAACATTTTTGTTTGCATGATTCTGTTAGCTATTTGTACTTCCTCTTTAGAGAACTGACCCTTTGATTAATTCGTCCATTCATTGACTGGATTATTTAGGTTTGGGGTTTTTATGACTTTTTATATATACTAGATATTAATCCTTTGCCAGATGTGTAGCTAGGAAAGATATTTCTCCCATTCTGTAAACTAACTGTCTGTTCATTTGGTTAGCTGTTGCTTTTGCTAAACGGAAGCTTTTTAATTTTATGGGATCCCATTTGTAAATTCTTGAAATTATTTCCTGAGCTATTAAAGTCATAAACAATTATTGAAAGTGACTAGTGTGCCTAGGTTCTGTTTTATCATTGCTGTGGAGTCAAGGAAGGAAAAGAAAAGGAAAGAACTTGGCTGTCCTGCCATCAGTTTTGACACTCAACCAACAATTCCAGAGAATACATTCTTTTGCCAAATGACTCTCAGTCAACCATCCCCCATCAAGAAAGAGGAGTAATTCCTTACTGAGCAGATCACCTGCAGGAGTGCTTGTCTTCTTGTATTCCACTGTTGTACTTTCCCTGTTAAGTCAGGAAGTCCATACTTCCTTCCACATTTCCTACCTTAACATGATAGGAATCAGGGCTGGAGAGATGGCCCAGTGGCTAAGAGCACTGGCTGCTTTTACAGAAGACCCAGATTCAGTTCCAGCACCCACATGGTGGCTAACAACCTTCTGTAACTCCAGTTACAGGGGATCTGATGCCCTTTTCTGGCCTCCTTGAGCATTGTATGACACAGGTGCACTTAAATTCAAGCAGGCAAAATACCCATACACATAAAATAAAAGGAAATAATAAAAAGAAATAAATGATAAGAATCATTTTATTCCTGGAGCAGATTTCAAGAAATATCCTGTTGTAGTTTGTCTTCCACTGCTGTGTTAAAACACTCTGACTGACACCAACTTGGGGAGGAAAGGGTTTATTCAGCTTACATCTCCTGGTTCACAGTTCATCACTCAAGGAGCACAAGGCAGGAACTCAGGGCAGGAACCTGGAGGCAGGAGCTGAAGCACAGGCTGTGGAGGAATGCTGTCCACTGTCTTGCTCCCCTGGCTCATGCCCAGCCTGCCTTCTTATATGGTACACAACAACCTGCCCACGGTGGCACTTCTCATTGTGGGCTGGGCCCTCCCACATTGCCTGACAATCAAGACAATACTCCACAGATGTGGCCACAGGCCAATCCAATGGAGCGAATTCCCCAATTGAGGCTCCCTCAACCCAGGTGTGTCAAGTTGACACTAAAGCTATCCAGCACATATCCCCAATAGCAGTAAGTTGTTTTGACTTCTAATGTTTGGTGGACAAAGTGTGTTTTATTGAGCTCTGCTTTCATCTTTAATATTTCTTCTCTTCTGTGACCTCGTGTTTAGTTTGTTCATTTATTTTTGAGGTAGATGCCAAAAGACACTTATTTCCTAATAAACACATTAAATTCTATGAGTCTCCCTCTAAATCCTACTTGGCATCTGACAGAGTTTGGTGTACTGCCATTTCATTTTTACTTAGTATAATTTTTTATTTCTCCTCCTGATTTCCCCTTTTACTGTGGAAGTATTTTGATTGTTATATAATCTCTAAATACTTGGAAATTTCCCATAAATGTTACATAATCTGGTGATGTCTGACTTTTACTTAAAATATTTATACTTAATATGATTAATGACATGGTGTAGTCAAAACCATCATCTTACTAATTGTTTTCTATTTTTCCCATTTGTTCTTTGTGATTTCATATTTTCTGCTCTGTCTGTGTTGATCCTGTTCTTTGAATTCAGCTTTATCTCCTTTTTATTTTGGTAGTACATTATTGTTCTAACAGCTGTCTTAGAATATACATCTTTGTATTTTTTTCAGAAGAATATATTTTATTACATTTTCTTTAAATTATGGATTATCTTTTAAGCTATTTTAAATTGTAAATAGCACTGTTTTCCAACATTTCTCACTCCACCGTGCTCATACACACTCCATATGGTATAATTTTTCTTTTGTCCAAGGGAGGATAGTCCTTTTCATTTATCATGCTGTTGATGACAGAAATTTTTTACCTTTTATATGTCTGAAAGTATCTATATTTTGTTTTGGATTTTAAAAGATATTTTTTTCTAGGTATAGAATTCAAGCTTGATAACTATTGTCCTCAACAATGTTTAAGTATTTTTTTAAAAAAAACATGTATGTGAATGGGTGTGGATCTGAGTGGATTGTGTTTACCTGGTACTCACAGAGACCAGAAGAAGGTATTTGGATCTGCTACAACTGGAGTTACAGGTGTTTGTGAGCTGCATGGGCTCTGGGAACAGAAACTGGATCCTCTACAAGAACAGCCAGTGTTCTCACCTGCTGAGCCAACTCTCAGCTTCTTCAACAATATTCTTGCTGGCATTGTTTCTGATACATTTTTTAAAATTATTATTTATTTATTTATTATTTTTTTTATGTGTATGAGTGTAGGTTTGTGCACCCGTGTCATGCAGTGCCACAGAGGTCAGAAGAGGGCGTCGGATTCCCCTGGAACTGGAGCTAAAGATGGTTCTCAGCCGCCATGTGGGTGCTGGGAATTGAACCCTGGGTCCTCTGCAAGAGCAGTCAGCGCTCCTAACCGCTGAGCCATCTCTCCAGCCCCTGTTTCTGATACATTTTTATCTTTTAATGTGGCATGTCTTTTTCCCCTTCTGTAGCCCAGGCGGGTTTTTCCTGAATATTTGGGGGTGCTTCTTCCATCTCACTCTGAAGCTCTCTTTTCCCTTGTACTCTGTCAACTCTAGTTGCCATCCCTGGACTTCAAGTTTTATCTCCTCAACTCAGCATGCCCAGAGGCCCTTGCTAGAGATTTCACTTCCTTGCTCTGTCACCAGGAAATTTCTGTCCAGATAGTATGTAGTGAGTAATCATAGGAGTACTTTCTCTGTGAGATTACTGCCTTTCATTGGCTGATGTGCAATCCCTGAAATCCGTTACTCTATTTCATCATGTGTGTGCATATGGATGCATTTGATTGTGTAAGTTAAAAAGATTATTCCAATCTTTGTTTCTTTCTCTGGATCAGAAACAGAAATCTGCAAAATGAATTTGTATAACCATTTGCTAATTGTCATTCACCCATTATATGGTTTTAAAATGATATAATCATGCTCTAAAATGTTATTTATTTTTTACTTTCTTCTCTTATCACAGTCCAGTTCTTTTCATGGTTTTAAGAAGCTCTGTCTTTAAGTGCTTTTTTTTTTGTTTTACTCATTATCTGCCTCTGGCTTGTCTCTGAAACCTTGTAATATCAACAGGCCCAGTTGAGCTGGGAAATATCTCTTTGGGACACCCCAGTTCCCTATAGATTCAGTAACTGGTTTATAATTGATAAGTTTATAACTTAATGAGTCAATAAATTGAATGAACTAATGACACATAAATAGTTATATACACTGTGTTGTTCTTAGTTGGCTGGTTGGCAGAGATAACTAAAAGCCTGAACACTGAGCTGACCCAACTACAATAGGGTTAAAATCCAGAGCTCTTCAGAGTATTCCTTTGACAAACCTTTGGTATGGTCTAGGATTTCTTCCCTAACAGAATTATGTCCTCCTGGGTGGCTGGATTAAGGAAAGGTATTTACAAGGTGGCTGTAAATGTCTTGAATGAAAGAGATGCTGCAACTTCATGGCAGTGTAAAAGCCATTGTGCTGCCTATCACATACCTGGGAGAAGATTGTGTCAGAGAGATAATGAAGATGCTGTCTGACATGAGGATCCTCCAATATCCCATGAACAGCTGTCACCAGTATTTATTTATATATAAATGTGTGCTTATGTATTTTTCTTTTTATATATACATATGTAGAGGCTTATATGTACAGATATGTGTGTACATATACAAATACAAACAAAATTTCAAACATAGTTTGGCTGGAAAACTCAAAGAAAAAAAATGAAGACTCGACATCTAACAAACATGGTTCTCACTTCCTAGCTGTGAAAGTCCTTCCACTCACCTTGGTATCTAGCATACATTTTTCTTTCTTTCCTTTTCTTGTTATATTTAATTTTTGATATTTTATATTTCTTTTATTATTATTATTAAACTTTTTCCACACATCATACATCATTTCTCAGTGGAATCTACAGTCACTTCCCTTTCCATGCCCCCCTATGGCATTTTCATACATGTATAAAATGCCCCTGTCAACACGGGAAAAGGATTTGGAGGGATGCGGGTGTTGTCACCAGGGTTTCTGATTTTGGCACCTGCAGCTTTCCTGCTCCTTCCTGAATACTTCTCCCAAACTTTGTGACACTTTATTCCATACTGCCTTAATATATAGACATTATACACGAGAGGACACATCTCAGTGATCCACTCTATCATACAAATCTTTTTTCCCTACAGTCTAACACATAGGGCCTGCATAGCTTCTGTTATCACTTCCATAGCCTCACTTTTATCTCCTTCCTCTCTTCCCTAAAACCATTCTCCCTTGGTGTGTAAATACAATTACTCTATAAGCTCCTGGATCATTTATTGCTAAGTTCTGTAGTTAGAGTTTGAAATGTATGAGATGAATAGAAACTGGCAGGTATAGAGTCATCTTGTAGCTAACTTTCTGTAGCAAATAAAAAGCCTTAATGGGATGATCCGTATTATTCTTAGAAGTGTGGATCAAATGATCGTCTTAATATTTTAAAATATTTAAGTTGTGTGTGTGTGTGTGTGTGTGTGTGTGTGTGTGTGTGTGTTGGTGGGGTATGGGCCTGCAGAGGCCAGAGGCATTAGGTACCCCCACCTCTGCAACCCTGGAACTGGAGTTACAGGCTTCGTGAGCTGCCTGATGTGTGAACTGATTTTTTTTTTTTCTGTATGTGTACGAATGTACTGTCTGCATGCAAGTCTGTGCACCTGTGTCGTGCAATGCCGCGGAGGTCAGAAGTGGGTGTTGGATTCCCCTGGAGCTGGAGTTCTCCTGGAATTGGAGTTTCAGACGGTTCTCAGCCGCCATGTGGGTGCTGGGGATCGAACCCGGGTCCTCTGCAAGAGCGGTCGGTGCTCTTAACCACTAGGCCATCTCTCCAGCCCCAGATTTTTTTTTTAAATACCATTCTGAGGACAGATATCTAGATAAGACTCCTCAGTCTCTGATCTTTTGCTTTATATTGTAGCCTTGTACCTTTATGGTGTTTTCACCTAAGAACTTAGACAGTGAAAAGAGAAGAAGGTCTTCCATGCAGGCAAGATCAGGAGCCCTGGGATGTGCCGCTTCTAGAGTTACACCTATCATTCTGGAGCTTGAAGTCCAAGCACTTGCTAAAGCCTGCTACTGAAGCAGTCCTGTGTCAGCCTGTTTGTTTGCTTGAGATTTATGTTGTTGGCTGACTCCATCCTGTTAGGTAGACTTCATTTCTCCTGGGAAGGAAATGGAATCAATTCATCGGAGCATGAAGAGGACAAGCTAGGTTCATTCAGACATTGAGAGCAAGGTCTAGATAAGAGTAAATCCTACCCTCACTACTTTCTAGTTGTATGACAGGGGTTTGGGAGAAGCATTTTTCCCCCACCATTTGAAGTATGCTTCCATGTGGAGAGACCTCTCTGAAAGGTCAGGCAGATAGACACAGGCTTTCCCCCCTCTGTTGCTACAGTCCTTGCAATGTGTTTTTGACCCCTCTGCCCTTTTCACTGATGCTGGTCTTGGTCTCACATCTGCTTTAGCCCATGAGATGTTAGCAGACATGATTCAAATAGAGGCTTGAAACACATCTTCCCATAGGACCAGTTCTGTCTTGCAAGACTTGAGAGCCATTTAAATGTCATGGGAAAAGCACCCCAACATGTCCCATTGACAAGGGGACAGCCTTGTCTTACATGCCATTTGGTGAGTAAGGACAAAATGTACATGCAGATTTCCTCCTGGGATTTCATAGCTATGTTGTACCAAGGTTAATATTTACTAGGTGATTTCTCCTAATTGACTTGGGGTTCTCTGATTATGAATTCTGACAGACTGAATCAGATGTTCACACAGGTGAAGAAAATAAAACCACCATCTATTTTAATTCAACCAGATTTGCATCAGTCTTTGGTCACATAGGGCTATAACTTACTCTTTTTTTTTTTTTTTTTTTTTTTTTTNTGTTTTTTTTGGTCTTTTCGAGACAGGGTCTCCCTGTAGCCCCAGGAACTCACTCTGTAGACCAGGCTGGCCTTTAACTCACAAAGATCCACCTGCCTCTGCCTCCCAAGTGCTAGGATTAAAGGGGCATGCCACCACGCCTGGCCGCTATAACAGCCACTATATTCTGCAAACCCCTTGTGGCAGTATGCATTTCTAAATTTGGAGTTATTCATGTTTTACCAAATATCACATAAAATCTCTAATAGGGTCTTTAGAAGTACTCTATAATCCAACACTCAGTTTTCTGCAGCTAAGTATGCACCTGTTCTTTCTTGAATTATAAAAAGTATAAATCCCAAAGTTCAGTTAGCGAATATTTGCCATCAAATGATTTCTGAATTTTGGAAATAACAGACAAGGGACTGTTTGCAAGTATATAGTTTTGGATTCTAGGAGTAAATTTTTTTCTGAGGATAGCGCTTAAGAGCTGGCCAGTTTGTTTCCTGGATTTGGTAAATAGAGGACCATTAGTACCTAAATTTGTATGTTTTATTCAGTCTCAAGACTTTTAAAGTAAGGTAGACCAGAGACATAGAGCTAGCTACATGGTCTTAAGAGTTATGTTCTTAATACTTGTTGAACTGAAATCTCTCTGATGAGATACAACTCAGTCTACACCAGTCACAGGAACTTCTTTCTAATTAGGCAGTAACAGAGAGGAGAGATGGAAGGAAGGAAGGAAGGAAGGAAGGAAGGAAGGAAGGAAGGAAGAAAGGAAGGAAGGAAGCTAGGAAGGGGGGAAGGAAGGGGAAGAGGAGGGAAAGGGAGGAAAGGAGAGGAAAAAAGAAGTAGAAATAAAGGAAAGGAGGAGAGGAGGGAGGAAAGAAAGAAAAAGGAAAGTTTGATGACTGGCCTGACAGAGGGGTTGTGCTAAGAATGCAGGAAAAAGACCAAACAGGCAAAATGACATACATAGAGGAAGAGACTGGGGCTTTCAGGCTGTGTCTCAATCAACGGCCACAGAGGACTCATGACCTCTATTTCCTCGGCACAGTGAATACTGGGCTTCATTTCATCAGCTCCGTCTTCCTTCCATACTTAAAGTGAGAAAGAGGGGCTGGAGACCTGGTCTAGTGGTTACAAGCACCGACTGCTCTTGCAGAGGACCCGGGTTCGATCCCCAGCACCCACATGGCGGCTGAGAACTGTCTTTAACTCCAGTTCCAGGGGAATCTGACACTCTCTTCTGATCTCTGCTGCATTGCACGACACGGGTGCACAAACCTACATGCAGACAGTACATTCGTACACATACAAAAATGAATAAAATTTAAAAAATTATTAAAAAAATAAAGTGAGAAAGAATGTCTGACTCTGTGGACACTCTTGTTTCTCAGATGCTCCAGGTTTGAGTGAGTGCAAGGTCAACCACGGAAAGATGATAATATGCATTAATCAGATCCATGTGGTCCAGAGCACACTAGAATTGGGATGGTCAGACATGATGGCTATCACTTTCACAAAGGGTGTGTTGAGTAGAAGAAACTGATGAAGAAATCATTTTAACAACTCCAAATAAAACCATTGGAGAACTCTAGGTATCTATTTTAAGATTAAAGTTGAGATGCCATTGTATGTTGCCAGTTATTACTCACTAGTATTTCCTAATGGTGCATAAGAGAGAGCACATAATTCTATAAATTGCCATGACTAGTCCTACACACCAACTAAGATGTTTGAAAGTCCTTTGAAAGGTGACCCACTATTTTCTTTTTCTTTTTCTTTCTTTTTTTTGGTCTTTTTAAGACAGGGTCTCCCTGTAGCCCCAGCTGTCCTGGAACTCACTCTGTAGACCGGGCTGGCCTTGAACACACAAAGATCCGCCTGCTTCTGCCTCCCAAGTGCTAGGATTAAAGGCGTGCGCCACCACGCCCGGCTATTTTCACTAATGATTCTGCTAATGAATGCCAGGCAATGAGCAAAGTAAAGTTTTTATTTTCCACTAGATAAAGAAACTTCTTTGCAGTTTAACACTCCACCTGTGGCTTCTTGGAGCACACACAGAGGAACTGTACTTGGGCAGCTCTGCCTGGCCCCATCCCTCCTGCAGTTAGTATCAGCCCTGGCAAGCATCCGCACATGGCCTGTCCACAGCCAACTTTGTTTTATTTTGCTTTGTGGTCTGTGGTTAATATTTCCTGGCCCATCAGGAAGGGATGACATCTTGATACACAGGCTTCCTTCTCCTATTGATAGTGTCGTGATGTCATAGACCTGCACTGTTAAATAAGCATGCCTTTTCATCATGACCACCTTGGGAACTGTTTAGATTAGCAATCCTAAGAAAACCCCATCAAGTCTTTCCTATGTCAGATTCCTTTCAGCAGAGTGGTATTATGTTGGGCTTTGTTGTATTTCCTGTGTTGGGCCAATAACAGGGCTTTAGTGACCCTTAGTTGTTTTGAAGAAGGATGACAGATTTCCGGTGCTCATGCTGCCAGTAGGCAGCTGCAGGAACATCACAATAATAAACCAAACATCTCCTGGCACTCTGTGAAGCCCCTAAACATTCAGCGTCCTTTTAGTCCTGCTCTGGAGAATGTCTGCTGATTTGACCTACACGATCCACAAGCATTTCTTGTCTTTGGTCCTTGCTTCTAGACATCAACCATGTCAGTTCTTCTTCCAAAGTCTTCGGAGTCAGGAATCCTTTGAGTGTTGTTCAAAATGTTAATGATTTGATCCCAGCCAACTACTTAAAGTGTAAAGATTGCATCACAATGAGTGGGAGCCTTGAGGACATAATTCTATACACAAAATAATTTTAGATCTGATACTATACCATGTTACTCACATGGATACCAGCTCAAACTGTTGACTGCATGTTTAAACTAGTTTCCAGTACTAATTCTCCATTGAAACAGATGCTCTGGGCATCAGAAAGCAAGAACCATACTTTGAATATTTTATTTTTGCAAGTTGACATTATTTTTCTATTACTACTTATTTAATGCATATTTTCCCTTGTGGCACAAAATAAACTATAATCCAAATGTGGTGGTGGCATGCGTGTAATTCTAGCTACTCAGGAGGCTGAGGCAGGAAAATCATATTTGAGGTCTACCTGGGCAGCTTAAGGAGACCCTGTCTCAAAATAAAATAAAAATGGTTTTGGGTATAGCTCAGTTGTAGTGTTCTTGTCTAGCTTGAACGAGGCCCTGGTTTTAATCCTCAGTCCAAAACTAAAATAAAATAAAGCAAATAAACAAATATATACAGAATAAAATAATAAAGTATGGATATAGATCTCTTTACAATAGATGCAGATTATTATACACTTCCAGAACTGGTCAAATGTAGAGGATAAATGTCCTGAGATGCTTAACCCTAAGTGACACATCTTTGATGCAAATATGATGAATGTATTTCTCAACTCTCACCAGAGAAGTTCTGTATGTAGCAGATGGTGATTAAAGCAGAAACCCACATTTGGCCGATATGTAGAGAACAAGAAACCACAAAGTTCTTATCCTCAAATAGGACACTCATCACAAACTTCTGCCTCTCCTGGCTTAGTGATCACTGTGGAAGAGGAGGTAGAAAGATTGTAAGCGCCAGGAGGGGCGAATGACCACAGGGTCTTCCAGACAGCTGGTCAAGTTATTCATATTAACTCACAGCAATGGTGACAGCGAGCACAAATCCTATGCAAGATCAGACAAAAATCCCAGCACAGACATAGGGACATGGGCAAGAAATCCCAACCCTTGGAACTTTTGACAATTGATGGCTACTGGGAGGGGGAAAGACAGGATCTTACAGGGATGGGATTCTTGGTGGGTCCAGTGGAAAGGCACACACTGAAGGCCATTTGGAGACACAAATCAGAGTCTATAGGCTGCGTTATATATAGAAGAGAGTATGTTAAATAGGATGGGGGGGCAATAGGGGAAGGTGTGGATAGAGGAGAGGATTTAATACTATCAATATAAAAATTACAAAATTTAATTTAAATTTTAAAAATAAGAATAAATAAAATAATATTTTAAAAGTAAAAATATATGGATGCAGAAATTTCATAACTCAAAGCGACTGTAGTGCTCTATGACCTATTGCAAAGTGGACCCCCTTGTTGCCAACACTGAGGTCAAGAAATCAAGTTTGCAACTGACTCAGATGCTGTCTGTGTCACTACTCACCTTCTGTTAAGTGTTCTTCCTTGTTGTTCTTTACAGTTTTACCACCTGATTGATCTGGAACTTCCATTTACCCCCTTGAAGAAAACTGATATGCTTTTTAAGCTTCTCTCTTTTTCTTCTGTCCCCTTGTTTCTTTGTTACTGTGTGTGTGTGTGTGTGTGTGTGTGTGTGTGTGTGTGTATACAAGTAATGTGCATGTATTTGTGTATGCATGGACAGGACAGAGGACATCTCAGGTGTTGTTCCTCAAGAGCCACCGTTTTGTTTTTTTTTTTTTTGAGACAGGGTCTCTCCAAGGCCTGGAACTTACCACGTAGACCAGGATAGTTGGCCAATGATCTGCCTTCTTTCCTTCCTGTCACTGGGGTTAGAAGCATGTGCCACCACATCAAGGTTTTTATGTGACTTCTAGGGATGAAATTTAAGTCCTCATGCTTTGCATGGCAAACACTTCATATTTCTTTTGCAGAATAGCTAGTTTATAATCACTGTGCTGCCAATTGTCAACACATGTTTCAGTTAAGTGTGTCTTCACTGAAAACTGGGTCAAATCGTACAAATTTTGATTGGATTCCACTTCTATTTGCTTTTTTGAACTATGTGCAGTATCTTCACAGCAGGATGTGCTTGATATCTGGATATCTTTTTTGGCGATGTTGGCAGCCACCAATAATGCACGATTTATTACCTGGGAAGTTGTATAAGGGTCATTCTAATTCTATTGTTTATTTTCATTTATTATCTGGGAAACTTTTCAAAAGAACTTTCCTTTCACCTGCAATTTGGTTGCCTATTGGTAACCAATCTTTATTTTACTTCCAGAAGTTTCTGCCCTGTTGTGGATTTACCTAGAGGGGACTAGGGTTCTGCACTGAGAACTTAGTGGGGATGGCATCATCGGCTCTCTGGTTTTACCACAGGGCTCCCACTAGCTCACTTTTACCTTGGACAATATCTGTTGCTCATCTGTTGTAGGATTTTTTTTCTTCTCTGTGTGTTTTCTTTCTTTTTTTAGGGGTTTTGTAATCATGACTATTGAACCTGGGGCTTCGCAGGTGCTGGGAAAACACTCTGCCACAAAGCTACATCTTACCCCCTGGTTCTCATTTGAAATTGGCCCATCCCCCTCGTTACTGGACTGCCCATCTTGAATTTTCTCTGGTCTCTGATATTTCTTTTTTTTCCCTTAATTTTTTATTGAGCTTTTGTACATTTCATACAGCCTTTCCCAATCAAATTTGGACCTGCTTCTCCATCTATGCCCCCCTCCACCAGAGCTTGTGCATTCTGCCATACATGTTATATCCTATGTTGCATCTTTTTCTGATATTTCAAGTACTCCAGCAGTGTCTGGAGTCTCCTGAAGATCATCCTTATCACCTTGTAGTTTAAGAACTGTGGAGATAATCTTTGATCTAGTTTTAAATATCATGCATGTGTTTTTGTTTGCTGTATAGACATCTTGTACTTTTTCTTGTTGAGGTTTTGTAACCCACACTCTACATTTCCTCCTGAATCATTGACTAATGGCTTAATGGAGTCTAGGATTACCTGCCAAGCCTGTTGGAAGAGGGAAAAGTGTGAGAAGTGATCTACGGTGAGTGATTTATCTTTTATTAAAGTAGCAGGTTTTACCACAAAGGTCGTGGATCCTTTTGAACATGTCTCACTTTCTATATCAGTTAACTCTTCTACAAAGCATGTTAAGAACTCTGAAGGCTGGTCATGTAGCTCCTCTTGTCGAGTGCTTGCCTCAATGGACAAGGCCCTGGGTTCCACCTCTAGTACTTTTTTTTTGGAGGGGGGCTTTTTTGAGACAGGGTCTCCCTGTAGCCCCAGCTGTCCTGGAACTTACTTTGTAGACCAGCCTGGCCTTGAACTCACAAAGATCTGCCTGCCTCTGCCTCACAAGTGCTGGGATCACAGGTGTGAGCCACTACACCCAGCCCATCCCTAATACTTTGTAAGCAAGGCATGGTGATTCCAGCACTCAAAAACTGGAGGCAGGAGGATCAGAGGTTCAAGGTTATCCTTAGCCACAATGTGAGTTCAAGGCCAGCCTGAGTTACAGGATATATACAGCTCAATAAACAACTCCGAATTCAGAGGACAAGTGTGGTGGTATATTCCTGAGGTCGTGATAGGAAAATCGCCCTGATTTTGAGGGTAGTCAGGGGTATATAATAAGACTCTCCTCTTAAAAAATAATCCAAACAAAAAATCCAAACAAATAAACAACTTGAACTGTGAACTTGGGAAAATTATCTGAGCTTTGTTATCTGAGCTAAATTATCTGAGCCTTGTATACAATTGAGAAAAACAGAAAAATAACATTTCCTTCATAATTTCCGTGTTTCCGGTTTGTCTCGTTTTCTTTCTCCTTCCTCCCATGTTCATTCCTCTCTCAATGCTGACCATAAATTACAATGGATTGTGTTTTATTTTATTTTTAGGGTGTTATGGAGGGACCTAGGGTCTGGGGTGTAACCAAGTAGTTTACTGTAGAGCTGCATCCCCAGCCCTTATAAAGTTCAGTTGATGTAGCTCAGCTACCAAATGACTGTGGAACAGCTTCTTCTTCCTCCATCTGCACCACCCTTGCCCAACCTGCCCTAGCAAAATATCACCTATTGGCTGGATCAGCAAACCCTCTCCAACACTATCACTTGGCTTCTCTTCTCGTTGCTCCAATGCCCATTCTTTAAATTTATCCAGGGCACTTTCAAAACACAACAGCATCAATGTTTTATTTCAGTAACACTGCCAATGTCAATATCTTTCTTAGAACTTTTCCTGGTCTTCTCATAGCTTATAAGATTGAAATTTTAATTTATTTTAATTTTATGTATATGAGCATATTGCTTGCATGTATGTAAGTGCACCTGTGTTGTGAAATGGCTGTAGAGGACAAAAATGGGCGTTGGATCCCCTGGAAGTGAAGTTAGCTGCCATGCAGGTGCTGGGATTTGAACCCCGGTTGATCTTTTGCAAGAGCAGCCAGTGCTCTTAACCCTTCCCCAGTCCTATAGCTTATTGGATTTAAAGAAACGGATCTTCAATTGAAAGATCTGTCCTCTGTCTTCCTGATAAACTTATCACACATCACAGTCTCCAGTTCTCCTGAATCAAGGCCTCTGATCTCCTCACAAGAACTCTACATATGGTGGCTCATTGTTCTCTGTCTTTCTCTCCTGTATTATTAATTACTTTTCTAGTGGCTGTGGTCCAATACTTGACAGAAAGCCACTTAAAAGAAAAAAAAAAAAAAGAATGACTTGGCTTACAATTAAAGGGGATACAGCATAGCATGGAAGGGAAAGAGGAGAGACAGGAGCTTGAGGTGGATGGTTGCTCATGCGGTACCAGCACCTGCAGCCAGGAAACACAGTGATGACAGGAAATGGGCTGGGCTAAGCAACCTCAAGCCCCACCCCCTCGTGACTCAAGTTCTTCAGCTAGAGCCTGCTCAAGGCCTGACCCCCAGCTGGGGACCAAGTGTCCAAACACAGGAGCTTGTAAGAGTCAGTTTACATTCAAACCACAGCACCTCTCTCTTTTCACCTACATAATTTCTAATTATCTTTAGCTCTCACAGTGTGCATCAACTCCTCAACAAAGCCTTCTTTGACTTCCTAAACAGAGCAGATATCCTAAGCATCCAATAATTTTGCTTCACAACCTATAACACTTACGATAGCGTAGAATTAGTCTCCTTGCTTTGTGAGCTCTTAAACCTCAGGACGGCAGAGAGAAGGTTATTTTTGCTGTGCCCTACAAACACCTGACGCATAGTACTTAGAAAAAAATTGATTAAATAAATGGATTTTTTTTTTAAAGTCGCAAGCCTAGAGTTTGCATTATGGGACCTGGCCTGAGTTTTTCAGCTTCACATAATAATTAAGTTAATTTTACTTATTTATTTGATCATTTATCTTTTGTAAATTAGGCTCTTCTTTTTAAAAAGTCACCTCAGGGGGCTAGAGAGATGGGTCAGTGGTTAAAAGCACTGGATGCTCTTGTAGAGGATCAAGGTTTGGTTCCCAGCACCCACATGGTGGCTAACAACCATCCGTAACTCCAGTTCCAAGGGATTCAGTGCCCTCTTTTGACTTCTGCGGGCACTGCATGACATTGGTGCACCTACCTACATGTAGGTAATACACTCATACACATAAAATGAAAATAATAAATAAAAACATTGATCTAAGTAGCCACCAGCTTGCTGGAGGTGGTAAGGTTGGTGGCACTGAACTTTACCAACAGATTACAGTGATATCAAATCTCAAGTGATATTTTGCAACAACAACAACAACAACAACAACAAATCAGACACTTAGGTCACATGGCACAAAGTCTAACATCCATCTATGCTTCTTAGTTGTCTGAGAAAACAGCTCCAAAATACTACTGAGGCAAATGCATACAAGTGTATCCTAATAGATTAAGCAGGTGTACTGTTTAGGGAGAATTTACTTAGGATTGTAACAATCAGGCAGGCCAGATTACCAGAGTTCTTGGTCCAAATTAAGAGTGATTCCTTTTGAGAGTAAAACATCAGAAATCTGCAAATTTTTATGTTCCCGGTTCATTCCTTCATCTTGAATTTTCATTTCAGCCCAAGGTCTGAATCTGAGAGGAAGGAGTGCAGTAAACAGCAGAACCCTTCCTGTGCATACGTGCTTACTTAGGAATAAAGCAAGCTCATAGGAACTGCCCTCATTTTCAAAAAATTCAAAGTCATTGTTCCCTAGCTGTATAATAGTGGCTGAGAACAATTCAGATAATCATGATTTATTATGAACGTTCCCAAGCACCTGAGGCTGAGCGCCCCCCCCACGTGCCCTCAATAAATGAATCATTATAACTTGTTTGTGCACTACAGATCGGAAAACAACAAGCTCATATCTCCTCTCATGGAGTGATAAGGTGACACACGCTGAATCAAAAATAAAGCACCCAGAAATATCTCAGAGCTCAGTCTCCAGGGGAGTGATTGGCGTGTCCTTTTTAGTTACTGGACAAACACATTGCAGGAAGAGGATATAATAATCATTGAGATTAGATTAGTGGTTCAGCACTGAGGATAATTTATTCTCTTAAGGAACATTTGAGACATTTGTGCTTGTCACCCCTGGGTGGATGGCTACTGGCATTTAAAAAATGAGGCCAGCAATTACCTAGTTGTAAGTATTTCTTGTGCATGGCCCCTTGAGCTTTTGTCCAAAGCAGTTGGGAGTGATGCATATTGGAAACAACAACAACAACAACAGAAAGGACTGCATTGAAGAACTGACTGAAACAGTGAACTTCTGCTCAAAACAGTCAACTTCCTCATGGAGAATATTGAGAAAGACTGAGAAAGAGATGAAAAGCATGTTTGGCAGAATGCATGAGCTCTGGTGGGGTGGGGGAATGGGGGGGGGACACGGGTCTAGATTTGATAAGAAAATAAAAATAAATTTATGTGAAAAAATAAAATAAATAAATAAATAAAAAATAAAAAGTGAGGCCAGGACAGTGTTCCTGAGCATTCAACTCTGCAGGCCTGGAAACAGCCATCTTCTGATCTCAATAGAGGTACTCCTAAGAATCCCTGGGTTTGGGCATGGATGAGGACTTCTGGCCTTGAAGATGCAAGTGATGGACACATGCCAAGTAGCTGGAAGCCGAGTCCAAACCAAGTTCTTCAATGTTATTCTCATTATCCAATACACAGTGTAGTTTGGTCTTCCTGATGACATCTGAAAATAAACTAAAGATGAATTTGATAGTGATGAAAGACTTTAAAGAAAACAGATTGAACATCAGCTTGAGATTTTTTTTTTGAAAGATTTTATTAACATCACTTTCTTTAAGAAGTAACATGATTACATTGAAAGACTTTGTATTGGTTGGAGAATTTTGAAAAAGAGTGAATGGCTGGTTCTTTGAATAAAAAATTTAAGAGTTATTAGTTGTTAGTTTTTCCTTAGTATTTTATTATTTATTTGTATTTTATGTGTATGAGTTTATTGCCTGCATGTAAGTACACCCATATTGTACAATGCCCACAGAGACCAGAAGAGGGTGTTGAATCCCCTGAAACTGGAGTTATGGATAGTTGTTAGCTGCCATGTGAGTGCTGGGATTTGATCCCGGGTTATCAAGAGCAGTGAGTGCTCTTACCACTGACCCATCTCTCCAGCCCCTTAAATAGAAATTTATTAAAGTAAACATACATTCAATTTAATGACTACAAGTGCTATGGGAATGGATAAATTTTGGGGGGAAGGGTCTTTTTGAGACATGGTCTCCCTGTAGCCCCAGCTGGCCTGGAGCTCACTCTGTAGACCAGGCTGGCCTTGAACTCATAGAGATCTGCCTGCTTCTGGCTCCTGAGTGCTGGGATTAAAGGCGTGGACCACCAAGTCCAGCAGGGAATGAATAAAATGTTTAAGAAATGTTTACTTTGGGAAAATTTATACACAAACAAACCAGACAGAAACAAAAGACTAAATATTATACTATAAATAATTTCCAAATTGGTTACCTAAATTGTTAGATACCTTGGTAGAGAAAGTATAGGTGCGGGGCTGGAGAGATGGCCTAGCGGTTAAGAGCGCCGACTGCTCTTGCAGAGGACCCGGGTTCGATCCCCAGCACCCACATGGTGGCCGAGAGCCGTCTGTAACTCCAATTCCAGGAGAACTCCAGTTCCAGGGGAATCTGACGCCCTCTTCTGACCTCCGCGGCATTGCACGTCACGGGTGCACAGACTTGCATGCAGACAGTACATTCATACACATACAGAAATAAATAAAAAAGAAAGAGAGAAAGTATAGGTGCAACGCTGTAAAATGCTGACAGATGACCAGCAAACACACATGCAGATGTCCAAATTCTGAAGAATGCAACATTCACGATTAAAGCAGTGACATGCTTTGTAGGCTTCTACTACAAACCTCACGGGGTATCAGTGTACTGCCTGCTAGCAGAGATATAGCATGAAGGATTCATTGTCATTGTGTTGTTTGGTTTTAATGAGACAAGCTCTTACTATGTAGCCTAGGCCGGTGTCCAGCTCACTCTGTAGTCCACACTGGCCTCAAACTCATGATCCTCCTGCCTCAATCTCCCAGATATTGGGGTTATATGAGGCAGTACCAGCTCCTGGTGCACAGGAAATATTCTGATGATTCCCAGTCATTTAGATACAGTCACAGAAGCAACCATTGTTCAAGTGGTTTGGCAAAAGGGTGATAGACACAGGTTCTGCTGGTAGTTTAAACAAGGAGAAAGCAGCAGAATGGGAGGTAGTTAAGAGCCTCCGACCTGTGCACACGTTACCTTCCCAGTGGATCAGTCTAGCATGTGACCCAGATCAAGTACTTAGCAATTCTCTTTCTTGAACTTCTGGATAGTCCCAGGGAAAGTATGGTGTAGAGAGGGTGTCAGATGTGCCTGCCCCTGAGCTTTAATTCTAGACTCAGCAGGATTCGGCCCTGCGTATGTCACTCGGGTGTCCACCCCTCTCATGAGGCAATTAACTTAAAAATGAAAATGTTGATATTGATTCATGGTTTGGGGGGGTCCTAACCCATGTTGATATACTGACAAGGTAGCGTATCAAGTCAGAAGTGAGCAGCACAGCAAACTTCTTAATCCATCTTCCAGGAAATGAATTAAAAGGGGAAGAGCCCAGAGTCCCACAGGTCTGGAAGTATGCTCCCAGTGACTTAAGGATCTCTCACTAGGCTCTATCTCTCAAAGGTCCCAGCATCTATCATTAGCAGAGCCCTAGGAACCTGGCCTTTAAAGCATGAGCTACAGGGGGACATTGAATATTGTGCTGGTAGTGTAACATGTCTACTTGACACACATGGGAAGAGGGAACATACATGCAGGCAACATACTCATACACATAAAATAAAAATATTAAATATTCTTTTTTAAAAAGAAAGTGTGTAAGCCAGGGGAAGTAAGCTAGTGGGTGGTGTTCCTCCATGGTCTTTGGGTCAGTTTCTATTCCAGGCTCCTGACCCAGCAGAGCTGGCTTCTCTCTGTGAAAGACTGTACTGTAACTTGAAGTTAACCCTTCCTCTCCATATTCCTTTTGGTCAGTGTTTTATTACAGCAGCACACAGCAAACTAGAACAAATATTCACCACTGTAACTGGGTGAGAATTCTATGCAGGCAAATCTAAAACTAGCACAAATTGACCTCTAAATAACTTGGAAATCTGGAAGAAGAGGAACTCTAGTTTCATTTCTATTTTAGTAATAAAATAGCCCAAACAAAAATCAACTTAGAAGAGAAAGGTTTATTTTAGTGCACAATATCAAGTTCTAGTCCATGATATAAGAAAGTCAAGGCCTTCGAGGGAGCCCGATCCCATCACACCTACAGTTAAGAGAGGAGGGAAAAGGCATGCACCCTGCCTTAGTGCTTACTTGCTTGAACTCAGCTCAGTTTCTTCTGTCTTCCAGGATCCATGACCTAGGGAATGTTTCAGCCCACAGTGGGCTAGGTCTTCTCCTGTCAATTAAGCAATCAAGACAATCCCCCACAGACATGCCCACGGACGAACCCAAAGTAGATAATCCCTCATTAAGACTCTTCCCAGGCTGTCTTTCTGATAATTAATGTTAACTATCACAGGAGGCGATGTGGCCTTCAGGGGTCCTTGGAAGATCCTTACATTATTGACAACATGCCTTTGAAGAGATTGTAGGACCCTGCTCCTTTCCTTTATCTCTCTGCTTACTGGTGATGGGTAAAAAGTTTGCTGTCATACACCACACCATGATATACCCCTTCATTAGGCAAAGCCATGGAGGCACTTGATATTAGACTGGAACCTCCAAAATCAAAAACCAAAACAAATCTTTTGTAAGTGAAGTATCTCAGTCTTTTCATTATAATGCTAGAAAGATGATTAATACAGTCCTGACAGTACTGTTAACACAGTACTTCCTACTCCCAGGTCCAGATGCCAACCTCAGCCCTCCCCCTCTGGTTATAGCATAAGAAACAGAGCAAGCCACAGAACAGAGAGAAAGAATGAGAGTTGAGTCACTGTTTTCTTTCATACTTATCGCTGTCCAGCTAGCATACCTACCAAGATAATCTGAAATAACTTGGGCCATCAAGCAAGGTATAAACAGAACAGAAAGTAACAGACCTCCAATATTCAACACTGCCCCAGCAATCCCTGAGGTTCACAATACTGATGCCCTTGGTTTCTCATAAAAGCAGCAGAAGACATGCCTCCTATATGTGGGAGTGGAACTTGGCCCAGACCCCCACCCCCGAGTTGGCTTTTGTAATCAAGGCCAGTAGGCAGCCTCTCTGAGACAGAGATGAATAGACATTCAATTGCTCCCACCCTTGTGTAACAGCACTTTCTTTCTCCCTGTATGCTGCAGTTATCCAAGCTCTGTCACTCTCCATACATTCACAGTTATAATGAAGATGCTAAAGTAAGACTTAATGAGTCTCAGAGCCAGAGCCCTGGAAGAAGAATCTCAGCTGACAGTCTGGGTTTTAAAGACCTTAGATCCACAGTAGGTATGTTGACAGATTATGTTCATCCAAGAATGGACCTTCTCTTGTACAGTTGAGTCACAGACCTTTTGGTGCAATTGCTAATAACTGAAGACCCAGTAATGAGTTCCGCCAGTGCCTCATACCAGAGTGGTGGCTCCATCAGCTTGCTCCTGTTGGCTTTATATAAGCTTTGTGATGGTGGCAGGCACATTTGGAGTTCACACACACACTTTTGGGTACCAGCTGGGCCTTCTACAGGTAACACTCAGCTGTTCATGTCATTCTATAGAATGAGAGTAGGCTTTGATTGTTTTATACTACAAAAACAAATTTTCAAATGGAATTGGTGGGTAACAAGACAGATTGTTCAAATGCGCAGTAATTACAAAGGTTGCAAAAAAAAAAAAAACCACTCCAAGGATCTGGGGAGATGGCTCTGATGGTAAAGTGCTTGCTGCAACAAACATGGCCATGTGAGTGTGATCCTAAGTACCCACATAAGATGCCCATCAGTGCATGCATGTAGTTGTAGAGCTGGGGAGAAAGAGAGTGGCCAGCTGAATCACTGAGTTCTAGGCTCAGTGAGCCACCCTGTCTCAAAATAAACACAGTGGAGAAAATTGAAGATTTCTGACATGGACCTCTGACCTCCACATGCATGTGCATACCCATGAATGTATACAAACATATACACACATATCAATAAACAAACCTCCTAATCTTTTGGGTGCAAAGGATAGTTGACAGAAGAAATATTCCTGGGATGTAAAGAGGAAAAACAATCAAGCCATAAACCTAATAAGAACATTCAAACTTCAGAAAAACTTCATTTATCCCTACTGCAAAGCCGAGTCTTTAGCGTGCGTTCCCAAGGTGGCTCACTCTGCCAAGAGACCCTTGTTAAAGGAAGGGAGAATTAATATACCTGTGTCATGCTCAGTTGATGGATGGGTGCTGTAAAAGCTGGACCTGTAGATAGTTGATAGAGTTCCCTGGGAAGTTAAAAATCAGAGACAAAAATCTTCATTTCTAGTTCTATGGGGAGTTGAGATCATTTAAAACTACCAACAAGGGGCTGGAGAGATGGCCTAGCGGTTAAGAGCGCCGACCGCTCTTACAGAGGACCCGGGTTCGATCCCCAGCACCCACATGGCGGCCAAGAACCGTCTGAAGCTCCAATTCCAGGAGAACTCCAGTTCCAGGGGAATCCGAGACCCTCTTCTGACCTCCGCGGCATCATTGCACGACACGGGTGCACAGACTTGCATGCAGACAGTACATTCATACACATACAAAAATAAATAAAATTAAAAAAAAAACTACCAACAAAGCCTTACAGCACAGAATAAATTATACTTTCAAATTGTTCAAATGTGTCTATGAGACTAACTCATGAGGTTGTAAACATACTCCCATGCAAAAATACACCTCTCAGCTGGGCATGGTAGTGCATGCCACACCTTTAATCTTAGCACTCGGGAGGCAGAGGCAGGTGGAGGCAAGTGGATCTCTGTGAGTTCAAGGCCAGCCTGGTCTACAGAGTGAGTTCCGGGACAGCTGGAGCTATAGGGAAATCCTCTCAAAAAGACAAAAAAAAAAAAAGCCTCTCTAGTTTATTCTGGAGCAAATTATAATTGACCATTCCTGGGTACAGATTCACAGGACCCCAAATATTATGTTCTAATGTGGTATTATTGTAACAGAACAAAGAAAGTAATAAATCAAGGTACTTTTAGAATGTGTTGCTGGAAACATCAGGTGGGCCTCGATGTTATCTGATGGCATTCTTGATGTTTGGGTTGGTGAAAGCTAAAGTTCTGTTTATACATTCTAAAAATAATTTCAATTAATAGTCACAAGGATGTTAAATTAAACAGAGCAGGGCACAGTGAATAGTTATTTAGGTGGCTAAAGATTGCCCAAGATGGTTTGGCTCCAGACCAGTGCTCCACAGTACCAATTTTTTTTGTGGTTATAATTTATTTATTTTTAATTTTGGTCATTGTGATGCAAATATACAGCCAATCTTTCTGTCCACTTTGTTAAATATTTTATATTTTAGTTTTAATCTGGATTTGTATACCATGAATAGCACAGCTCTGAACATTCTTTAACATTCATTTTATTGAACAGAAGAATATGCATCTTCTGGGGGCTGAAGAGAGGGCTTAGCATGTAAGGGCACTGGCTGCTCTTGTAAAGGACCTGGGTTTGATTCCCAGTACCTACATGACAACTAACAACTGTGTGTAACTCCAGTTCCAGGGAATCTGATGCCCTTTTCTGATTTCCACAGGCACTGCATACATGTGTTGCTGGGTTGTTTAATGCATTTTTGGCTTTTATTCAGAGAACTTCAGTTCACCAGACAGATAATAATGTATAAAGTACAATCAATATTAATACATGACATTAAAAGGGGGAAATATAAATCATGATTTTTTCAAAGTTCCTCATACCATCCTGCAAAATGGAGAAATTTAAATTCTAGATGTTTATGAGTTGTAGAAGCATGAAGAATTTCTAAGATAACAACTAAAGGTACCAAAACATATACTCCAAAAAAAAAAAAAAAAAAAAAAGAAAACTGAGTACTCTGAAATCAGTAAGAAAATACAATAGAAACAACAGGACAAATAGAAATCCTATAGCAAGTAGAGATATATCTGAATATATCATTATAATAATAAATAATTTAAAATTTCCATTCAAAGAAAACAATGATGAGATGAAACAATAGAATGCTTACTCTAGGTGTCTGCTCTTTACAAAAGACAATTCTAAAACACATGACCTCAGAAAAGATTAAAATAAGTTGATAGAAAATGCAAGCAAGGAAAGCATGAATTAGAGAAACCCCAAGCAAATGTATTATTGTCAAAAAGATTAGAATTTGATATAAAGCATTTTTAATGTTTAAAATGTTAGTATGCATAATTTCAGCATTACTTCATCATGAAAATTAATACATACATTATTGAGGCTTTCAAACAATGTAGTTACAAGATCTATAAATAAAACTAAAACAGATTTAAAGAGTAATGGAAGACATCTACTATCTGCCATAGTGGTGAAAGTTGTCTCATTTTCTTTGATTGTGTGTGAATGTGTATGTACACAAAACAAGGCCAAAATTTTACAACCTAGGTAACTACTCTCAGCATTTGGAAAATAAAAATATTTTCAAGCATTTACATTATGTATAAAATCTAATATGTGGTGGGATGAAATCTTAATAAAAAATTAAAAATTGATTTATTTTTATTTTATGTGCATGAGTGTTTTACCTGCAGGTAGTAGGCGCACCATGTATGTGTAATGCCAGTGGAGGCTAGAGAGGGAGTCAAAGTCCCTGGAACTGGAATTACTGGCAGTTGTTAGCTGCCATGTGGGTGCTGGGAACCAAACCCCAGGTGTCTGGAAGAGAAGCCAGTGTTCTTAACTGCTGAGCAATCTCTCCAGCCCTGAAATTCTAATAACTTTTGAAGATTCTGTATTGTGTTCTTGAACCACAATGCCTTTAAATAGAAAGAAGTATTGAACATGTAACACTGAGACATAAAGATTTTTTAAAAATACTTTAAGAAATCTATTGAGGAGTTGAAACTGGAATCATGTGGGTAACAGGTAGCACAGTATTGTGTTATAATCCAATGTATAAAATAAATACCCATCAGTTTATACTCACATAATAAGTTATTGTATAAGTACAAGGAGAAAGGACAATCTATTATGTAAGGAAATTCCAAATAAGTTATTTAAATACCCTCTACTCCCCTCCAAGGAGATGTCTAACTCATCCTGGAAAGGTAAACTGTGCACAGTAACTTCAACAGTGTAGAAAGGAGGAAAAGAAGGACTTTATGGAAGGAAATACTGGATGACATGACTTTAAGAAAGACCGAGGACAAGCAAGATGTCTCAGTAGGAAAGATGCCTGTCACTCCAGTCTGATGACCTGGTTCGATCCTTGGGACCCCATGAAGGAAGGAGAGAACTGACTCTTGCAGGCTTTCCTGTGACTTCCACATGCACACACATTAGATGAATGAATGAATGAATAAATAAATAAATAAATAAATGGAAATGTCAGCAATAATAACTCAGGCCCTTAATACACACCTTTGTGTATAATGGATTTTGCCTCTTCTCAAAAACCACAATTCCAGTCTAAACTTCAGAAAACTATCAAAGTCAAACTAAAGGACCATTCTACAAAATAGTTGACCGATACTCTCCCAAAGTGTCAAAATCATGAAAAACAAGAAAAGAGAACATTGATGTATCTCTCAGTTCTCATCAAAGAAGCTCCTTTATGGAGCAGAAGTTCAGGAAAACAAAAGGTCACAAATGGCCAAAGTGTAGAGAGTAAGAGTGTGCAGAGTGTGGGTCCTTGGACAGGACTCTCATATTAACTCCACCTGGCCTCAGGAGCCACCGCGGAAGAGGGGGAAGAAAGACTTTAAGAGGTAGGGAGGAGGTGCATGATGAGATGGAAATAGAGTCCTACAGCCTCCCAGGACCTTTCTCATAGGGACTTACAATAACAGTGCCAGTATGCACAAGACCCATGCAAACTCAAGCAGACAAAAACCCAGCACAGAACTGTGGAAATGGGTAGCAGGCTCTAATCCTAGTTCAAGAATTATTAGCAGTTGAGTACTGCTGGGTGAGGAAGTGCTGACCTTCTTAAAGGGAGGGACTGTAGATTGGCTGACTAGACCCCAAGGATGAACTTGAAGGATGTGTGGGGACACTAACTTGATACCATAGGCCTTAGAACAAACAACAGAATGTATGGATTCCAGTGAGGGGTTATGGGAAGGTGAGAGCAGGAAAATGGGACACATAGATGACTAAGATTGACTGAAATGTTCCGTACGAAATGCACAAAGACTCAGTTAATAGTTCACGATAAAATAAAATGTTTTATTTTATGTCTTTCTCTGTCAAATTCCTTTCATCTTCCTGGAAAGCAATAACTGGAATGTTATTGCTTTCTTGATTATTACCTGTTTCATTCCTCTAGATAAACTCCACCAGAGCAAAGACCTTTTATTGTTCCTAGTGGAGTATCACCATTCCTTGGCATAAACCCAAAGGACTCATCCTGTTGCAGAGCTACCCGTACAGCCATGTTTACTGCTGCTCATTTCACAATAACTAAGAGATGGAAATGACCTAAGTGTCCCTCAAGTGATGAATGGATAATGAAAATGTGGCACATTCACACGAGTTCTACACAGTGGTAAAGAAAGACGTCGTTAAATTTCCAGGTAAATGGATGGAACTAGACGCTGTTATGCTAAGTGAAGTAACACAGACTCGGAAAAAGAAATGACGTATGTTCTCCCTCATATGTGGATCCTAGTACCAAATCCTTATCTGTGAATATGTACCTGATATAACTACAAGAACCAGGAAAATGTAAAGGAAACAGGGAGGTAAAGGAAAAGAAGTAACTTGAGAGACTAGTGGGAACCAGGTGTTACTACAGGAGGAATGGATAAAATGAGGTGGTTAAATGAGAGGCCCCCAAAATGACAGAGGTTACTGCCATAGCCCCTGTTCGCCTCCCAGAACTTGAAGGTAAGACCCTATTGTTGAAGAAAACACATAGATCAGGGACTGGATTTGGGTCAGTGGAGCTGGAAGCCACCTCCCCTGAAGGCTGGTTCTCATAGCTTTAGAGAACACTACACAGCAATTGATAGCCCAGCACCAGCTTTAAGACCAAATAACCACATCAATGTCAGGCACAGCATAAGACTTGGATGCAGTAGTGGCATTTTTATCCCAGGGGCAATCAATGGCTAATTAATTGGACTTTAAGCCCACTCGATGGGAGGAAACTCATGCGTGGCACTGTAAACATAGCCAAATACCCATGGATGGAGAGGTCATAGATCACAGGGAAATAACCAAGGCTCTCACATCTCTAGACCAGTGTAACTTCTTACTAAGTGCAAAATATGCACCCTTATATTTACACAAAATATCCCAGACAGGACTCATCAAAGAATCTTCTTTTGCACCAGATGAAGTCCATTACAGTCCCACAACTTGTCACATACAGACATTGTCTATGAATTGCCCAAGCCTAAGCAGCACATCTACAATGTAACCTCGACACCAGGGGCTCTCACAACATCGAACAAGACACCAAGAAGGCACTAATTTCTTAGCTCTCACTAATGAAGCTCACACATGAAACAGAGGTCCAGGAACTCAAAAGGTCATAAATGGCCCAACAGTAGAGATTAGGAGTCTACAGAGTGTGGGTCCATGGTCAGGTCTCCTATAGTAAGCTTCACTCACCTAGGGCTCAGGGACCATTGTGGAAGAGGAGGCAGAAAGATTGTTAGTGGCAAGCGGTGATGCAAAACCATATGGAAATAGAATCCTTCAAGCTCCTGGGACCCTGTTCATATGAGCCTACAGCAATGGAGTTAGCATGCACAAGATCCATGCGAACTCAACCAGTCAAAACCCCAATGTAGAACTAGGAAAATGGGCAGCAGAACCTAATCTTAGTTGAAGAAATATTGGCAGCTGATTATCATTGGATGAGGAAGATCTGGTCTTCTTAAATTGAGGGACTCTGGATAGGCTGACCAGAGCTCAGTAGGTCAACTGGCAATGGGCATCATCCAGGGACACTAGGCACCGTCAGCCTCAACACAAATGACAGAATGTATGAATTGCAGTGAGGGGCTGTAGGAGGGTGCCAGTGGAGAGGGGGTATAAAGGCGATTTCAACTGATTGAGATGTTACATATAAAAAATGAAAATTCAATAAAAATTTAATAAAAATATATTAAACAAAATAAAAACATGCTTGCCTTAGTGTAGGGAGAAAAATGCGGAATATTAGCATCTATTCATTATATTTCCAAATTGCCCAGTAGACAAGTAGTAAAGGACATTTTTTTCACCCTGCAAAGGGGGGGGCACTACAAATAGCAATTAATCATACTGAATAGTAAATGCTTAAGCCAGTCCCTCTCACATAAAGAAATGACGTGACCCTCTACAATCAAAATTTCATTCAGCATTGTATTAGAGGCTAGGGTAGATATAATGTGACAAAAGAGATGTAATTGTTGGAAAGGAAGGAAAAGCACTTTCAAAGAGTATAATATGCGGAACTATTGGAAGGATCTGCAGACACTTGATTTTAGTAGTCGTTCCCCTATATATACAGTCTTTCCTTCTATTGTTACTGTTACCCATGATCAACTGTATTATGAAACTATTAAATGAAAAATTCCTGAAATAAAAATTTCATAATTTTTAAACTACACACTATTCTAAGTAGCCAGATGAAATATAACTGTCACATCTTACCCCACCCAGGACACAAATCATTCCATTGTCCAATGCATCCTTGGTCTATGTGCTTAGTAGCAGTGCTGGGCTCAAGGTACCCCAACTTTACTTAACAGTATCCTTAAAATGCAAGAAGAGCAATGTTGTTAATTCAGATATGCCAAAGACACACCACAACAGTGCTCCTTTTAAGCGGAAAGGTCATAATTCTTGACTTAATGAGGCAAAAAATATTACATGCTGAGATCACTCAGATCCTTAATAAGCATGGATCTTCCATCTGTGAAGCTGAGAGGTGCTGCCGCAGCTGCAGGGGACACATTTTATTTTTAGCATTGGTCACAGAAAACTTTTCTTTCCCTTCTGATTTTACTTTCTTAGTCTAGAAATGGATTGACATTTTTATCTTTTTCTAGAAACCAACTCTTAGCTTCATGGGCTTGCTATTTTCAAGTGTATTCATTTCTGCTGTGATCATTATCTTTTTTCTAAGACAAACTTTGGGACTAGTTTTCTCTCTCTAAACTTTTTTGGGTCTAGGTCTTTCCCCCTTTTATTTTTTATTTTTTGGTCTTTTCGAGACAGGGTCTCCCTGTAGCCCCAGCTGTCCTGGAACTCACCTTGTAGACCAGGCTGGCCTTGAACTCACAAAGATTCTGATTCCCCATGTTCATGCACCAGCTTTGGCTCTTACAATCTCTCTGCCCCCTTTTCCGCAATGGTCCCCGAGCCGTGGGTGGGTGAGGAGTCCTGTGCAGGGACACACAGTCTGTAGTCTCTTCCTCTCTAAAACTTAGCCAGTTATGGCTTCTGTGTAAACTGCACTCTGTTGTATAAGGAAGCTTCGCTGGTGAGAGCTGGTGATGCACCCTTTCCTCTCTCTGTTCTGCCAAGTTCCATGAGCCTGAGATGTAGCGGTTCTACTGTAGACATGTCACCTAGGGCTGGGCATCTCTCAGATGTGTATTCTCTGTGTGTAATCTGCTGTGGAACTCTGCGGTAGCCTCCATCTGTTGCAGAACGAATATTCTTTGATGAGTAGTGTACTGTATACTTGTCAAGGTGCTAGGAGGGCCGGTCTGTGTCAGGCAGATCAGAAGCAGGGGTAGGGGTGGAGGAGTCGGGGAGGTAGGGGTGGGGGTAGCCTATGAGAGTTTGAACAAACTAAGCTACAGACATATGTTTAAAAAAACTCGTGTATGTGTGTGTGTGTCTGTGTTATCTGTGTGTGCATGTGTGAGTACTGGTGTATGGGTGTGGAGGGCAGAGGACAGCCTCAGGTGTCGATCATCACCTGCCAGCTTGTTTTAAACAGGGTCCTTATTATTCACTGCTGCATAGACCAGGCTAGCTGACCTACAAACCTCGCAGGACTCTGCTCTGCCTCCTCTCTTGCAGTAGGAGCACTGGGATTGTTGACAACGCATGTTGACAAAGCCCATCCCCGGCTCTGTGTGGACAAGCCCTTTGTCCACTGGGCCATCTCCTGGCCTGTTTTCACACCCTCCTGTCTCACTGTTTAACACCTTCTCACGAAATCATGAAGGACTCCTTTTAGCATTTCTTGGTCTAGTAATGCTCACTTCCTCAACGTTTTGTTTATCTGGAAAATTCTCATCTCTCATTTTTGACAAGAAGTTTTTTTGGTAATTGTACTATCCTTGGTTGACAGAGGTTTATATTTTTCCTTTTATTTATGTTTTGAAAATTTCATGCATGTATACAATGCATGTTGGCTGTATTCCTCCTCACAGCCTCCTTCTGTACTTTTGATACACTATTAGATGACTTTCTTTCTGAGCTGCAGGCTCTCTGCTGATAGTAATCTGCTGCTCCCTGTATATGGGGCTGTGCTCTTCTGTTGGCATCTTCAAAATTCTTTTTTTTATGTCTTTTAAAATAATACTTTAATCAGTTCTTTGAGGATTCATACAGTAAATTATATCATATTCCAGATCCACCCCTAACTCCAGATACACCAAACTTACTGCTCTATTTTATTTTATTATTTTATTTTATCTTAAGACCCAAATTTGTGCCACAGGAATATTGCTTTAGTTATCGTTGTGTTCATCCGCTTGGATACTATTAGGTGTCTTCCCTTTGGATGGCCATTTTCTTCCTCATATTTCAGAAATCTCTCGTCTTTCTTGAACTTCCGTAGCAAATTTATTGCCCATCTTGTTGATAGCTCATAAGTCATTTAGGTGTTCCTCTTTTCTACACTATTTTTTCTCTTCTGTCTGGATAATTTTCAATGACCTATCTTTGAGTTTGGTCATTTTTTTCTCTTCTGCTTGATCAAGTTTGATGTTGAGGCCTTTTATGTGAATTTTTCATTTCACTCACTGCATTTTTCAGCTCTAAAATTCCCATTTTGGCTCTTTTTTATATTTTGTACCTTTGTGGGACTTCTTGTTTACCAATTATTCTTAGAGTTCATGAGTATCTTTATGGAGGCTATGGTGAATTCTAGGTGACTCATGTACCTCCGTTTCTTCAGGGTGAATTTCTGAGCATGTATTGTGCTCCTTTGGAGCTGTCTTCCCTATTTCTTCATGCTCTCTTATTCTTTTTCTGTGTTCTTCTGATCTCATTTAAAATTCTCAATTACAGGGATTTTCTTGGGAGCTTCTAATCTTTTGGCCTCTCTAGTGTGTGCCTCCTGTCCTACATGTCCTTGAAAACAGTGGCATGCTGCCTAGCTTTTCTTTTTTTTCAGTGTTCCTCGTACATGTAGAGTGAGCTGGATCTTCTCATGACTTATGACCCAGGGTTGAAAGACATGGCCAAGCAGCCCATTAGGGAGGCCCTCTAAAATATAGAATGCAGGACTGGAGAGATGGCCTAGCGGTTAAGAGCGCCAACCGCTCTTGCAGAGGACCCGGATTCGATCCCCAGCACCCACATAGTGGCTGAGAACTGTCTGTAACTCCAGTTCCAGGAGAACTCCAGTTCCAGGGGAATCTGAGACCCTCTTCTGACCTCCGCAGCATTGCACGACACGGGTGCACAAACTTACATGCAGACAGTACATTCATACACATAAATAAATAAAATTAAAAAAATTTAAAAAATTTAAAAAAAGCTAGACTGCTGGACTCCTGCTAGGTTCTAGGTTTCTCTTCTTCCTGGTCAACCATATCAACATCTGTCCACCCTAAGGGGGACTTTGGAGCAGCATCATTCTGTGAAGCTCTCTTCTGTTCTAAGTGGCTTCCTGGCATCATCGAGACTATGCTGGGACCCACCATGACTCTACAAGAGGGGAGATAAAACCTAGTCCATCTGGCAAGTCTCACAAAAGTCAGAAGATTCAACCCTGGCACAGTTTAGATATAGTTTGAATATCCCTTGGGGTCCCATGTGTTAGGATTTAGTAAGTATTATCAGTAATCAAGGAGGTAGAACTTTGTGGTTTTTAGAGGTGGATTTTGGGGAAAGTGATTATGACTGGATAAATCCATTAGGGTCCCCACAAGAGAATCTTGTTAAATATATAAAAAGAGGGAGAGAGGCACACACACACACACACACACACACACACACACACACACACACACACACCTTTTCCTGTCTCTTGCAGTGTGGTGCTCTGAAATGCCTTAGGACTCCACCAGCGAGATGACCTTTGCTACATGAGACCCTTTTATCTAACACCTGTTTCTTCACAAAGTAACTTCCTTCGGGTATTTGATTACAGGAACAAAAATGGACTAATACAGAGATAGAGCCCCCAATTCCCCCTCTATCTACAAAGGGAATCTAGGAACTGAGAATTTTCTTCTGATTGTGTGGTGCTGAGTTATGATGATGGGCTCCAGGAATGGTCTGGTTGTGTGGACAATTTTGTACTCACCATGGCATGGAAGCTTCTTAACTGGTTTCTGCATTCCTCATAAATGGAATTTGTATTAAATCAGCATTTCTTGAGGAAGAAAAAGGGACTGGAGATTCATATTTGACCATGTTGCTGATGCCACACAAAAAAAGCTGCTTTGAGTATCTGGGGAGATGGCTCAGTGAGTCACATCCTTGCTGCACAAGCCTGGGGACCAGAATTCAGATCCCCGACACCCATCTAAAAACCAAGTAGGTGTGGAAACTCACCTGCGATTCCAGCCTCAGGAGGTGGAGACACGGAGTCCCCAGAGAAAAGTGATTAGCTAGACTAACCAAATTGATGAATTCAGGGTTCACATGAGAGACCCCACCTGGATATGTAAGGTGGAGAGTGATTGATAAAGACACCTATGTCCATCTTTGGCCTCTATGTGCACCTGCACACGCACACACACACACACACACACACACACACACAAATGTGGTTTTGAGGTCATTGTGATATGGTGGGGAAGGCATTACTGCAAACAGAGACTTGCATCAATCCCAAACAGAGAAATAGATCTCGATGATGACATTTGGTAACTGAGTTTGATTTGTGTCTGACATCTACCCATGGGCTTCCTAATCTATTCAACCCAATATAGTGTCTTTTTTATTTTCTTAAGCTGTTTGTGCCATGAGTTCATTTGCTTAAAACCTGAAGGATGCTAAGTGATACACTGACGATGTAGTTTTCAAGCTGGAAAGCATCCTCTAGATGGAACTGGTACCTGACTTCTTCACTCATGGCGTCTGCAACTAGCACCCCCCAGTCTTGACTTACTATTTCTTCCATCTCTGCTTGTTACTCTTGTGCTGGCCATATGCACCCCAGACACTTTCTTCTGTGCCTCATCCCATGCTACCTGTTCTTTGATGGTGTTCTTCATTTTTCTTCTTCAAATACCTTCTGCCATGCTATGCCTCTCCAGAAGCTACCTACATTCGAAGTACACATTTAAATGTTTCTTGGGTGTGATTGCCAGAATTAATTTTTTGAGGTCAGGCCTGGTGGTGCAGGCCTATAATCTCAGCTCTGCAGGAGGCTGAACAGGAACATCAGAAGTTCAAAACCAGCCTGGGCAATTTAGGAAGATCTGTGTCAAAATTTTAAAAAAATGTCAGGGCTTATCGAGATGGCTCATTGTTTAAGAGCACTTACTGTTCTTGCAGAGACCTGAATTTGTTTCCCAGAATCCACTTTGGGTAGCTTACAACCATGTGCATCTCCAGTTTGGTGGGATCTTATGCCCTCTTCTGGCCTTTTTGGGCACTGCACTCAAGTGTGTATACACAGACACATATACATACTCATAATTTTAAAAGGTTAGTATGTGAGGGGAGGGAGCATTGGGGCTACAGCTCACATCTTGTGCACAAGGCCGCCCTTGGTTCAATCCCAAGCTCCACCCCAAAATATCAATTCTATGAGCTACTGGTATTTGGTTCACATTAAAATTCATTTTTGGAGGCTGGAGAGATGGCTTAGTGGTTAAGAGCACCTACTGCTCTTGCAGAGGACTCAGGTTCGATCCCCAGCACCCACATGGCGGCTGGGAACCATCTTTAGCTCCAGTTCCAGGGGAATCCGACACCCTCTTCTGACCTCCACAGCATTGCATGACACAGGTGCACCAACCTACATGCAGACAGTACATTCAAACACATATAAAAATAAGTATGGGCTGGAGAGATGGCCTAGTGGTTAAGAGCACTGACCGCTCTTGCAGAGGACCCGGGTTCAATCCCCAGCACCCACATGGCGGCTGAGAAC
The DNA here is from genome assembly GCA_009823505.1 of Rhizomys pruinosus. Classification (NCBI taxonomy): domain Eukaryota; kingdom Metazoa; phylum Chordata; class Mammalia; order Rodentia; family Spalacidae; genus Rhizomys; species Rhizomys pruinosus. The sequence goes on from VZQC01006407.1 coordinate 80,590, forward strand.
CGTCTGAAACTCCAATTCTAGGAGAACTTCAGTTCCAGGGGAATCTGACACCCTCTTCTGACCTCCGAAGCATTACATGACATGGGTGCACAAACCTGCATGCAGACAGTACATTCATACACATACAGAAATAAATAAAAATAAAAAAGAATAAATAAAAAAATAAAATAAAATTCATTTGTTTGATTTTTTTTTCAGTGAATTGATGAATGCATTCACTGTCCTATTAGTCAGGGAACCTCTTGGTGGTAAAGACCCATTTCTATTTACTTACGTGCATGTTACTGAATATTGAGAGACATTTAATAAGCATTAATTGAATGAATACATCAGTAATTCTCTTAAATAAAAAAGAACAAGACGAATGCAGAAGTTCATAGCCAGCACATTAGGCAGACCTCAGCAAACAAATGAAAGCATACAGAGTGCTTTGGTCTTGGAATCATCTTCCACAGACTTGTTCCTGTACAAAGTCCCATGCCCCTGGGACTTTTGAAATCACAGTGACTGGATCAGATTTGACATTCTCAACAAATTACAAATTTTCTCTACGATTTTATACTGCCTAGTGAAAATCCCATTTGTCCAGCCTTTTGAGTGTGGCTACTGTGTGCTCACCAGCAATTTTAAAGAATGGCTTGAAGAGGAAACAACAGAGAGAGACACAATCTCCACTTCCATCTAGCCGAGGGTTGCCGAAGCGTTTGGGGGGTCCATTTTCAGTTTTGTTCATCCATCTCCCTGGATGCTGTGCTTGGAGGGAAGGAAGCTTCAGTTGCAGAACCTGCTTCCTGTTAACTTTTCCATTCTAGAACATTTTGGACACAGATGTAATGACTTTAATAGAATAATAAAAGTAAAAAATAATTATATCCAGACAATTTGAGCAAAGTCAGAATTATTCTTCAAAGAGAAATTCTATTTTCCTTTTTATAGAATGGATATAACAATTTTGGCCTGTCTGCATTCACTGGCTAATGAAATAATATTGGAAAGATAATTTGCATAGTGATTTTATGCAAATATGTGCATCTGTGTTCTGCTGAAACAGCTCATTCCATAGTCACGTATTTCAGTGACAATGGTTTCCAAACCTAACAATTGGGTACTGAAAACATGCTATGTGAGTGATAAAGCAGAAATTTCTTTTATACCATGAATACCAACATAACATATTTCCACAATATACAATTGGATCCGAAAGCATATTTAAGAAGTCTCTGGGGCTGGAGGGTGGATACAAGTGTTTGCTACACTTACAGAGGCCTAAGTTTGGTTCCTAATACCCACATAGGGTTGTTCACAATTGCCTGTAATACAGGGGGTATGACACCCTCTTCTGGTCCTTTCAGGCACCTGCACACATGTGCACACACAGATGTACACATACACATAAATAAAAATAAAATAAATCTTAAGAAATTGCTTATAGAATTGTTTTTTTCTGGTTTGATAGGTTTTTGTAAAAGCAGGCTGGTCTTATCCATGTAAATTTTACTTATAGCAGGAAGTTCACAGGCTGTGATAAAGAAATTAGTAAACACTGAATGTATTGTAAGCAATGATGTGAAGGAACACAAAACTTGGAAGGAATAGGAATTTTATTGAATACATTTATTAATATTCCAAGGACTGGGCTTAGGAAAGCAGAACTGGAGAGAGCCCTGCTGTAAGTTGTTCCTGGCTTTCCTGGCTTGGTGGACAGGACCGTTGGGTAAGCTCATTTTAGTATCCCGAAGGCATCAAAATTAACAAATAAAACCAAATGAAAATGAACAGTGAGAATCAAGGAGATCAACAGGATCAACACCATGCTTCACTGTACAGCATTCCTATCCCCCGTTCTTCCCCAGACCCCGCTGATGTTTGAATAGAATAGCATCGTTTCTTTTTTTTTTTTAAGTATTCTTTTCTTTCATTTTATTTATTTTTTATGTGTATGAATGTACTGTCTGCATGTAGGTCTGTGCACCCGTGTCGTGCAATGCTTCGGAGGTCAGAAGAGGGTGTTGGATTCCCCTGGAACTGGAGTTAAAGACGTTCTCAACTGCAACGTGGGTGCTAGGGATCGAACCTGGGTCCTCTGCAAGAGCAGTCGGTGCTCTTAACCGCTAGGCCATCTCTCCAGCCCCAGCATCATTGTTTCTAATAAATTACCCCTTCCATATTAATTGGCTTTTTAGCCATGTCTTTTCAGAGTTTAATTGAAAGTATGAAAGGTATATCTAGGACTCTCAGGAATGTCCATCTTTAGCAAAAGAATGAAAAGAAAGAAATAATTCCTAAATTAGTGAGCATAGTCTTTTGGATAATTCAAAACAGACCATAAGGGGTATTATTCTTGGGGGTAGGCCCAAACTCGAAAATCTTAAATGCTCAATTGCGCTTAGGTGTCTAATTCTATTAAAGCTTCACTCCCAATTCTTCGGGGGAAATTAAACAAGAATGCTTCCTAAACTGCTTGGTAGAGATATTTTTTTCAACTCTCTCAGGGCCCAGGGTTGAAAGTGAAAGAAAGCTGAGGTAGAAATGGAGTCATCCAATCTACGAGGAGATGAAGAGACCGATTGTCTCTCATCATTCCCGAACTTGGCCGCTTAACTGTTCTTCCAAAGATGGCCACATATTCCAGTTGATTGCTTCTGCTTAAATATTTAAACAAGAAACTGCACATTACTTATTTGGCTGTAGGAACTCACTTTGTGTTTCCACTTTCATGCCCTTTTGTACCAACTTCCAGAAAGTGCTTTGTTTTTTTTTTTTTTTTTTTTTAAGAATCCTGTAGGCACACTGGCCTCTAAGCTGAGCTCCTTGTGTGAAGACAGACCCCTGGTGGCCAATCAGGGTACCTGCAACCCAGGAAAGTCCTGTATTGTTTGAGGCAGTCTCTCTTCCGTTTGCTTTCGGGCTTTTCCCTCCATTCCTTCCCGGCTTTCTGGGTCCAGAAAGCTGTTGAAGATGGACATAACACAGCTGTGTGCAAGTGACTCTTAAGTTCAAGTCAAGAGATTTCCACAACAGTTACATCAGCTCTGTGAAAGCTCCGGGTCACAAGTTCTCTAAATTATTTAGAAAGCTGGCCAGTGCAGCATGCTAACAATTTTTAAAAGTTACTAAAATCTCTTGACCAAGAAGCTGAACAGGAGCTGAAGTGTTTAGGAATAAGGCTTAATCTTCACCTAAAAACGCCCGCACTTCCTCTGTCAGGGTAATATGCTGCTGTTTTCTTTGGAGAAGAAAAAAAGAAGTGTTGGTCGGCCCTTTGACACCACAAAAAAAAGCATTTGAGCTTCTAAATTTGGCCCTAGCCCAGATCTGACCCTGCCTTACAGCTAAGGGTGTTTCTCCAACTTGAACTCCACAAGAAAAGCCATAAAACTGAAGAAAAAGGAAGTACCCTCCCGCCCCACCCCCCCCATCTCCTGGTCTTTCATTTGTTCTCTTTATTTTTTAAGTGGAAGCCAGTAGAGATGAGTTCTGAATGTTCTCAGGCACACTTGGCCTCCACAGGGAATGGAACACATGGATGCTTATGTTGCCATTCTATGGGTAAATTCCAAGGGGCACATGTGGCTGCAGGCAGATGGAAGTGTCTACTGGAGTCACACAGTGTGGCTGCAGGCTAATGGAGGTGTCTACTGGAGTCACACAGTGTGGCTGCAGGCTGATGGAGGTGTCCACTGGAGTCACACAGTGTGGCTGCAGGCTGATGGAGGTGTCCACTGGAGTCACACAGTGTGGCTGCAGGCCGATGGAGGTGTCCACTGGAGTCACACAGTGTGGCTTCCAGCTAATGGAGGTGTCTACTGGAGTCACACAGTGTGGCTGCAAGCTAATGGAGGTGTCCACTGGAGTTACACAGTGTGGCTGCAGGCCGATGGAGGTGTCCACTGGAGTCACACAGTGTGGCTGCAGGCCGATGGAGGTGTCCACTGGAGTCACACAGTGTGGCTGCAGGCCGATGGAGGTGTCCACTGGAGTCACACAGTGTGGCTGCAGGCTGATGGAGGTGTCCATTGGAGTCACACAGTGTGGCTGCAGGCTAATGGAGGTGTCTACTGGAGTCACACAGTGTGGCTGCAAGCTAATAGAGGTGTCCACTGGAGTCACACAGTGTGGCTGCAGGCTGATGGAAGTGTCCACTGGAGTCACACAGTGTGGCTGCAGGCCGATGGAGGTGTCCACTGGAGTCACACAGTGTGGCTGCAGGAATATGGAAGTGTCCACTGGAGTCACAGTGTGGCTGCAGGCTGATGGAGGTGTCCACTGGAGTCACACAGTGTGGCTGCAGGCTGATGAAGGTGTCCACTGGAGTCACACAGTGTGGCTGCAGGAACATGGAGGTGTCCACTGGAGTCACACAGTGTGGCTGCAGGAACATGGAAGTGTCCACTGGAGTCACACAGTGCGGCTGAAGATTCTGTCCTTCCTTCTCCTGCTGTGCCAGAACGCAAGGTGCAATCTAAGTGGCAGAATTCCTTCTGGTACAGTTCCAGGTCTCTCTGGGCCTTCATGCTGAGCTGACCACCCTGCCTGTACCACTGGGAGTCATGCTATACAGCCCCATCTTCTGCTGTGTTTCAGGCTGTGCCTCATAGGAACACATCATCCCAGTTATGGCTGAAGAAGGACCCATGCTTAAGTCTAATCCAGAGTTCTACATGGAACTCTCACACACACACAGTAATGTGAACACTGGGGCACTGCCTGATATTCAGGGACCAACTGTTGAATGTTTTTGTCTTCCATCAGGATTAATGGGAAAAGATATCAATAGCATCCTTTGTTACAAGAATGCATGCATTTAAATGGCTGAATGAAGTGATGGATATGTATTTGTTTTCTTGTCACCATAACAAAATACCTGACAAAAAGCAACTTTAAGAAGAAAGAAGGAAAGTTTCACTGTATCCCATAATGAGGGAGATGGTCCATCACGGTGGAGAAAATGAGGCAGCTGGCCACGTGGTGTCGTCATCCAACATGTGAACAGAGGTGAATTCTTGTGCTCAGCTCACGTCCTCCTTTGTTCCTTTGTATTCATTCTGGTGCTTCAGAGAGAATGCTCCCTATTCAGAGAGGGTGCTCCCTATTCAGAGAGGGTGCTCCCTATTCAGAGAGGGTGCTCCCTATTCAGAGAGAATGCTCCCTATTCAGAGAGGGTGCTCCCTATTCAGAGAGGGTGCTCCCTCCTCAGCCAAACCTCTAGAAACACCCTCACAGGCACCCCCAGAGGTATGTCACCTAGTTGATTTGTAAATCCAGTTGGGTTGGGATTCTCTGTCCCCATCCTTGGTCACATTAATGACAGGGATTACGAGACATCTAAAGAAGTTCTGTGTAACAACCCTGAGAACTCGCATATCATTTTAATTTCAGATACACAGTCCTCTTTTTGAAACTCTCTGAGAAAATGTATTTCAGAATTCAGAAATTTTCAGATAGCAGCTATGTGATGCAGCCCATTTATAGAATGTTAAGTGTCAATCGCATCAGGGCCTGGAGCGGGATGCCACAATTAGACATGTGAACAGTTTTATGGCAGAATGCTCAGTGGTCACGTGACCAAAGACACGGGCCTTCCAATGGTTTCACAATGGCTCTGATTGAGTGTTGCCAGGAAAAGAACTTGATGCATATAAATAAAGCCTGCTTGTCTGATTTTTTGTGCATTCAAGTTTTAAGTAGTGGATAATGAACTGTGTGTCCTGTGTGTAAAAATCAAAGAGCCACTCACAGACATGAAGTCCTGTCCAGGAAGCTTTTAAAACTTCCCAGAACCCACAGTCAAAGGACAACACCAAGAAGGAAATCTATTGTCAAACAGCTTGCTTTCTTTTTTCTACAAAGGGAGTACATTCCTCATTAAACTATAAAACTTTTATAGAAGACAATCTAAGAAAATCTTCCAAAAGAGTGAGAAGTGATTCCAAGTGGCCAATCCTTTCAAAAAATTATGATTTGATAAAAAGTAAAAGAAAAAATTAAATCTGTTAAACTATTGTTCTGCTAAATCATTGTCAAGGGAATTGGGGTACAAGCTAGGATCACCTAGGAAGAAAGCCTCGATGGAGAAATTGTCTAGATCAACTTGGTCCTCAGACATGTCTGTGGTGATTGTTTGGTTGCTTTCACTGAGGTAGAAGGATGCAGCACAAGGTGGACAGCACCCTAGGTGGGAGGCCCATGCCTTTGTAAGAATGAAGAAAGCTCACTGAGTATAATGAGCAAGCAGCCTGCAATTACCATTTCTCTCTCCTCTTCAGTGTGAATGGGATAGGAATAGATGGTTTATGTTTCTGCTGCTCCGATTTCCCTCTGGTGATGGACTATAACCTGGAACTGTAGCTACAATAAACCCTTTCTCCCCTAAGTCGCTTCTGGTCAGAATGTTTATCACAGTAACAGAAGTGAAGTCAGGACAAGATTGAAAGGCTAAGACAGGCTAGGAGCAAATATTTCCAAGTCACATATTCAGTGGAGAGCTTTATAGCTAGAATTTATAGTGAACCCTGGAAAGTCAACAAAAAGGAATCAAACAATACAGTCAAAACTGATAAAAGAACAGAAACATCATCAGAAAAGGTTTAAAGCAAAGTAAAAGATGGTGGGTGCCATAGCTATCTGGGTAGCACATGTTTAAATCACAGCTAAACACCCATCAACATGTCTAAGTTATGAGTCTGGAGAGATGACTCAGAGGTTAAAAGGACTCCTTCTCTGTTTTGTTCCCAGCACCCACACTAGGCAGCTCACAACCACCAGCATTGCCAGCTTCAGGGAACTTAAGACACCCTCTTCTGGTCTCTGAGGACCTGTACTCCCACACACAAACCCACACACAGACCCGCACACATACATATAAATAAAAATAATCTTTTTAAAAAAATAATCTTTAAAATGCCTAAAGAACAGCCAGGTATGGTGGTGCATGCCATTAACTCCAATACTTGGGAGGCAGAAGCAGGGGGAATCTCCGTGAATTCAAGGCCAGCCTGTCTACATAGTGAGTCCCAGGACAGTTGGGACTATAGGGAGACCCTGTATCAAAAATACAAAAAAATATTTCTAAGGAATAAAAATGTTGATAGGGGTTGCAGTATAGCTGGATGACAGAGTGCATACTTAGCATGTATGAAGTCCTGGGTTCCATTGCCAGCATTACACACACACACCTGCTAATAGCAAGTGTTGGAAAGTATGTGGGGTACTGGAACACACACACTTCAGTGCTGGATTTGGAAAATGGTTTGTCAGAAAAGGGTTGGCAGTTGCTTTTTAAAATTAAACATATATTTACCAGAGATCCTAGTCCTACGGGAATGAAAAGTATGAAAACACTCTTTGAATGAAAGCCAGTACATGAGTGATCAGGGTAGCTTTATTCAAGCTTGCCCTAAACAGAAACAACTCTAATTTTCATCAAGTGAAAGGAAAAGCAGACTGTGCTGCATTGTAGGGTGGGATGCTGTCAGCCACACAAAGGGCCAACATGGCTTCATCTCAGGCATTGTGCTGTTTGGAAGACACCAGTTTTGAAAGGAAAAACATTGCAAGGACACTGACAGCCTGGGACAGCAGGTGTAGGAAAGGCACAACTGTGAACACTACAGAAGCAGAGAGGTGGGGGGTGGGTGCTGACACCATGTGCTGCCCTGATGATGACCTTGACAGAAGTGGACACAGACACTGAAATTCAAGATGTATAGGTATCTTAGAAAAGAAAAATCCAGAAGCCAATACATTCACCTTGACCTAGATGTTCATAATGATCAGGGTCTTTATTTGGCTGATGACATCCTCTGGCTGACCCTGCACTGTGAGGCTTCTGGATGTGGGGTGACTCAGAAAGAGACCCTGACACTGCACAGGGAAGTCAGACAGACAGGTGAGAAAGGATTTGTGCCCTGGAAATTCAGGACAGAAGGAAGCATGGGCCAAGAGCACAAGAATGTTAACTTGACCACGAAGGAATCATTGCGCTTACTATTGTTATTTTCCACCTGCGTTTTGTTCTGATTGAGTGTGAATAATTAGTTGCTCTGGGCTTCAGGTTCTCTCTTTTGAGTTTTGTATTAGAGATTGGATGGATCTGGGCTGGCTAGTCAGGAGCTCTCCAGGAGGACATAAGAGCCCCTAATAAGTCAGGCACTATCTGGCAGCCTAGGCAGGTCAGAGCCAAGGATCAAGGAGAGCAGATGGGAACAGAATGGGCTGGCCCCTACTAACTGACAGAGGGGTTCCAAGACCTGGCACAGTGGGAAGAATAGAAATGTATTGCCGGCATGCATGTAAGTACACTCATGTTGTTCACAGAGGTCAGAAGAGGGCATTGAGGATCCCCTGGAACTTATAGATGGTTGTTAGCTGCCATTTGGATGCTGAGAACTGAACCCAGGTCCTCTCAAAAGAAACCAGTGCTCTTAACCCCTGAGCCATCTCTCCAGCCCAATAAATACATCGTTGTATTTTAATCACTTCCAGCCTTTACAATATGTTTTGGTTCATCAGTGCATGTTCACCAGTATGGCTTCTGTTGTAGCCGTTTGGAGGTGGAGTGTATATTTTTACCAGTATGTGTAGACTCTGTCGCTATTTGCTATTTGAGTGACACTCCCCAGGGGAAAGTCCCTATCCCAGAGTCACAGGGATGAGTCAAGCTCAATGGTGTTGGCCTTTGAAACCGGAGCCTGTGGCATGTCCTCTTGATATTGACAGGAAGCACCAGGAATGTGAATTCAGGCCTGGGTGAGCCACTGATCAGCCACCAGACAGTCATTCAGGACTGTGTTTGTGGCACCATGGAAACGAAGCTGGTGTTTTCCTGGGGAATGCAGTCTAAATGTAGAGCTCTGACCTGGACATAAATACTGACGTGATGCAGCTTCCTATATTAATCCCTGCCTTAATTTCCCCATCGGTGACACAGAGGCCACCTGCCACGGCCTGGTATGAATTCATGGCAACCCACGCCCTCAGTTATAAGAAGCCATCCTTTTTCAGGCTGTTCACTATAAGAAGTCTTCCTTTATATTCCCATCTGGGTGAAAGCAAAATTCAGAGTCCCACTAGGGATCAGCCACTGTGATCAGTCAGCCCTTCCTGTTTAGAAGGGACTTTTCTAAAGTAAGTGCTAAGTATTTTAAGCAAAAAAAAGTGTCCAAAGAAACTTCAATTCAGATATCCATTGCAATGGAATAATAAATGCTGGAAATGTTCCAAAAGCCTTTCAATAGGGTGTTAGAAAAAAAAAAAAAAAAAAACAAACCAGCTGTGAAAACACTGCAACCATTTGTACACTGGTTTTATATGTGGATTTCTTTTTACTTGCACTTTATGCCCGTTCTGGAGAGAGCTTCCTGGTCTCCTTCCCTCCCTCGGCTTACTCTTGCTGCCCCTCAGGGGCCTTTTGAGAAATGACAGTCTCTCCTTCTAATCCTTAGGGGTCACAAGTGTTCTGCATCAGGGCACACCCTTGACTAATTAGCATTAATACATGATGCTGAGAGAAAGAAGCCCGGAGAGAAAGCAGCAGGCATGTTTCTGCCAAGTTGGAACTGACCCAAGTAGCAACGTTTCCAGCAAATTTTCACAGCCCCCATCTCCTCTTGTTACTGCTGCATAAATATGTATTTCTGAGATGAGGTCTTGGAAACCCCACGAGGTGCATGGCCCTGGGTACTTTTTGTTCCAGAAAACATGAGGATTTCATTTATTTAATAAACTTCCTCTAAACTGTCCACAGTGTACAGACCATTTAGAGGATTAGACATCATTTATGTCTCCTGTCACCTTAACATGTTTCATTAGATGTGCAGCAAACATTATATAATTACTTCTCAGTTATAGAGAACCTACTGTGTGCAACTGAGAACTGACAACAGAACCTTCTGGAATGAATGGGATTTCAGCAGACAGGGAACTGAAACGGGATAAGAAAGGAAACGAGCAGCAAAAGGAACATCTCGAAGGCAAGAAAGCTACGGACCAAGGAGAGGACTGGAGGGTGAAAACAGTGAGAACTTCTGAGTTCAATGCACGAAGGATCGGAAGTAAGTTCTCACAGCAGTAGCTGTACAGCAGTGTTCTCCGTAGCTGTATGGCAGTGTTCACCGTAGTTGTACGGCAGTGTTCACCGTAGTTGTACGGCCGTACGGCAGTGTTCACCATAGCTGTACCGCAGTGTTCACCGTAGCTGTACGGCCGTACGGCAGTGTTCACCGTAGCCGTAAGGCAGTGTTCACCGTAGCCGTAAGGCAGTGTTCACTGTAGCCGTACAGCAGTGTTCACCCTAGCTGTACACCAGTGTTCACCGTAGTTGTACGGCAGTGTTCTCCGTAGCCGTACGGCAGTGTTCACCGTAGCCGTACGGCAGTGCTCACCGTAGCCGTACGGCAGTGTTCACCGTAGCCGTACGGCAGTGTTCACCGTAGCCGTACGGCAGTGCTCACCGTAGCCGTATGGCAGTGTTCACCCTAGCCGTACAGCAGTGTTCACTGTAGCTGTTCCCCAGTGTTCATTGTAGCCACAACACAGAAGCAGCTCAAGGAGCCATTGATGGGTGAATGGGCAAAGAAAATGTAGTATAGTAGGTAAAGAAAGGGTATTCCGGAGTGTGCTACAACATGGGTGTAAGTTAAGGACCCTGTGCTAAGTGACAGAATGAAAACTACTGTGTGATTCCTTTTATATGAAAATAGAATGCCAGAATCAAAGAGACAGGATAAAAGTGTGGTCCTTTCAGGAGCAGGAGGAAGAACAAAATGGTAGTTATAGTTTAATGGTGCAGAGTTTGTGATTTTCAGTCCAAAGTTGTAAGGATGGTTGGTGATGATGGGTGAACGACCTTATAAATGTATTCAATGCCACTGAATGCTACATATAAAAATAGTGAAGTTGGGAAATTTTTGCTATGTGTCTTTTACAAATTAAAAAAATAGAAAATGGAAAACATGCATAGTAGAAAAATAGAATTCTAAGTTTACCTCATTTCCTGATAGACCAAATGAAGATAATGATTGCATTATTCAGATTTGTCATAGAATGAGACAAGATGTCAGATGCACCTAACACAGGGCAAGAAATTAGTCACTTTTCTGTTGCTGTGATAAACCACCATGACCAAGGGAACTTATAAAAGGAAGAGTTTATTTGAGGTCATGATTGATGGTTCCAGGGAATCAGAGTCCATTGTGGTGGGAACCATGGTGGCTGGGGCTGGAGCAGCAAGCCGAGGGTCACATCTCGCAATGAGCACAGGAAGCAGAGAGAGGGAGAGGCTGGAGACCGCAAGGCTTGTTAAACTCACTAAGCCTGCCCCCAATAATGTACTTCCTCCAACACGGCCACACCTTCTAAGACCTCCAAGAACAGTGCCACCAACTGGAGACAAAATGTCTGAATACTTAAAGCCTATGGGGGACAGTCATTCAAACCACCACAATGGTCATTATTAAGATCAACTCTGTGTGATGTGGAGCAAGGGGTCTGTGAGGCTGTGATGGTTAGTTCTAATTGTCAAGTTGACATAACCTGGAATCCCCTGGAAAGACAGTCTCAATGTGGGAGTATCTTTAGAGGAGGTTGGCCTATAGGCATATCCGTGGGGACTGTCTTGATTGCCCTAATCACTGTAGGAAGAACAAGCCCAGTGTGAGTGGCACAATTCCCTAAACAGGAGATCTTGGCCTGTGTGAGTGTAGAGAGGGCCTGAGTGCCAGTAGGCCTGCATTCCTTCTCTCTCAGCTGACTCTGGATGTGACTAGATGCTTCAAGTTCCTGCTTTGACTTCCCTACAATAATGGATTGTCACTGGAATTGTAAGATAAAACAAATTCTTGCTCCTTTAAGATGTTTCCCTCAGGATGTGCTATCACACCGATGGACATGGAGCTAGAACAAAAATGGAGCATGAGGCCTAACATGACAAGGAAGTTCCGATCCTCATGAAGTGCATTGGCCAGCAAGCTACAGCAGTGAAGCTTTATTCTGTGAATAGTGAGGAGGCTGTGGATGCTGGGGCTGCAAGAGGGGCAGGATAGGCCAACCATTTTCAGGGTGAAAAATATATTAGGGTCAGGACAAACAGCAACCGTCCCAGAGGCTGTGCTGAAAACACAGAAAGGTACGGTGTTCTTTTATTCTATTCTAAGTAAAGCTGAATGTGTCATCAAGATACTTGGAGATAGGGATAAAGGTATCCTATTTTCTATCCTGATCTATCTCCAATGTTTTAAACATTATTTTGTAAGTGCATGTGTGCATGAGTACAGGCACATGTGTACGATGGCAGAAATGCAGAGGTCAGATGACAGCTTTCAGGAGTTGGTTCCTGCCTTCCAGCTTGTTTTGAGGCTAGGTCTCTCTTGTTTCCTTTTACTCTGGGCTAGCTGCCTTGTGAGCTTCAGGGAAAGTCCATTTCCACCCCCCACCCCCATCTCGCTGTAAGAGTGCTTATGTGTGCCACAGCACCCAGCTTCTTGAGGATGGCACTCACACCATCAGGTTTTGTGGGCCGTGCTTTTACCTGCTGAGCCATCTTCCCAATCTGATCCCCAATTTTTAAATTGAATATTTAAATAAGCGCTATGTGTTGGAGGACAAAATGTAGCTGTGATGTGGTATCTATCCATTTGGACCCACACTTGTGCCAGCAGAGGATTCTTATGCTCATAACTGCCAGACCACTGGGCAATCTCAGCTTCTGGGAGCCTGTGCCTCCAACACAGACCACCCAGCTTCCAAGGGTCCACACAACTCCAGTATAAAAGGACAGGAACCAAGCCACCACGAAGCTTTTCAAATGTTTATTTTGACATTTAAGAACATTTTGGGGAGATTAACCTAAAAGTCTGAAAAGAGGAAATCATTAAATAAAGGCATGTGTTAAAAAAATTGGTAGTCACTAAAAGCATGTGTTTAAAGATCATTTAGTGACAGGAAAAAATGCTCTTGGTGCATTAAGAGAGCTAAGCAAGATAAAAAAAACTGCTAACTAGGATATCATTTTGTTATAAAATTATGTCTACATAAGCATAACAGGTTTGTATTTAATATCTGAAAAAGCATGCATTGGATTTTTAGAAGTGCTTGTCTGACTGAAGAAATTATGATCATGTTAATGGAGTGATTGCTAGCTGACAGCCTGGGGTGCTCTTTACCCCCAGACGTAATTGACTCTGTCCTTTCCTGTTCTATGCTGTGCCCAGTTACATTTTCTCCTAAGAATTCATTCACTTCTTAGGTTTAGGTTACCTTCCTAGTGTACTACGTGATCTTCTGAGGTTTAGGTTACCTTCCTAGCGTGCTAGTGATCTTCTTAGGTTTAGGTTACCTTCCTAGCGTGCTAGGTGATCTTCTTAGGTTTAGGTTACCTTCCTAGCATGCTAGGTGTTCTTTGGGGGAGTTTTCATCTTCATACTTTTGTACAATAAGGTTTTCATTTTAATAATTAAAAAACCAAAAGTTGTCATAATTACTATCAGTTTGCAGTCAGTATAGTGGAGTTGGAAAGCATAGTTTCTGTTTTATAGGTAATTTTTTAATGTATTTCCTGCATGCTTCTAAGTGTGACCATTGTTGTGCAATGTCCTCAGAGGTAAGAAGAGGGCATCAGATAATCTGGAACTGGAGTTAAAGATGCTTTTTAGGCACCATGTTGGTGCTGAGAATTGAACCTTGGTCCTCTGCAAGAGCAGCCAGTGCTCTTAACAGCCGAGCCAGTTCACCTAAATATGAATTTTTAAAAATGTGTGTGTTTGCCCATGGGTACCTGGGTTTGTGCCTCTGTGTTTGGATACCACAGGAGGGCAGAAGAGGGCATCCAGTCCCTTGGACCTACGGTTACAGGTGGCTGTGTGCCACCCAATTTGGGTTCTTGGATACGAACTCTTTCTTCTACAAGAGCAGCAGACATTCTTGACCTCTGGGCCATCTCTCATCATCATTTTTTTTCTTTACCTAAGTATTCTGAAATAGGAACTTAAAAGCTACATTACTAACCAGCACAGATTCCTTACTTGGACCCTGACAGTAACTAAATGCAGAATAAAAGCCTGGTATCTCTAGCTTCATTGACATCTGTCTGCATTACATTTTGAATCACCTGCTTACCTGTGCAGGTTGGTATGCTAACCCTTCAGGGCTGTCTATCTACTGTATCTCATCCTCTTTCACACTGGAAGAAGAAAGACAAGTAGTCACCTGGGATCCCAGGAAGCCCATAATCAGGCATGACAAATCACCCCCAGATGAGGGCAGTTCTCCATGAGGTCAAGGCTCACTTAGGAGATGTGACCATCTCACAGGAAGACATGTCCCCTCTAGCAATGGTAGAGAGGACCTCACCCATCCCCTTGAAACAGAACTGAGATGATGGGTAGGCCCACACCCTGACTTAGCCACACACCCCTCCTCCTGTACGCTCAACCCTCCCTCAATTTCAACCTAAAGCTCCTATCAGGACGGTAGGATAGACTGTGGACTTCGGAGCTGGTGGGGGCTCAGCAGACACCTCCCAGCATCCACATCCTGCTAGTGAGGAGAGATAAAGTGCATACCCACTTGTTGACTCGCTTGAAGACATTCAGTTTCTGGAACTAGTCTTAATCTCTGTATCCAGGAGGTTTCCATCACAAGCTCCCTTCGTCTGTGAACTGACGTATAAACGAGTTGAATAAAAATTTGATTCATTAGAATGTGATGATATTAAGAAACCTTTTATTAATGAAGTTCAAAAAAGTGAAGAGGATATTTTATAATTTCATATCAGCGATTTATGGTTAATTAAAAGAACAACTATGAAAGTTCAAATTCTTGTTTGTTTAAAAACAAGATCCTATATCCCATGTAGCCCAAGCTGGCCTTGAACTCACTATGTAGCCAAGGATAGCTTCTGATCCTGTGGCCTCCACGTCTCAAGTACTTAGATTTCAGGCATATTCCACCACACCCAGATTTATGCAGTGCTGGGGATTGAACAGAAGGTCACTTTTTTTTTGTGGCAGGGGGAGGATTGAGATAGCAGACTCCACGTAGCCCCAGCTGGCCTAGAACTCACAATTCAGACCAGGCTGGCCTCTATCTTACAGAAATCCACTTGCCTCTGCTTCCCTAGTACTGGGATTAAAGGTGTGTGCCACCACACCTGGCACTGCAAGAGCTAGATTTCATAGTCTGTTAGCCAAGCATCCTAACAACTAAACTACAGGCCCAGCCTAAGATATTCTAATTATATTCTTTGAAAAGTACAAACTAGTAAACCTCACTCAAAAGTAAATAGAAATTATAAGGGACCCTATATCTACTAAATAACTGAGGTGAAAACATAAAATCAAAAGCCAATAATAAGACCCCAAACCCATAAAAGTGTCACTGGCAAATATCAAGGGTCAGCAACTCTGACCCACCAGCTAAGTCTGCAAAGATTTTATATGCACATATATGTATATTTGTTACATATATGAGCACATATTTCTATACATATTATATATATGAGGGTAAAATTGAAGGAACAGTAATATTTCCTGGCTTATGAAGGTTATATCTTCCAGTTTCCACTGTCCATGAGAAAGTTCTATGGTAACATAGCATAGTAAAGGTTACACAAGTATACAGTGTTTCTGAACTAGATTGTTGTACAACAGCAGCATCGGACAATTGGCATAGAGATGGTGTGGTCTACAAAGTCTAAAACGCTAAACATCTGATGTCTTACATAAGAAGTGGGTGGCACCTAACCTTCCTTAATGAAGAGATAAATGATGTTAACTCTACGCAGTTCTCAAAAATGGAAGGAGGAATTTTTACTCATTTTATGTGGCTCTTACTGCTTTGAGACAGAAGCCAAATGCAGACACGGAACAAATGCTAGAACAATACCTTTTATGAATGCAGATAAAATAATCTTTAACAAAATTTTAGTGAGTTGAACATAACAATTCGTGAAAGTTCAGTATATCATTACTGTTAGGTTTATCTAAGCAAGGGGCAAAATTGGTTTCACACTGAAAAGTGTTGTAATATGACATTAACAGATGTAAAAATAAAATCAGTGACTATCCCAAATGAATTCAGAAAAAAATAACATTTTCAGTATTGATCATGATAAAACTCATAATAAAAACTCATAGCAATCTATCAACCTAACAAAAGCCCTAAAAAGTCGAGCAGTTAACAGCTTGTTCAATGATGAAAGACTGATTGATTATTCACCCAAATCAAGAACCACCCAAGACTTCTTCACCAATTCTCTACAGCATTATATTGCAAGTTAGAACCAGCACAAAAAGATAATGAGAAATGTGTCCAGGTTGTAAAGGGCATGTAAAAGAGCTGTGACCTGCAGGCAGTGTGATTGTGTATCTAGGAAACCCTAACGACTAAGAAAATTACTGGGGCTGTGGAAATGGCACAGTGGGCAAGGTGCCTGCTGTGTAAGTATAAGGGCCTGAGTTTGGATCACCAGAACACACGGAAAAGCCAGGCATGGAGGTGTGTCTGTAACTCCAGCCCTGGGGTGGGGGTGATGTTCTAGTTTGTCTTCCATTGCTGTGACAAAACACCCTGACCGACACCAACTTGGGGAGGAAAGGGTTTATTCAGCTTACATCTCCTGGGTCACAGTTCATCACTCAGGGAGCCCAAGGCAGGAACTCAGGGCAGGAACCTGGAGGGAGGAGCTGAAGCACGGGCCATGGAGGAATGCTGTTCACTGGCTTGCTCCCCTGGCTCATGCCCAGCCTGCCCTCTTACACGGTATACAACAACCTGCCCAGGGTGGCACCACTCATTGTGGGCTGGGCCCTCCCACGCTGCTCGACAATCAGACAATACTCAACAGATGTGGCCACAGGCCAATCCAATGGAGCCAATTCCCCAACTGAGGCTCCCTCAACCCAGGTGTGTCAAATTGAAACTAAAGCTACCCAGCACAGGTGGAGATAGACCCCTGGGGCTCTCTGGCCAAGCAATCTAGACCAAATGGACAGCTTCAGGTGAGAGACCTTGTCTCCAAAACAGCAAGGAAAGAAAATGGAAGAAAAGCACCCTGATGTCAACCTTTGGCCACCACATGCATGGCCACTCACATGAGCAAGCACACTTGCACACATGCTTTCGCATACATGCACCACACACATGTACCATATACACATACATGTACAACACACACACATGGATAAACAATATGCCCACACACTTATAACACACCACACACACACACACACACATACACACACATACACACATATGTTCTTTCTTGTCTATTTTCTTTTTTTTTTTCTTTTTGTATTTTTGAGGAAGGGTCTCCCTTTAGTCCCAGCTGGCCTGGAGCTTGCTCTGTAGACCAGGCTGACCTTGAACTCACAGAGATCTGCCTGCTTCTGCCTCCCGAGTGCTGGGATTAAAGGCGTGCTCCACCACGCCCGGCATCTTGTCTATTTTCAAAAAGCTGTATTTTCTTCTATTTACTGAATTGTAAGTAGTTCAATAGAAGAGAATCTGTCTTATTTTTATTATTACTATCCCCAGGAATTAGTCCAGGCTTGGTATATAAAAGCTGCTCAATGCTATTAAAGAGGCAAAGAGTGACTGCATGAACATTTAATCTATAATCAAAAGAAAAACATAGAGTATGGTAAAAACTAGAAAAAATTAATGAAGTGCTTGGAAGTCAAATGAGAATTTTCATGTGGGGATTTTAGCCAAACTAAATCTGGAGCCTTGTCATTTACATGAGCGTACTTCACCCCAAGCCTGGGCTGCACTGAGGTTATATGTTCAGTCTCATTCCCAAGGCAGCTCTGTGCATTCCTGTGCATTCCCTTCAGCAGCTCTGAATGTACTTAGCTCAGTGTGGTATAGGGATAAGATCAAATGGCTATGCCTGTCCATTTTTTCCATTAGAAAAAAGTCCTAAGGGACTGTTTTTCTGCAAATGAAATGTTTCAGTTACTGGAAACAGTGTTTACCTATAGGTTTCCAAAGGGAACCTCCGAAGTTTTTAATTATTCTGAGTTATATCCTCTCTATAAGGCCCTGATCTACCCACTGTGGTTGCTGTTTTGAAGAAGCCCAGTGTGGACTCTCAAGTATGACATGTCTTCACTGAACACAAAAATCTTGGCTTCCAAGGAGAGCCTCATAGAAGGAGAACACACATGTACTTCCAACACAGTTATTCTGCACCGAACTCCAAGTCCCAGTGTAGTATTAAGAGACTAAGTGTACTACACTGGGACTTGGAGTTCGGTGCAGAATAACTGTGTTATTAAGAGACTAAGTGTAGCTGGACGTGGTGGCGCACGCCTTTAATCCTAGCACTTGGGAGGCAGAGGCAGGAGGATCTTTGTGAGTTTGAGGCCAGCCTGGTCTACAGAGTGAGTTCCAGGACAGCTGGGACTACAGGGAGACCCTGTCTCGAAAAGACAAAAAAAAAAAAAAGAGACTAAGTGTAAAAGAAGTTGACATACACCACATTTTTTTTAATTTAAGAGCAATTTGACTCCTTTTATAGCTAACAGGAGCATTGTAGTGCTGTCTTATTGGTGAACAATTCCCGAATATATAAATAATTTACTCTATAGAATTCTAGGAAATGGTGTCAGACCAAGCTGGAAACACAGACTGGAAGTGATCTGCCCTTCTGAAGTGCCTTGGGAAACTCCTCAGATGGTCAGATGGAGAAAGGAGAGAGAGAGAGAGAGAGAGAGAGAGAGAGAGAGAGAGAGACTGAGCACCTTGTTGAAATGGTCGCACAGACTTCCAGAATAAATGTGAATAAGTGAATTTTATCCTTCTTGACAGTGAAGGGTTAACAGTGTGGGCTCTGGAGTCAATTCCTTCCACGGGAAATCTAGCTCAAGCCTCTGAAAGCAAGCATGGTACAGTATGGAACCAGTTCATCAAAACTGGGCATCTGCACATGGAAAACACAGGAAGGAATCCTGAGCAATGAGAAGCAAGATCATCTGACTGTTCCTTCACTCACCCAGCCCTTCAGATGAATCTTTTTTTTTTTAATTTCAGATGAATCTTGAAAAAATATAACTCAAAGAAAAAATAGACAAAGAAAAAATCAAAGAAGCCAGTGACTTTTTCACTAAGATTAGAACACAGTAGGTGTCTATGTGTGGAGGAAAGGCTTTTGCAACATGGATATAATCTGGATTCATGACTTCTACATAACCCTGCAGCCAAAACTTATATAAACAAGCTCACTGGGGCACCTGCTCCTCTTATGACTTGGCCACCTGACCTTAATCCCTCAGGACTTCACCCTGATGTCCTCTTGGATAGCACCGTACCGGAAGCAGCCTGTTCGTCTCGTTGAAAACAGTGAGAATAATTGAGAAGTCTGTCTGAAAATGTGTGTGTGATATTTTAGGCCTAGAGATCAAAGGGGAAGATTATCTGGGAGGGGTGGGCCCTGGCTCCACTTCCCCAATTCACGTTGGGGATACTATTTCAAGAAAAGAATGAGTGAAGGCTGGCTGGAGAGCAGTTTCATGAGACGTCTAAAGGCACAGTTGGTCAGCACTTCAGGTCTACTCTTGAGCTCAAAATGAATGCTGAGAGTTAGGTTGTTTCTTTATTCAAGTGTAACCATAATGTGGCTTAGAAATGCTCCACGTCCACTTGGGGTAACACAAAGAGCACTAGAGTTTAAGCTTTTTTTTTTTTTTAGGTTTTTAAAAAATATTTTTATTGAAGTTTTGTGCATTTCATACAACATTTCTCAGTGCAATTTAGATTCATTCCCCTTTCCATGCCCCCCACTGAATCTGAATTTGTGCATTCTGTCATACATGTCTTACATCTTTTACTCAGTCCTTTTTTTTTTTTATTGTTTTGGGCAGAAGTTTACTGATTCTTCAGTCAGCTCTTTGACCCAGCCCTCTTGTTGTTGTTACCTTCAATTTGTATTGCTTCAAAATATGTATATATATATATATATATATATACATATATATATGTCACACATATACCGAAATTATGATGTCTGAAAATAAACTGTGTGTTAATTCCAAAATATCTTTAGGAATTCACATTTTTCCCTTTAATTTTATATTACCGTAAAATATGAATACATATCCTCCACGCATATACCAAAATTACAAAGTCTGAAAATAAGTGGTAGGTCAATTCTAGAGCCTGTTAAGGAATTCGACTTATGATGGTACAGTTGCTTTCAGATAAAAATCAATTTAACATTAACATTGCTCAGTTTGCCTTACAACTAGGAATTTTGTGCTAGCATCCACATATAAGGGATACCATTCATCATTTGTTTTTCTGGGACTGTGTTACTTCATTTAGCATAATGGCTTCTAGTTCCATCCATTTGCCTGCAAAGTTCATGATGTCATCTTTCTTTACCGCTGCATAAAACTCCATTGTGTAGATGTACATTTTCTTTACCAACTCATCAGTTGAGGGGCACTTGGGTTGCTTCCAGCTAGCTTTTTGAAAGGAGTGTGTGTACTTTTTTGATCCAGTCATCCCTCAATGATGCAGGAGAATCTTAAGGACCTAGAGATTCAGAAAATTGCTGATGATAAAATAAGAGTTGTAAGCCAAAAGAAGACTCAAGCTCCAGTTTCTCAAAGCTGCTACCCTCAAGGGCAGCTCAGATATGGAGCAGATGCATAAGAACAGACGCAGGGCAATGTTGCATGGTTCTGATGAGAAAGGTGATAAGGAAGATGTCTCAGACTCTGGAATCATGTTGACTTTGGGAAGAATAACTTGCAGAAAATGATGCATTCAGCCAGGCAAACTATTGGCCTATTACTGACTGCTAGAACCCTTTACCAAACTATTCAATGGAAGACCTCAATGTCTACCTCTGGCACCCACACATGCAAACACAATGCATGCATACTCACATGCAGATATACACACACAAAGCTCATATATACGTACATCACAAACCACACAAATGACTAGACACAATATCTTTTAAATACTTGTTTTGAGGTGGTAGTTAAATTTACTAGCATGAAAATAACCTAAGAAGCCTTTACCTTTTGTGGGCACTTGGACCCCCTGGCCAACATCTCCTTGGTAGAATAATCAATTGCTGATGTTAGAGCTCCTGTATTAATATATTTTGCTTAAGTGCATAGCTTAAGGACTTTAGTATTATATTTGGTTCTGAATAGAGAATAATCCTTTTCACAGTTCCTATGTCTATTAGTCAATTAAAGAAGGCAGTTTTACCGGCTTTTTTAAAAATTTTTTAATTAATTTTTATTTATTTCTGTATGTGTATGAATGTACTGTCTGCATGCAAGTCTGTGCACCCGTGTCGTGCAATGCCGCAGAGGTCAGTAGAGGGTCTCGGATTCCCCTGGAACTGGAGTTCTCCCGGAATTGGAGTTTCAGACGGCTCTCAGCCGCCATGTGGGTGCTGGGGATCGAACCCGGGTCCTCTGTAAGAGCGGTTGGCGCTCTTAACCGCTAGGCCGTCTCTCCAGCCCCCAGTTTTACCGGTTTTATAAGAGATTACCTCTATAATAGTTGTCTCCAATTTACAGTTGGAGAACGACCTCATCATCATCATATTTCTCCTTGTTCTACGAGGGGGAGGCAAGAAAGTCTCTCGTATTAAAACCTTTGTGGCACCTAGAAGGTAAGTTTCATTAAGACTCATTATAAATAGTTGTTACAAGTAGGATCCACAGAGGGGTTCAATGTTTGTAGCAATCTGAGGCTTTTCTTCCTTTCAATATTCAAACGGGTCAACCTTTCAGTTGGCACTTTCTGATACATCCTACTCAATGCAAAGCTGTATCTTTTCTTTCTCAGCCGTTAAGTTAGTGACATTTTGACCTGTTGGAACAAACAAATCTTTTCCGTAGTTAGTTTTAAGATTTGAATTGCAAGGTTTTTGACGAAAAGGTTTCATGTCTATCTGTATCTCCCCCCCCTTTTTTTAACCCATGAGTCTCCAGAAGACAGTTGTATTATACATACCTATAGGGTGGAATCAAGGCACAGATTTCATCAAATTCACCCATGCTGTTTTGGGTGACTATATATGATTAACTTGGGAAGCAAACTTAATTTTTACGTTAAATCATCTTATAGGTGAAAGAGAATGCTACAAGGTGATACTNGATCATGCAATTCTGCCATAATCATCGTCGCGCACTCTTCTCCCGCTAGTGTCTTATCATTTTCATTCTTTTAGACAATAAGTTGATAATTATGAGACAGAGTTACGTCCTGCATGAACAACCGAAGTTCAGGCAGTTGTGCCCAGCACCCAACCCACACAGCCCCACCATCCACTGGAGGGTGACAGGTTGTTTATTCAATCAAGTTGAGCAAATGACTGTCCAGACGAGATTGCGGGGGCGCGCAATCACTCACCCCAAGCGCAGCCCTTACATGCTACCACACCCCCCCTCAGTGCGATTCCGCAGATTGGTCCCGAGGCTTAGAAAGGGGCAACAGGTGGATGAGAAGCAAAACATGTAGCGTTCGCTGGAGCTGTTGTGTGGACGCTGGTCATCTGGCTGTTTTCCTTTCATGGGCTGACAGATATTTAGGTATTTAAACAGTTTAATATTTAGCCTTTTGATCCTACTAATTAAGCACAGCAATTAGATATATAGGTATTTAAACAGCATAATAGTATGGTAGTTACTTTGGTATAGACACAATGTTTGGATGGTATGTTAACCGTGAAAGTACATTTTTTTTTCCCCGGTTAAATAGGACAGTGTCTTACTGTGGTTTATAACCTCTCCGAACCTGTAGAGGATGTAAGCCTTTGTGGCATCAGCCGTAGGTTGTTCCTCCAAGGAGAGAGCCAGAGCCAATAGATTTGGGATAACAGGCAAAGGGCTGCCACTTCTCCACAGTATTTCCAGGCAAGTGAGGTTAGCTGGTGCTGAAAGTGGAGTCCTGCTGACTCAAGGAGACCCGTCTGTGCTTTAGGGGTTTAGTGGCCTTTGGTAACACTCTCCTGGTATCCGGAGGCCTCTGTACACTTGCATGTGTGGCTCAATACATCTCCCCATGTTAACGTCAAGGTCTTTGGCAGCAGGGCCTTATCGCCTCTCTTCTTGCAGGTATACTAGTTTACAAGCAAGAAGCCTTTCCGTTGTGGGGGACAGGGGTGTAGATTGATTAATGCATATTTAAATTTTTTTTATTGATTTTTTGTATGTTTATTTTGTGTCCTGCCACTGTCTACAGGATACATGGGTGTTTTAGGACTTAGTAAAAGTAAATATATGTATAGTAAACAACATTGGTTTACATACAGGCGCTGATAAAAAGGTAATTGCATCTGAGTTAAATGGGATATAAAGTGCTGTTGTCCACATTGGTTTTAGTAAACATAAAATCTGTAGAACAATAACTTTGGGATTGGGCACATACAAATGGTCTCTATAATTTCTCTGTTGTACTACTGAAGGGATTACTCTCTGTTCAGAACCAAATATAATACTAAAGTCCTAGGGCTATGCACTCAGGCAAAATATATTAATACAGGAGCTCTGACATCAGCAATGGATTGTTCTACCAGGTGGATGTTGGCCAGGGGATCCAAGGCCCCACAAAAGGTAAGGGCTCCTTGCCTCTAAGTTGGGATACCTACAGGAGGAGAGGCAATAAGACCCTGCTGCCGAAGACCTGACGTTAACATGGGAGGGATGTATTGAGACCACACATGCAAGTGTACAGATGGCCTCTGGAATGCCAGAGAGTGTTACCAAAGGCCACTAAACCAATAAAGCAAATACGGGTCTCCTTGAGTCAAGCAGGACTCCACTGTCAGCACCAGCTACACCTCACCTGCCTGGAAATACTGTGCAGCAGAGGCAGCCATGTGCCTGTATATCCCAAATCTAATTGGCTATTGGCTCTCTCCTTGGAGGAATAACCTACGGCTGATGCCACAAGCTTACATCCTCTACAGGTTAGGAGATGTTATAAGCCAAAGTAAGACCCTGTCATATTTAACGGGAAAAAAATGTAATTCACGGATTAACATACCATCCAAACATATGTGTCTATACCAAAGTAACCTACCATAACTATTAGTGCTGTTTAAATACCTATATATCTAATTGCTTGTGCTTCATTAGTAGGATCAAAAGGTTATTCCAGGACAAACTGTCAGCCCATGAAAGGAAACAGCCAGAATTGACCAGAGTCCAAGACAACAGCTCCAGAGAAAGTACACTGTTTTGCTTCTCATCCACCTGTGCCCCTTTTCTAAGCCTAGGGAACAATCTGCGGAAGAGGGGGTGTGGTAGAATGTAAGGGCTGCGATTGGGGTGAATGGTGAAGCCACAGCAATATAGTCTGGACACTCATTTGATCAACTTGATTGAAAATGCAAGCCCCACCCCACTCCCGCTGGATGGTGGGGCTGTGTGGGTTTGGGCACAACTGCCTGCAAATTGGTTTTACATGAAGGATGCTTGTACTCATAAATTATCACTTATTGCTAAAAAATGAAAAAAAACTGAGAGAAAGATGCAGGACAGTTATGGCAGAATGCATGATCTGGGATGGGGTGGGGTGGGGTGGTGGGAAGGGAAAGAGAAATATGCCTGAACTGAATTGGAAAATGATGTATGAAATACACAAAGCATCAATAAAAATAAATAAATAAATAAAAGAAAATAACCTAAGAAGAAGGGTACCACATTATATATTGCATCATTAATATCTACTTTAATTTTAAAAAGCTATACTCTCATGTATACTTCTGAATTTGTCTTGGTACTACACTGTTTTGGCTGAGATATTGCTGGCTTTGAAAAGTTTCATAGTTAGAAAAAGGAAGAGGAATTTTAATGTCCTTTCAGATAATTGTATATTATCTTCTTTGATACAACACCAAAATTTCCCAAGTGATAATTTATAACTGGTTAGTTTCAATGTGGAATTTGAAATCTTATCCATTTATCCTTTTATACTCTATTTCATTAAAACCATTTTTTTAAAACCTTACACTTTGAGCACAGCTTTTAACTAGGTTTGATTTTGTGATATTGTGCACTGCTGCTATGAAAATTATTGCGTTCCTTGCTAAGCAAACAATCCAAATGTTGACATATCTTCTTACACAATTTCAAAAATTTATACTTATTAATATCTCTGATCACCTCATGAGGAAAGCCAGTATGCTTTGGGAAGTCATTAAGATCACTGGAGTAGAGATACATGGTTCCCCAAATTCTAATTTTGTCTTAGAAGTGCAGATTTTATTACTGGCAAGAAATATTGTCAGTGGTTTCTTTGAAGTAACAACCTTACTTCATATATTTTGCAGACAATGTCTGTCAAATACCAGAGTCCAAATAACCATAGTTTAACTATCCTCTCACATCAGCTACAGAATGCTATTCTTTGAACCATCTACTCCAGAACCAGCAAAAGTGCCTTATTCTTGCTTTTTGTTTTATCACATAGACTTGTTGTGCTGAATAACTTCAGTTGTCATCTTGATACACCTGGCTGGAAGGAACCTCAGTTGAGGAATTTCCTCTATTGGATTGGCCTGTGGCCCGTGTCTGTGGGGCATTTTCTTGGTTTTTGAGTGCTGTGGGAGGGCCCAGCCTATTGTAGGTGGTGCCACTTCTGGGCAGGTGGTCCTGCATTATATTAGATAAAAAGCAGGTGGAACACAGCCCAGAGAAGCAAGCCAGTAAACAGCATTCCTCCAAGGTCTGTGCTTTAGTGCCTGCCTCCAGGTTCCTGCCTCCAGGTTCCTGCCCTGAGTTCAGGCTTTGGCTTCCCTTGATGATGGACTGTGAACTGTACATCAAATAAACCCTTACCTCCCCAAGTTGGTTTGGTCAATGGTTTTATCATAACAATAGTAGCTAACTAGAACACTGGTAAAGGCTCACACTTGAAGCTCAGTATTTAATAATTATTTTATTACTTTCTAAAGAATATGTTTTAGTAAAACTGGCTTTTCCTCCTATCAATAAAGATGTCAAAGAAAAGAGTAATCCATTGTTCAGCTATTCCCACAGGTGCCCTGCCTGATACATGCTGATGACAGACAGGTTGGCCAGTGTGGTCTTTAAACCATAAGTGCAAAGTTCAGGGCTGTGTAAAAGTCAAGTAGTATTTGGAAATCATGATACTAGTTTCTCCACATGCTCTGGCTAATCCTGAAGCATACTTTGGGGACTCCCCAGCCAGAGCCAGAGTTTTCCCCTCTAAGGGGTGAGTGGACTCGAAGGTGTGGCTTGAGCGCTATAACAAGGATGGTGGGCAAAGATAATTCAGAATTTCTTATTATCTACCATGCACACAGATGGAACAGCCTTCAACCTCCAAGAACAGCTACTAATAGGGTGTGCAAGTATTGGAAGCTGGAGACCAGGAAGACAGGCTCTGATGTGGAAGATTCCAAGGAGAAACAGGTATGCACTGAAACAGTCTGCTACAGTCTGTGATACTAGGTCCCTTCTCAGCCACAATAAGGCTATTCAGCTTTCCTGTATTGAGTTTCCATGTAACAGCTTGCTGGAAGTTTCTCTAACAATGGCTGACAGCTATAGAACTAGGCGTCTCCAAACTCCCTTCTATCTGTCTCATCTTTTATGTCGTTCATGACCCTGTGGTGTCCAAATCTCGTAATCCAAAGTCAGTAAGGCAAAGCAGACATGTGCATCCAAGCTGTTTCAGATTGACTAGTGGATCAGCTAGTGATGAGCAACCATTGGACAGCTCAGCAAAGCAGTGAGTACCATCAGCTTCCATGGTTGAGTCACCTGGTCTACCTCCCTAGCAGTTAGGGGAGAACCTTCCACTGTCAGTTCTGAGCAGCTGGGAGGGAGGCAAAGCTGACTTGCATTCTGATGACCTTTCCATGGAAATCATGTCTGCAAGGAGATGTTGACACTTGCTACAGGAGCCCCTGGGGCTGGGGAATGAAACCCCATAATGCAAGCCAGAAGTTCTTTCATGAGGATCTCATGAGCCGGATCATCCAGGAAACCCAAAGTTTCCATTCATGAACTTGGTGTAAAGTGGTACAGGACCAGTGGTGCTCCCAGAGCCCTGGCTGAGTCAACAGCAGATCTCCCAGAGGGAACGAGCCTTCCTTCCTAAGCTCAGTGGGTGTGGGGGAGATGTGAGATCCTTGTTAAATCCACGTGCCAATGTAGGTTTTTCCTGTGTCTTCAGGGCTTTACCTTGCAGGTTACAGGTAAGCCTTGCAGAAAACTTTGTCCAAGTGACATTTCTTCTACATTTGAAATGGGGTGTCACACGCATTGATACAAGCAAGTGATTGTCTTTTTGTTTCTATTTCATTGTGGTAAACAAACAAGTAGAATAAAAACTAGCTTTTTTAGAAAACTGTAAGTGTATTTTGGTCAGCTATATGCAGGCTCTCTGACAGATTTCCAGCTCTTTTTATAGTCTCCAAGTAGAAGCCCCACACTGCCCTCTCCCTGCAGCCCCTGGCAACTGCAGCTGTGTTTTCTTTTCTGGGCTCGAGGACTAGAGACACTTTATTCTCCTCAGTGGGGTCATGTGGCCTGTGACCCTCTGTGACTGACTTACCTCACCTAGCAACTCAGCTTCATCCATTTGCAGATACCACAGAACTGCTTTCACTTGCAGGCTGAGTAATATTCCCTTGCATATGCCAGATTTTCTTTACTCATCCATCAATGACAATTCAGGCTGTTTTTTTTACTTCTTAGTTATTATGATAATACCTCCAATGAACATGCATGGAAGTTTAATTTCTCTCTGTCTCTATCTCCCTCCCTCCCCGCATCCCTCCATCCTCCCTCTGTCCCTTCCTCCACCCCTCCCTCCCTGTTCAACACAGGGTCTCTCTGTGTAGCTAAGGATGACCAAGAACTCCAGAGCTTTTTTCCCACCTCCCATGCTGGGATCACAGGCTCATCCTACCATACCCAGTTTATGAAGTGATGGGGATTGAGACCAGAGCTTCATATCCATCAGGTGAGCACAGTATCCATAGCCCATACCTCTTTAAGAAGGGTATCTTAGTGCTTCTGGCTAGTTTCCTAGCAGTAGTATAGTTGGATCACTTGTTAGTTTTATCTTTGATATTTTTTCCTGTTTTTTTTTTTTTAGAGACAGGACTTCAGCTAGCCTGGAACTTGCTGTGTAGACCAGGCTGGCCTCAATCTCACAGCAATCTGCTTGCCTCTGCCTCTGGAGTTCTAGGATTAAAAAAGCATCTTTATCTTTTTGAGAACCCTCTGTATTGCTTCCCACAGCAGCTGAGTCATTTCACACACTCTCAAGGGTTCTAATCCCTGCATCTCATTTCCAGTCATTATTTCCTCTCTCATATTATTATTATTATTGCTTGTTTCATGATGGGTTAGAAGTGTAAGGAGCTGTCTCGCTGTGATTTTGACATTGATGATTAGAGATGTTAATCATCTGTTGGAAATTTGTGTGTCTTCTTTAGAGAACTGTCTATTCACTTCTATCCATTTTTAAATCAAAATTTTTAAAGTTATTGTTTTGGGGGCTGGAGAGATGGCTCATTGGTTAAGAGCACTGGCTGCTCTTGCAGAAGACCTGGGTTTGAATCCCAGCACCCACGACATGATGGCTAACAGTGGTCTGTAACTCCAGTTTCAGGGATCTGATGCCTTCTTTTATTCTCTGTGGGTACTGCATGACACGGGCACACTTACATGCATGCAGGTGTAAGACTTATAAAAGTAAATAAACCAAAAAATGATTGTTTTCTTTTTGCTTTTGAGTTGTAAGAGTTCTTTTGAGTTGCAGGTCTTAAGTTTTCTAAGGGTTATTTTGTAGGATTTGGGTTTTTATTGTTGTTTTGCTTATCTAAGGTTTTTATTTTGTTGTTTGTGTGTGTGTGTGTGTGTGTGTGTGTGTGTGTGTGTGTGTGTGTGTGTGTTTTGAGACAGAATCTTGGTTCTGGAGCCCAGGAAGCCCTGGAACTCACCATATAGCCTACCTAGGCTTGTTATCAACTCTGAATCCCTCTGCCTCAGCCTCTCAAATACTGGAATTATAGGAATGTATGTCTTATTATATTATGTCCAGTTATAGGCTTCTTTTTTCACCTATTGGTTTATTTTATTTATTTACTTTTCTGCCTTGTTAAAACCTTTTAGTTTAGCCTCTCCTGACTCATCTAGTTGATCCTGTTTAATGTGGATATCCAGTTTTCTCAACCTTGCATTTTAAAGATGCTCTTTGCCCAATCTGTGCACCCCTTGCATCTTTGTCAAAGCTGACGTGTCCTCCCTGGTGCCTGTTTTTCTCTCCCTTCTCCTCTGTTGGTCTTAGTGTCTGTCTTTCTGCCAGCATTGTGCTATTTTGATTATAGCTTTCTCATGAGTGGAAGCTGTGAAGCAGAAGGCCTCTAACCCAGCTCATCTTTCTCAGGACTGTTTTGGCCTTTCAGATTCATTTGTCATGCCATACTGAATATAGTGCATTTTATTTTTTTGCAAAAAAGGCCACTGAAACTTGATGAGGACTGATCTAGATCCATGGATTGCTTTGGGCAGTGTGGCATTTTTGACAATAGTGAATCTTCTTACTGGCAAACACAGTTGTATTTCCTTTGATTTCTATAATTTTTTTTTTTTTTGGTCTTTTTGAGACAGGGTCTCCCTGTAGCCCCAGCTGTCCTGGAAATTGCTCTGTAGACCATGCTGGCCTTGAACTCACAAAGATCCACCTGCCTCTGCCTCCCAAGTGCTAGGATTAAAGGCTTGGCTTGATTTCTATAATTTTTGCTTTCATTCAGTCATGTCTGTTTTCAGAATATATTTTTACTATATCACCATTTTATTCCTGATGCTGTTGTAAATGGAATTGTTCTTAATTTTCTTTCTGGACTACTCCTTTAACTTGCTTTTAAACAATGTTTCCTTCAACCCCAGAAAAGTATAGATCTGTATTTTTTTTTCCCCAGAATCCTGTGCTGTAAGGAGCGGAATGATTTGACTCATTCTACAGCTGAGAAAATGCTCTTGGACAGAAAGGCCTCCTGAGTGTTCCTCCATTCTTATTTTGAAAGTCTTTATGAAAACTAATCTTTAGCTTCTATGGGCAGAGGACAGGGCTTGGGTGCTACATTTCCTCATAATTCCGATCTTATTTCTCTCTTCATGGGAGACAGTCTTGGAATTTGTAAAGCTTATTTTTTTAATTTTTAATTTTTTAATTTATTTTTTATGTGTATGAATGTACTGTCTGCATGTAGGTTTGTGCACCCAGGTCATGCAATGCCTCGGAGGTCAGAAGGGGTGTCAGATTTCCCTGGAACTGGAGTTAAAGATGGTTCTCAGCTGCCATGTGGATGCTGGGGATCGAACCCGGGTCCTCTGCAAGAGCCGTCGGCACTCCTAACTGCTAGGCCATCTCTCCAGCCCCCTGTAAAGCTTATTTTATTTCAAACTGTAGCAAATACCACAAAGTAAACAAAGATCTCTTAATAAGCCATTCTCAAGAAGCTTCATCCTATGCTCTGAGGACTGGCCAAAGAGGTAAGTGACCTCTGCTCCTGCCCTGAGAGAGTAGTCTTCAAAGTATCATTTTTCTGAGTTTCATTGGGCCTGACACTTGGAAGGAAGCCCAAAGCTGTCTAACCTGGTCATTTGGCAATGTCTGTGTCTTTGTTACTGAGTGTGAGGTAAGATGGCCTCTCCACATGGGACAAAGACCAGGAACTCTGCTTGCCAGGACCAGCAGCTGAAGAGAGAGGCCTCAGGGAGGTGTAGGCTGTCTGGGACTCTGTCAGGTGTCTGGAAGGAGCTCTGAGTTCTTGTGACAGCTCAGAGATCCCCCTGGAGTCTGGCAAAGGTGGAAATTGGGCTGTGGCAGTGTCCCTAGCCAGAGGTTGCTGAGCACTGCCTGCCTCTCTGCCATCTGTGAGATCTTCCATGTCAACTCCTGTGTCCCACCAAGTCACAGGCATAGACTTTCAGACAGAGTTAGAAGAGAGTCAAGAACAGATCCTGGAGATTACATTACACCTTAATGTAATTCTGAGACATTGGAAGGTCACCACCACAGATTTGTTATGAAGACAAATTCAAGGTCCATCCTGTCCTTAACCTCAACGCTTAGCAAACTGATTAGAATGGGCATGAAATTTGACTGGAATTTGGGGCTAATAGGAGTCAGGCTAACACAACTTTACATCCAAGAGAGCATGAGAAAGCTTAAGGAGAGGTGGGTCCCACAGGACACTCCCGATTTGAATATGGGTAGAGCTGGGCATTTGTTGTACTCCAGGCCAGAAGCAGATGATAACAAGAGGAAACAGCCAATCATGGGTGGCAGATATGAAATGTAGCAAATGTAGCTTGGTTCAAGGAAAGAGGACCACAGGGAGTGACTGCTTTAAGGGATCCAGATGACGTAAGACGCAGTGACTCCAGACCAGAAGACCTGTCATGTCCATGCTGACTTACAGACAGAGACAAGGGGACCCACTGGGGACTGTAGGGGAGTGAGTGCTCATTCGGAGCATCCTCCAGGAAGATTGCATACAGGTGAGGCAAGGTGCCTTCCCCTGGGGAGCGATGGGCATCTGTCTAGGCCTCACTTCACTGTTGAGCCCTCAGCCACAAATCTGACCCATGATGCAATAACAGAGGAGAGGTGGGAAAGGGGAATGTGTGGCAGAGATCAAATCCAGAAGATTAGTAGCTTGGTTACATAGACATGTGATGCTCAGGTTTCAAACATGGATGATGGTCAAGATGGCGGAGACATTTTATATATTCCCTCATTTATATATTCCCTTTTTATATTCTCCCTGAGAATGGAAAGACCTTGAGGGAACTGGTGATAGGGTTGGTTTTGAATATAGTAGGTTTGTAGAACATCTAACAGTAGATCCCCAGTAGACAAAGGGAAATGGGAAGCTGGAACCCAAGAGAAAACAAGTGGTAAATAGAGATGTGTGTTAGCCACCTCTACTATAACAAAGCACATGAGACAATTAACTCATAAAGAAGAAAGGTTTATTTGGGCACAAAGTTCTGGAGTTCTAGTGAAAGATTAAAAGGTTGCATTACTTTGGGTATCTGACAAAGGGGATAATCATGGTGGCATTAAACACCATGAACCAGGAAAGAAAAAGATTAGTAGGAGGAGACTGGAGATCCCAAATCTGCCTTAGGGTATATCCCAAATTGCCCTAGAAGCAACAATGAGGCCTGACCTAAAAGGGAATCCCCCATATTTCTATTGGTACCGCTTTGGAAACCAAGCCTATAACACAGACATTCAGGAATCAGTCATTTACTCCATAGTAAGCTGTAGTAAGAATTAATAAGAGACCAGTAGCTTGCTGTGGGTTACAAAACTGGCCACAGTTAAGGTTTTATGAGACACGACAGCAATAGTCAAACTCTCCAATTCTGAAGTCCCAGAGTTATTTAAAACTTATATAAATCTTGAGCTTAACAGTATTTTTCATGTTTTTAAATTAAGATGGATAGCTGTTTAAAATGTCATTCATCCTGTTTGGAGGAAGAATCAATTTCAAATTAGCAGGGTGTGCTCATTCACCAAAATCTCACTTAATCCGAGCCCAGCCTGCAGCCTTGTATGTTTCAAGTATTAACATTAAAATAAAAACATACAGCAGCTGTTGAGGCCTTGAAAAGGAAATTTGTGAAATCATTTATAAAACAGGAACCTAGCCTGGGGTCGAATCAGGCAGCTCAGGTTAGCTGAACTGTGAACATTTCCTTCTTACGGGGTCGGTACTACTAATGAGAAACTGAAGAAACAGAGCTTGTTTTGTGTACAAATGTTTCCACCAGATGCGCTTTTCTCCCCTCAAACCAAAATAGAATAAAAGCCATTTGCGCAAAATATCCTTTAAAACTGAATTGCCGGTAGGAGATTCCCCCACCCCACTTTGGTCAATTCCCCCAAAGTAAACAACTTCCTTTCAAATCTAAAACATAAATCAAAATTGTGTTGGCTTTCTGGGGCGTCTGCCTTTTGTCACATTAACAGCTCTAGAAAGAAACACATATTTTTAGCTGACCTGCAGTTGGACCTAATATTTCTTCCCCAAACTATTCTCAAACATTTTAGTCATGGGGAAGAAAGAGAACACACTTTCAGACCCTGCCGTGTGTGGCCCAGATCCTGGTCCGGGCCCCCAAGCTGCTTAATATCTGCCTCTCAGGGGGGCTGCTCTCTGCTAATGAATTCTTAGCTCCAACTTCCCCCTCCTCTTAATGAGCGCTAATAAAACGCATTTAACTCCACTAATGCTACAAAAAAAAAAAAAAAACTCCGGCATTATTTCATTGTACCTACTTAATAAGAACCTTGTTTAATATCAAATTTCAGCCCCCTTTGCCAAAGCATTATGCTGGCGGAAGTGGGACTGTGAGACGGGAGTATCAGATGCTCTAATTCGGGCATTCCTCCTTAATACACCCTCAGTATGATATGATTGCTTAATTCATTTAGCCTGGCTAGTTTGATCCCACTGCCAACTGCTGTGTAAAATTTACTGCAGTGCTAGGCAACGTCCCACCACACAAGCTAGAATACAGTATCGCTTTTCCTGGGACGAAGCTATTAACAGTTGTTTCAGGGGAGAAACAGCAGGCAATGGAGCTGATACAGTTACAAAAAGTAAGAAGCTTTGGACCTGCTTCAGTTTATAAGAGTTACAGAAAATACAGTTTTTATTAATAAAAAGAATTCCCCAGTTTTTCATGGTCTCGTTTCAGAGCTATTTTGATTTCAGTTTTACCTTCAATAACCAGTGGCCTCTTCACTCCTGGGGTGGTCTTGGGCATGAACTTCTCTGGCTTTCTTTGAGTCAGAGCCTCTCTCGAGCACCGTCCAGTAACAAATTTCTATTAAAAATTGTCCATTTAGGGCCGGGCGTTGTGGCACATGCCTTTAATCCCAGCACTTGGGAGGCAGAGGCAGGCGGATCTTTGTGAGTTCAAGGCCAGCCTGGTCTACAGAGCAAGTTCCAGGACAGCTGGGGCTACAGGGAGACCCTGTCTGGAAAAGACAAAAAAAAAGTTGTCAATTTAAAGGAAAGAATCCTGTTATAATTTGATCAGTGATTTCTGAGTACAAGTTTGATGTCCATTGAATTTTGTTAGGATGATCTACGGTCTCATTGCCTATAAACTAGAAATAAACTTTCTTCTGAGTTTTTCTATCAAATATTGGGGCAATATTTGTGGTTCTTTAGCTGCCTGTGAAAAATTTAGAGAAATTTTCATCAGTATTATTCTTTAAGGTTCTATGCTCTCTGAAGACTGTGTATTAAACTGGTGTTTACATCTGGAGTCTTGAAGGAGCTAAATTAGAATTTCAACAAAAGAAGAAGTAGAGACGCTAAGAGATGAGCTTCCTTCTGTTTATAATTAGAAAACTTAATTGATATATACACATTTGAAAATAATTTATAAACTATGAAGGTGCCAGAGTCATTTGTGAAAGCCTTATAAGTGGTTCAGTGCTAAAGAATTAGGTGTCCGCCACAGGACCTCACTCAGAATGACCTGGTAAATGGTACAAGGAGCCTTGATGGCCAGAAGTCTAGGAAGGCTCAAGTTCTATGAGTGCCCGGAGTGAAAATCCAATTCATTAAACAGGAAGCATAGCTCTCTGCTCTTCATCTGTCCCTGGTGTGTGAAGAGAAGTTTCCAGATCCTCCAAGCCAAAGACAAGACAAGTCATTAGTACTAGCATTAGGCACATCCCATTGAATCTCAGAATAAACAATATTGTGAGAATTTTTGTTCAAAAGTTGGTCTGGATAAGACAAGCAGAACTTCTCATAATTTCACTAATATAATTAACTCTTTTCTTTTTTGTTCCCAAGCTCAGTTTTGTGGTCAGAAACTGAATTTCAAAACAAAATGATGAATAGTTTCTGATGATTACATGAAGTATAGCCAGGAAAGCAAATTCACAGTATTTTTATGGGATGGTAAATATTAATATAAAAACATGGCCTGAGCCAGGCATGGTGGTTTTTAATCCCAGCACTCAAGAGGCACAGGCAGGCAGATTTCTGTGAGTTCAAGGCCAGCCTAGTCTACATAGAGAGCTCTAGGCCAGCTGGGACTGAAGGGAGACCCTGTCTCAAAAATACCAATATATATATATATATATATATATATATATATATATATATATATAGTTGTATAACCCATTTGTCTCTATTTTTTAAAAGTCTTTGGTCATTTAGTTAGTTGAAAATAGTGCTCAATAATTTTGCAATCTATCTTCCCAGCTAAGTTTATTTTCAATGGATCAATAAGGAAATACGTCTATGTAGCTTTGGGGTCAAACTCCATTTATTTATAGACTAGTAAAAAATAAAATTGAAGAGATTCTGAAAAAGCAGGTACTGAGTTTTTCTTATACAGACACTCTCCAAAAAATAAATTAACAAAAACTCAGAAAGATATTCTTTTAGAAAGATATTTGTAAAATGTGGGCTTGGAGGACTAGCTTTATCCAAACTCACTAGTCATTGCCCCAAACAGCTAGGCCTATCAGTAGGCACACCCCTCCCTGAGGTGTGGGGACAGTTGACCCATGTAACCATGAGAAGGAGTTTCAGTTACTTCAGGGAAGAGGCTAAAAAAGGATGAGGTTTATTATATCCCTAGTAGTCTGGAGCTGTGAACAGTGTTCTGGGCCCTGTGCTCCTAACATTAAATGTCACACTGCCTGAGGCAGCCTGGCCTGGGGGCTCCTAAGCGCTCAGTTTTCTCTCTGCATCTGATATTCTAGAAGTTCTTATTTCAAAGGGCCAAGACTAATGAGTGCGAAGAAACAGTTTGTGGAATATCTCAGTCCTGAACATATGTATAAGAACTGGAAAATGAACCTGCTTAATTACAAAATGAAGGAGATCACAAGGGTTAGCGTGTGTGTGTGTGTGTGTGTGTGTGGTGTGTGGTGCGTGTATGTGTATGTGGTCTGTGTGTATATGGTATGTGTGTGTGTGTGTGTGTGTGTGGTGTGTGTGGTGCATATATATGTATGTGGTCTGTGTGTGTATGGTATGTGTGTGTGTGTGATGTGTGTGTGGTGTGTGTGTGTGTGTATACGTGTATGTGGTGTGTGTGTGTGGTGTGTGTGTGATGTGTGTGTGTGGTGTGTGGGTATGTGATGTGTGTGTGGGGGGTGATGTTTATGTGTATTTGCATGTTTGCAAGCGTGTAGGTGCATTTGTGGCCACATGCACATAGAGGTCAGAGGTTGACATCATCAGGCATCTTCAGAGTCTCGCTGAACCCAGAGCTCCCCCTCTGCGACTCTGGCTAGCCAGCTTGCCCCAGGGGATCCCCTGTCTCTGCCTCCTGCTCCCTAGGATGACAGGCAGGCCTTACCACCCACCTGGCTTTATATGGACTCTGAGGCCCTGAACTCCAGTCTTCTCACAGTTGCATTTTTGTGTATCATAGCGGGCTACTTTCTGCTATGGTTTCAGCATGAAATGTCCCCCACAGGGTTTGAAAACTTGGTCCC
The DNA here is from genome assembly GCA_009823505.1 of Rhizomys pruinosus. NCBI lineage: Eukaryota > Metazoa > Chordata > Mammalia > Rodentia > Spalacidae > Rhizomys > Rhizomys pruinosus. The sequence goes on from VZQC01006407.1 coordinate 117,088, forward strand.
CAGACTCTGGCACTCTTCGGGGAAGTTGTAGAACCTTGACTTAGGAGGCATGGCTGGTGGAAGTGGGCCTCTGAGGGCTGTAGACTGACCCCACTTCCAGTCCTGTTCTCTACTTGATCTGCCAAGCTGTGACGGGGTCTTACCACACACTCTTGTTCCTGTGAACTCTGTCCTGTCTTCTTGCTATGATAGACTAAAATCGTGAACCAAATAACTCTTCCTCCTGTAAGTTGCTTCTGTCAGTATTTTGTCAGAGAGAAAAGTAATGAATACAGGCTACGGGGTGTTCTTGGCTTTCATCTGATGGGAATGGTGTTCTCTTGTCATTCTTTTCATAATCAACCCTCTCCTCCTCTGCGAACTCCATTATGCACAATTCACTTGTGGAACTTCCTGTACCCTACCTGCACTGTCATGGGAACCAAGCCTGGCTAACTATGAAGCTTCAGTTCCCAAGCACTGAGATTGGCCTCTGGTGGGGACACCCCATCTTCCCTGAAAGGAATCTTTTTACAGAAACCTGAGAAAACAACTATCCAGGCAGTCTAAACTCACTGGTTGCAACTAACTATAACCTGGCAGCCTTTGGGAGTTTGTGTGGATATGTATAGTGCACACCACATATTCTAGGGCCTCCTAACCCTGTCATCCCGAACCACCCTTTGACAAGACACTTGCTCAGTTTTTGTTTTTGTTTTCTTTTAAATTTTATTTATTTTTGTATGTGTATGAATGTACTGTCTGCATGTAGGTTTGTGCACCCGTGCCGTGCAATGCCGCGGAGGTCAGAAGAGGGTGTCGGATTCCCCCGGAACTGGAGTTAAAGACGGCTCTCAGCCGCCATGTGGGTGCTGGGGACAGAACCCGGGTCCTCTGCAAGAGCAGTCGGCGCTCCTAACCGCTAGGCCATCTCTCCACATCCCGAACCAACCTTTGAAAAGACACTTGCAGCCGGGCGTGGTGGCGCACGCCTTTAATCCTAGCACTTGGGAGGCAGAGGCAGGTGGATCTTTGTGAGTTCAAGGCCAGCCTGGTGTACAGAGCGAGTTCCAGGACAGCTGGGGCTCTACAGGGAGACCCTGTCTCGAAAAGACGGAACAGGAACGCATGGCAGGGCAGAAGCCTGGAGGCAGGAGCTGAAGCACAGGCCGTTGGAAGAAACCCTACTACACTGGCTTGCTTCCCTTGCCTAATGCTCAGCCGCGCTTTCTATCTTTTTTTTTTATTTTTTTAAAATTTTATTTATTTGTTATGTTTTATCAATGTACTGTCTGCATGCAAGTCCTGTTGCACCCGTGTCGTGCAATTGCCGCAGAGGTCAGAAGAGAGGCTCGGATTCCCATGGAACTAGAGTTCTCCCTGGAATTGGCAATTTCAGATGTTTCTCGGCTGCCAATGTGGGTGTCGGGGATCAAACCCGGTCCTCTGTTAAGAGCGGTCGGCGCTCTTAAACCACTAGGCTATCTCTCTACAGCCCCTCAGCCCGCTTTCTTATACAGTACGGAACACATCTACCAGGGTTATGGCATTCCCACATATGGGCTGGGCTCCCTGCTCATTTAACAATCAAGAATATGCCCCACACCGACATAGCCACAGGCCAGTCCGGTGGAGGCAGTTTCTCTAAATTGAGGCTCCTCAACTCAGGTGTGTCAGTGTGCACTAATTAGCTATCCAGCACAGTGTGGACAGTGCATACCTTAAGTTGCAGTACTTGAGAGTCAGAGGTAGGAAACATCCCTGTCAGATGGAGGCCAGGTTGTTCTAACATAGTAAAATCCCTGTGAGATGGAGGCCAGCTCTGTCACATAAGTAAACCCTGTGAGACTGGAGGCCAGCCTCTTGTCTACATATAAATTCCAAGCCAACTGGGAAATAAAAGAGAAAAAAAAAGTCTTGATACGCAGCTTAGTGTGGTGTTAAGTGTGGATCAATTCTGGAATTCTGACATGAGGTAACTCCCCTAAAACAGTTAATCTATCCTTGTTAGAAGTCTGTAGAACAACACTTTGTGCTTTAGTTTTAACCCCACGGGAGGTCAGAGAAAGATGGAGAATTGAGAATTCTATGGAAAGTTTTGGCAAATCAAGAATTTCCAAATCCAGATGGCTTTCTACAGTGAGAGGCACCGGAGAATTCTTACTGATGTTGTTTTTAATTTTTGAACAGAGTCTTTGATCTCAGGCTGGCCTCAAATTCATCATCCTTTCGCTTCTTACTAATCCTGAGTATTGGGATTGCATGCATGAGGCACCATGCCCAACTAAAGGACATTCTTCTGGAGGAAAGTGGGGGGGGGGGTAATACTTCAGTTTGGGAATGGAAGGGAAAGGCAGAGCCAAGCGTCAGGAGCAAGCTGCGGAGGGCCGTTTCCTTCCCTTTCCTCCTTCCTTCCCCTTCCCCTTCTTCGTCTTCCTTCCTTCCTCTCCTCCCCACTCTTTCCTTTCCCTTCCCTTTCTCCATTTCTTCTTTCTTCTCCTTCCTCCTCCTCCTCCTTTCTTCTCCTTTCCCTTCCTTCCCCCCTTCTCCTTCCTTGCCTTCTTTCTTCCTTCCTTCTTCCTTCCTTTCCTTCCTTCCTTCCTTCCTTCTCTTGTCCTCCCTCACCCCTCTCCCTTCCTCTTCCTCTTTTCTTCCTTTTCTGGCTCTTTTAAGCTTTCCAATCCATTCGGTGTGATCCTACTGCCTTCCCCAATGAAGCAACAGTTATCCACAGTGGACAAACATTCCCTCTCCAGCCTGCCACCAACATACTCACTTTTTCCCACAGCACCAGGGTCTCTGTGGCTTTTACTCATCTTGTTTGCATTTCCTGACTTTTGCAAAGATTCTTTGTTGGCAAATGTTCCATCCTTAGAGCCCCACTTCTATTTGCTGTCCAAACTGGTTTCCATGATCCTCACACAAAAGTAGGCTCTTCTCCAGACTTCTAGAGCCATTCTTTCTGTAGAAATCATTCATTTGAAATCTTTGTTTTTTGCTTGAGTTATATTATAAATATCCAAATCTCTCTTTCAGATTCAAATATATATATATATATATATATACTATAGATATATACACTATACATATGTATATGGAAGGAAAGATTATATTTTCTATAAGGGTTTAATAGGAATTTTTTTGTCAATAATCAAAAACAAATTCTGCCAAAGGGGCTTGTTAAAAATAAACTTGACTTTTACCTATATAGCTTCTGACCCTGGCAGAAGGGCATTATTTTGAGTTATGCTGTCTTTTGTTTCCACTTCATTATGAAAGATCCATGAAGATAAGCAAGTTCTTCCCATCACACTGCACTTCAACGTGATTATTTTCTGCAGTGTGTAGAGGGAGAGGAGGTGTGGGAAGGAAACAGTGGTAGGAAGAAACTCTTGAAAGATAAAAAAGAAAAAAAAGAGAAAAGAAAAAAAGCGATGCCCAACACTATTTGGATGACTTCCATCCATGCATTTCATAGTAAAGTTTTCTGTCCTTCAGAATCATAAACTTTGTCAAAGTAACAAGCAGGAGAAGGGGATTCCAAGCTGGTTCTTTGATCCATCAGCTGTGGGTGTCATTTATAGGTCCCTGAGCATTTGCTCTGTGCCACACCCTGCTGTGAACATGTTTTAACACGAACAAACCATATTGCTAGAAATGAATGAATCATGAACTACTAATCACTACTGCATGTTACAAATCTTAAAGCTAAGACAGAGCCACCTGCTCCTTCTGAAGTTCTAAGACTTGTAGAAAGTTCTGATCTGCAAGACAACTAGTGCCTTCACTACTGAGCTATCTCTCCAGCTCTCCAGCCCCTTGCAAAGTGCTTTTTCTTTTTTTTTATTTTTTTATTTTTTTTTTTTTTTTTTGNAAAAAAAAAAAAGAAAAAGACACTTGCAAGGGGCTGGAGAGCTGGAGAGATAGCTCAGTAGTGAAGAGCACTAGTTGCTCTTGCAGAGTCAGAACTCTTCTACAAGTCTTAGAACTTCAGAGGAGGCAGGTGGCTCTGTCTTAGCTTTAAGATTTGTAACATGCAGTAGTGATTAGTAGTTCATGATTCATTCATTTCTAGCAATATGGTTTGTTCGTGTTAAAACATGTTCACAGCAGGGTGTGGCACAGAGCAAATGCTCAGGACCTATAAATGACACCCACAGCTGATGGGATCAAAGAACCAGCTTGGAATCCCCTTCTCCTGCTTGTACTTTGACAAAAGTTTATGATTCTGAAGGAAGAAAACTATTACTATGAAATGCAATGGATGGAAGTCATCCAATAGTGTTTCTGGGCATCGATCTTTCAAGAGTTTCTTCCTACCACTGTTTCCTTCCCACACCTCCTCTCCCTCTACACACTGCAGAAAATAATCACGTTGAAGTGCAGTGTGATGGGAAGAACTTGCTTATCTTCATGGATCTTTCATAATGAAGTGGAAACAAAAGACAGCATAACTCAAAATAATGCCCTTCTGCCAGGGTCAGAAGCTATATAGGTAAAAGTCAAGTTTATTTTTAACAAGCCCCTTTGGCAGAATTTGTTTTGATTATTGACAAAACAATTCCTATTACCCTTATAGAAATATAATCTTTCCTTCCATATATATGTATATGTGTATATATATATATATATATATATATATATATATATGAATCTAAAGAGAGATTTGGATATTTATACATATAACTCAAGCAAAACAAAGGATTTCAATGAATGATTTCTACAGAAAGAATGCTCTAGAAGTCTGGAGAAGAGCCTACTTTTGTGTGAGGATCATGGAAACCAGTTTGGACAGCAAATAGAAGTGGGGCTCTAAGGATGGAACATTTGCCAACAAAGAATCTTTGCAAAAGTCAGGAAAATGCAAACAAGATGAGAAGAGCCACAGAGACCCTGGTGCTGTGGGAAAGTGAGTATGTGGTGAGCAGGCTGGAGAAGGGAAATGTTTGTCCACTGTGATAACTGTTGCTTCATTGGGGAAGGCAGTAGGATCACACCGAATGGATTGGAAAGCTTAAAAGAGCCAGAAAAGGCAAGAAAAGAAGGAAGAGGGAAGGAGAGGGGGAGGGAAGGAAGGAAGGAAGGAAGGAAGGAAGGAAGGAAGGAAGGAAGGAAGGAAGAAAGAAAGGAAGGAAGGAGAAGGAGGGAAGGAAGGGAGGAAGAAAAGAAAGGAGGGAAGGAGAGAAAGAAGAAATGGAGAAAGGGGAGGGAAGGAAAGATGGGGGAGTAGGAAAGGAAGGAACGAAGAAGGGAGAGAGGGAAGGAAAGGAATGGAAAGGGAAGGAACGGCCCTCCGAGCTTTGCTCCTGACGCTGGCTCTGCCTTTCCCTTCCATTCCCAAACTGAGTATTTACCCCCCCCCCCACCTTTCCTCAGAGAATGTCCTTTTAGCTGGGCATGGTGCCTCATGCATGCAATCCCAATACTCAGGAAGTAGAAGCAGAAAGATGATGAATTTGAGGCCAGCCTGAGATACTCTGTCAAAAATTAAAACAAAATCAATAGAATTCTCCGGTGCTCTCACTGTAGAAAGCCATCTGGATTTGGAAATTCTTGATTTGCCAAAACTTTCCATAGAATTCTCAATTCTCCATCTTTCTCTGACCTCTGTAACAAAGCACAAAGTGTTGTTCTACAGACTTCTAACCAATGGATAAGATTAACTGTTTTAGGGATTACCTCATGTCATGAATCCAAATTGATCCACCTTAACACCAACTAAGTGCTCATCAAAGACCTTTTTTTTTCTCTTTTATTTCCCAGTTGGCTTGGAATTTACTATGTAGAAGAGGCTGGCCTCCATCTCACAGGGATTTACTATGTAGAAGAGGCTGGCCTCCATCTCACAGGGATTTACTATGTAGAACAACCTGGCCTCCATCTGACAGGGATTTTCCTACCTCTGCCTCTCAAGTACTGCAACTTAAGGTATGCACTGTCACACTGTGCTGGATAGCATTAGTGCCAACTTGACACACCTGAGTTGAGGGAGCCTCAATTAGAGAACTGCCTCCACTGGACTGGCCTGTGGCTATGTCTGTGGAGTAGTATATCTTGATTGTTGAGCAATGAGCAGGACCCAGCCCACTATGGGTGGTGCCAACCCTGGGCAGGTTGTTCCGTACTGTATAAGAAAGCGGGCTGAGGGGCTGGAGAGATAGCCTAGTGGTTAAGAGCGCCGACCGCTCTTACAGAGGACCCGGGTTTGATCCCCAGCACCCACATGGCAGCCGAGAACCATCTGAAATGCCAATTCCAGGAGAACTCTAGTTCCAGGGGAATCCGAGACCCTCTTCTGACCTCCGCGGCATTGCACGACCCGGGTGCACAGACTTGCATGCAGACAGTACATTGATAAACATACAAAAATAAATAAAATTTTAAAAAAATTAAAAAAAAAAGAAAGCGGGCTGAGCATAGGCAAGGGAAGCAAGCCAGTGAGTAGGGTTCTTCCACGGCCTGTGCTTCAGCTCCTGCCTCCAGGTTCCTGCCCTGAGTTCCTGTCTTGGGCTGCCTGAGTGATGACCTGTGACCCAGGAGATGTGAGCTGAATAAACCCTTTCCTCCCCAAGTTGGTGTGGGTCCCAGTGTTTCATCACAGCAACTGAAAAGAAACTAGATCACACACTTAGCTTAACCTAATTTTATTTTTATATTTCATTTATTATTTTTTTAAATTTTATTTATTTTTGTATGTGTATGAATGTACTGTCTGCATGTGGGTTTGTTCACCTGGTGTTGTGCAATGCCGCAGAGGTCAGAAGAGGGTCTCAGATTCCCCTGGAACTGGAGTTCTCCTGGAATTGGAGTTACAGATGGTTCTCAGCCGCCATGTGGGTGCTGGGGATCGAACCCTGGTCCTCTGCAAGAGCAGTCGGTGCTCTTAACCACTAGGATATCTCTCCAGCCCCATCATTTATTATTTTTATTTTATGTGCATGATTGTATTGCCTGCATGTACATAAGTGCACCTGTGTCATGCAATGCCTGCAGAAGTCAGAAGAGGGCATTGGATCCCCTGGAACTGGAGTTATAAATGCTTGTTAGCTGCAATGTGTGTGCTGGGAATTGAACCCAGGTCCCCTGCTAGAGCATCCAGTGCTCTTAACCATGGAGCCATTTCTCCAGCTTCAAAACAACTTTTCTAATAATTTTTTCTTATTCATTGATTCTCTGTGGGAAAAGAGAAGTCTGAGCATTTGTGGATTGCCACCACACTCACACATGACTTGATTTATCTTTATGGAGCTTGGGGCTTCTCAGAAGTGCTTTTCTCATTTGCCGTTTATTGTGCTTGTTTGTTTCACGTAGGTAAGCAGATTTAATTTTTTACTGTTATCTGTGTGTGCATATGTATAGGTCAGAGGACAACTTTGGGAGTGTGTTCTTTCCTTCTACCATGTGGATTCCAGGGGTGGAACACAGGCTGCCAAGTTTGGCCCTAAGCACCTTTGTCTGCAGAGCCATCTCCTCCATCTTTCTGGCCTTAAGTATTATTTTTTTCCAATAGAAATGATGCACCTGCTGTGTGGCATCAGGGATTCAACAAAATGCACCTTTCAAAGTCTTCATCAAATGAAGTGATTTTGAAATGAACTCTTATGTACTACAAAACAGCTCTGAGCCAGGCAACTCATGTTCATCAGCCTGAAGAATAATCAACAGAGGGTAGAGTGACCCCAACCAGTGCCTTCCTCTATTCCCCTGAGCTATCTCAGCAGTACTTCCTCCCTGTGCCAGGCTTGCTCACCCCTCACAGACAGGGGCATCACCAGCAGCACAAAGCACATTGGCTTTGAACAACATGTAGCTCCCCCATCTCTATGCATTGTTCAATGTATTCAAAACAATGAACTCCACACAAAGTAGCTATTCACTCCATTGATATCATATTGTAGCTAAGCCATGCACTGCACTGGCTTGTGGGCTTGGACTTCTGCATGGACATCCCTCCCCTTTCTATCTCTGTGACCTGACACAGTATCTTTAAATTGTTTTCATCATTTATACAAGAGAGTATATAGTATCTCTTATATAGGTATATGGTATATATGAGACTGTAAGAGTATCTAAGGTGATCTGAGAATCAGTGAGACTAGTGTATGAAGATATTTCATATAACTAGAGTTGCAAAAATGTTATGGATAACATTTATATATACACATATATATACATATATTTTTATTTATTATTTTTATTTTATGTGTATGAGTGTATTGCCTGGATATGTCCAAGCAATACACTCATACACATACACTGATATATATATATATATATATATATATATATATTTATATCAGTGTCATGCAATGCACATGGAGGTCAGAAGAGGGCATTGGATCCCCTGGAACTGGAGTTATGAATGGTTGTTAGCCCCTCATGTGGGTGCTAGGACTCAAACCCAGGTCTTTTGTAAGAGCAGCCCTTAACCACTAAGCCATCTCTCCAGCCCCCACATATATTGTTAAGCACATACTTCTTCACTGTCATTTAACTTTCATATGAGTTTTAGCTTAAGTAGGTTATTAATACCCAGAGTGGTAACTCCTAATTATATGAATGTCTCACCTCAGCCCCTATCATCAGTGAAGAATTAGATTTCACTTGCTAATCACACTTCACATTGTACAGAATAAGTCTAAGGTCTCAAGAGGATAGACATATTCCCAATAATGATTAAGGGTATAGACACTAAAGCAGCCATGCAGTTGTTTATTGTCAAACATTATTGTGATGACTGTGTGTGCTATGGTGTGACACAGCTGGCCAAGCGGGAACTTTGTACCAGGGCCACATGCGGTGTTCTTCCTTCACATTGTTACAATCACAATGTCAGCAGGTAAGAGAGCTTCTTAGCTTAATTTTATTTATTTAATTTTGTTTTAGTGTGTGTGTGTGTGTGTGTGTGTGTGAATATAGGCTTGCATGTGCCACAGCACATGGGTTGAGGTCAAGGGACAATCTCGCGTATTGATTTTGGTCTTTGCTGTCTACTTTGTTTGATGAAGGATCTTTAAAAAAAATTTTATTATAACTACATTTTGTGTGTGTGTGTGTGTGTGTGTGTGTGTGTGTGTGTGTGTGTGTATCAGAGGATAACTTGGGGGAGTTGATTCTCTCCTCCTACTGTGTGGATCTTAGGCATGGCTCTGGGGTCACAGGCTTGGAGACAAGTGCTTTTACCCACTGAGCCATCTCACCACATCTGAGACAAGGTCTTTTGTTTGTTTTGTTGATGTATAAAGTAGTCTAGTGACTCTCAAGTGTCCTGTGATTCTCCTGTCTCCATCTCTCATTTCACCATGGGATTAGGGACATGATCTACTGTGTCTGGCTTGTGCACAGGTTTTAGGGATACATGCACAAGTCCTTGTGTATAAATAGGAATGATATAACAGTTGGGATTGTGCTTCAGCACAGAGGTGCACTGGGTGCATCTGGGTCTCCCGTGCTAGACACATCAGGTCACAAGTGTCACAGGGATCCTGGGAATTACAATCACTGTCGCTAGTTCATTAGCCTCTTTCTGGAGAGGAGGTGGGCCCCACTTCCATCCAAGCTCTGAAAGCAGCATTTTGCATTCAGTCAGTGTTTCAAACATGTTTACTAAGCTGCTATTACTTTAATTGCTAAGAAAAATACCCTTGCTCACACCACAGGGCAGAGTTTATTAATATTCTGTCTTGTACCGTCCTGACCTGGAGTTCACCGCTTACCTGCTCAGCTCTTCCGTGTCTTCTCTTGCTGCAGTGCAGACGCTAATAGCTTCTTCTCTGCTGCACTACATGAGGGCAGTTTCCGGTCCTTAGTCACACACACCCCCACCCGCTGCACCCTTACCTAAGGGTGTTCTATCCAAAAAGAGGGAGGGAACCATGGTGAGGAGACCCAGAGAAGGAAAGGTGAGAATTCCTGCACCTGCTGCCAGGTTGCCAGCGGCCTTTTCTGCAGAGCAGCTGAAGATTGAAGGTGGGGGCAGAGCTGGAGCGAGCGATCCCATTAGCCATGTCAGGACTGTTGTTTTCATCCCAGCGGTCATAAATCAACAATAGGTTTGTCATTTTAATTAGTCTTCTCTCCTTTGCAGAAGTCAGGGCTGCTAAGTGCTGATAGGGAGGTGAAAAATCACCTGGGGACCAGGGTCCAGAGCAACTGGGAGCCCCAGCTTTGGCCTGAAGTTGGGGTTCTGCGTGCAAGAGGGGGACCTAGGGATGAGCCTTCCACTGAAGAATGGTGGGTTAAGGCTGGATGCAAAGGTGGAGTCAATCCTTCTTCTGCTGTGGGGAAGATGGTGGGGGGTTGGGGACTCCCCTGGGAGCATCTCTGTGCACTGGGAAGTGAGGAGGAAATAGGGTGCACAAAAGAATCTGAGTCTGCTGCCCTCCCTGGTGAGGTATTGCCTAGATATATCCAGTGCTCTGTTCCAGTGTGTCTGGGGTCTGTGCCCAAACAGATTTCCTTGCCTTAAATCGCATTTATCCATTTTCTGCGGCATTTTAAGGAATATTTTAAGTAAGTTCTTTGAAGGAATGGGGGTTATACACGGCTTTGCTGGCTGAACTTAGTTGATTTCTTAGTCTGTGAAGAGCTTGCCCTACATGTATGAGGATCTGAGTTCAAACTCCCAGAACCCATGTAAAAAGCCATGTGTGGTGGGATGTGCTTATAATCCCAGCACTGGGGAGATGGAGACTCATGGATTCCTGGGCCTTCCTGGCAGCCGTCCTTACCTAATTGATAAGTTCCAGGCTGGAGAGAGACCCTGCCCCCCCCCCCAAAAAGTAAATAGCACTGAGGAATGTCCCATTGAGATTGACCTCTTACAACATATGCAAGCAACTGCACACACACACACACACACACACACACACACGCACACACAAACACATATTCTGGTTTATTTTAAAGTCCTACAAGATAATACAGGAAGAAATAAACAAGACCCTAGCTCAACCTACTAAAATCTACATCTGTCCTCCAACACTACCTATTAATGACCATTAACCTTCTCTTGATGGTGAGATTTGGCTTTAACAGGAAAATACATTCATTCAGACCCTTCAAGTGAGCCTGCTAATTCTTCCATTTACTGTGCCTGTGGAAACATCACACACTTCTCCAAGCCTCAGGTCCTTGTATATGGTAGATAAATATATCTAGTCTGTCTGCCTGGTACTGTTATTTTGAGGATATACTGATATGTTCTGAAACATGAAATACAACAGAATAATTGTCATTAATGCCATCACTATTGTGTTCATAATGCAAAGTCATTTATCTGCATTTTAGGGAATTCAGTCTGAATTCAGTCTGATTGACACTTCTCTAGAAAGTGACTGTCCACCCTTTTCTTCAAAGTCCACAAAGAATTGCTGTCTTCCAAGAAAATGTGAGCCACGCTGGACGGCTTGAGTATTTTCTCCTATGATGACCAATCTGAGTAGAAATCTTGAACCCTGAACCACATCTTCACTACAACCCTAATCCTGGCCCTTTGAACTAGCTCTTCTTTCTAGCGCCTCAGCCCGGCTTCCAGCATGGCACCCCTCTCCATATTTGCTCGCCAACCTCCCCTTGCTTGTGTCTATACTGTCCCCCAGCTGGAGCCCAAGCAAGTTCAAATAGTGTTCAAGTGGCATGTATTTGAGGCCTCCTTGTCCTCACCGGTGAGCTCTTAATCCTTCTGTCCTTTGTTTCTTCCTTAAAATGTGCCTCCTTGAGTTGAATATCCAGGTGTGGAAAGGCTTGTGTGATCTTCCCACTTCTACAACCAGATCTGCCTTTCCCCAGGCTTCCTTCCTGCTTCCTTATCAGCTCTAATGGAATCCATTCTTTGCCATCTTTTCCCTTGATTTCATTTTAAAAATCTGCTCCATCATTGAAGTCTTCTCTGAGTAAGTTCCTCCAGGTCTCTTTATCTCTTCCATTCCCCAAAAGCCTTACACACTTGAGACAGTGAATGCTTGGAGGAAATAGACTTGAAATCATGAGCAGGAAATGGCTGGCCTCAAGGAGAGAGGACCATGGAGAAGACTCCAAAATGGCAAAGCATAGATGTCTATGGGATAGGTTGAATTTGTTCTGCGCTGATTAACAATCAGAGACAAATTGGGGCTACTTCCCAAGGACACTCGCATACTCTTCCAGGATTTGTAGGCCAGGCTGGCCTCCAGTTCACAGAGATCTGCCTGTCTCTGCCTCCAGAGTGCTGGGGTAAAAGTCATGTGCTACCACACCTGGCATTCTTCCAGGATTTAGAATGGGACAGATCTGGATTCAGCTCCTGACTCAGAAGCTTCCTGTACCAGGCATCTTCAGAAACTGCTTTTCCTCCAAGCTTCAGCTTCTCCTCTACAAAACAAGGGTGACATTACCCACCTCCTGGGGTCTTCTTCATGATAAACAAGGGTGACATTACCCACCTCCTGGGGTCTTCTTCATGATAAATGAGATGAGGCCTTGTTCTTTGGCAGCTGTTCAGCAGATGCACACATGGCTCGGAGTCCCAGGGCCTCTTCACCATGCACACTATCTCATCCTGTTTCTATTCCATTTACAAGAAATATTCTGTGTGGTTACCAGATTCATGCTTAGAGATATTCCTGCCTCACTCCACTCCTATGGGAAAAACTGAACTTCTTGTCTTCTCAGTGATGAACTTGGCCATGTGAATTGTTTTGCCCAGTAGGGTGCTAGCATCTATGATATCTTTGTCTTGACTGCATTCTTGAACTTCTTCCATTGCTATGAGGATATTCAACTCTCCAATGGAGACAGTTTCATCCCAGGAGGAATGTGAAAACCATGGAGAGTGGATCTGAACCACCCAGCATGGCCACCCCAGATCTGTATCCCTTCAATGGACCCCAGACCGCTGCAGGTACCTGAGCCCAGCTGAGCCCAGCAGTACCAAATAGTGAGCTTGCACACACTCAAGCTAAATAGATGCATTTGTGTAAATCCTCAGGGTTTGTGTATATTCCCTACACAGCATTTTTGAAGCTATTGAATAACCAATAAACCAGGATGTGAAAGAGAAGCTGATACTTTTATTTGCTCATTAAATATCTAAGTGAATACCATGTGAGGTCCCCAATTTTAGCTACTTTTCCACAGTACTTCTCAGTATTTACCCTAAAAACTCCAAATACTACAGAGATTCTTGCTCATTAACATCTATTGCAGTGCTAGTCACAGAGCTAAGTTGTGGAACCAATTTACGTGTCCAACAACAGAGGAATGGATAAAGGAAATATGGATTATATACAAAGGAAAAGTGTTTTCAGCCATAAAGAAAGATGAAGTAACGTCACTTGCAGGAAAGTGACTGCATCTGGAGTTATTAGTTGAATTGTGTCAGCCTCACTTATGGGTCCGAGGTGGTATAGATGAATAATATCACATGTGCAGATGGCGTGAAAGTAGAATCAAAGCTCTCTGAGGAGCAAAGGGGACGAGTGGGATGGGGGGAGTGAGAAGAATGCCAGTTGTGGGGTGTGCAGACAAATGTGCTCAAAGCGCATTGTATAACTGCATGAAGATGACCTTGTGTAAGCCTGCATCAGAAAAAGAAAGGAGTTTTGTCATGACATTATGTCCAACCACAGTATTTATCTTATGGGGGTGCTTCTTAGTATTTCTTACACAAGGCTGCTTGAGCTTTTGTCCAAGCCTTTTCTAAAACTTGAGATCTTTTTCTTTCCATTTTAACTTTCATTTATTTCATTTTTTTAAACAATAAATAATAAGTTTTGAGTAAAAGCATCCTTCATGTAAAACCATTTTGCAAACAGCTATGCCCAAATCCACACAGCCCAAGGCTCCCACCATCCAGCTGGAGGGGTTTGTATATACAATCATGTTGATCAAATAAGTGTCCAGTCTATATTGCCGTAGTTTCACCATTCACCCCAATAGCAGCCCTTACATTCTACCACACCCCCTCTTCAACAGATTGTTCCCTAGGCTTAGAAAAGGGGCACAGGTGGATGAGAAGCAAAACAGTCTACTTTCTCTGGAGACGTTGTTTTTGGACTCTGATAAAAAAAAACTTCAGATCTTAAAGTAGTTTAAAGTATCAGGCTGGAGTAACTTGGCCTTTCTGGATGCTTAACATCCATCCTTAATGCCCATGCCAATTTGGCCGAGGGTCTTAAGGGATAACTTTGTTCCTTGCCCTCAGAGATCAACTAAGTCCCAGGGGACTATGCATAGGGGGATCTCTTGAAATGTCCTGCAAACGTGAGTCACCAGTCTTCCTGTGCAGGGAGGTCTTGGAGATCCACTAATGGAACTTCAGCCAGTGTCCAGTCAATAAAGAGGAAAGTCTGCTCATGCTTCAGAAAAGGAAAACTGGTCTAGCAAGACCTGACTTTGTCCTCAAGTGGATGGAACTGGTGATTGAAAAGCCAGAAGGGGCCAGGGGCTCCCTTCCCCCAGAAAAACCTGAGTGACCCCTGAGGACCAGATCCTCAACTGACCTTGAGAAAACAAAAACCTTGGTTAATCTTGGCTGAGTGGCCTTAAACACCCAAAAGGAAAGCATAACCAGAAATAAATAAATAGTAAGGCCTGAGAAATTGTACTTCAGGTATAAAACTTGAGATCTTAGCAAAAAGACAAAAGAGCACAGTTGTTTTGCCTGTCTTATTGGCAAGTGCAGCTACCCTGTGGCTGCCACTGCTTTTGCCATCCTTCAAAGACATGAGACACAGCTTTTCAACCTTCCAAAATGGACTGAAGACTCATGTCTCTCCAAGAATCCTCCAAACCTTCAGTGCCAGATGGGGACTGCTAAGACATCCAACTTCTGGACTGAGCTACTGATGGGATTTCCACTTCTTCAGAGTATAGACTGCCATTGTTGGACTACCCAGGCTGTATCATGGAGACCAGTACAGGAAGATCAAGATAGGACATGGTGCTTACTGGACCTCATTTGGTGACCATGGGGAGGGAAAACCCCAGTGTGGAGCACAAGGGCAGGACTGATGGTGGTTTGGGCTTGCCAAGGAGGAGCCTTTAAACATGACATCTTTCAGCCTAATAAAAAAAATCATAAGCTGAAGATGCCAAAACCTATGATATATGTGGCATGCATATGTGCATGTTTTGGAGTGATGCATATTGGAAGGAATAACAACAACAACAGAAAAGACTGCGTCAAAGAACTGACTGAAACAGTGAACTTCTGCTTGAAATAGTAAACTTCTGCATGGAGAATTCTGAGAGAGACTGAGCAAAAGATGAAAAACATGTTTGGCAGAATGCATGAGCTCTGGTGGGATGGGGGGCAAGGAGGGGGTCATGGGTCTAGATTTGATTTGTAATGTAATTTTATTTGTATGAAATGCACAGAGCTTCAATAAAACATTGGCAAAAAAAGAACAAAGTGAAAAAGAGATCCTGGTGTAAAGGACTCCACAGAAAGCATGTGCTGAGCCCCCGCGCCCTCATCTTAAAGAGATTTAGCACAGAGAGTGACAGGATTGGCTGTAGCACGGCCGCATGCTGCCTTCCCCCTTGGTCTTCTCTGTGTCTATCAGTATTCAGAGACTGATTTCCCAGCTGATCTCAAACACCCAAAGAAATGAGAGAAAATTTTCTTTTACACTGCCTTTATGTTCTGTTTAGGCTGTCCACTGACTGGATGAGGCTTTACTCAGTCTACCGATTCCAATGCCAATTCAAATCCGTGTTTGGATTCTGGGCACACTTTCTGCTAGTTCCTAGGACAGGTCCACCTGAGCCTCCTTTCCCATCCTCGTCATGTTGGGCCAGAAAGAATCTTACTGGCTGGAGGGCTTCCTTCCCCTTTCAGGAAGGTGTCTGCACTTCTAAGCCTTCATCTCTCTCTTAGGTAATCCAGAGAAATCCTGAATTACACGAGGCCCTGGAGGGTAGAGGTCATCACAATTTTCTTTGACTCAGCTGGCTGCCTCACAGGGGACTCATAAGGGCTCCCAGCAGGCCTGCAAGGGGCTGTGACAACCTCCTTTTTTTTTTTTTTAATTTTCTTTTGTTGATGCTTTGTGTATTTCATACATCATTTTCCAATTCGGTTCAGGCATATTTCCCTTTCTCTTCCCACCACCCCACCCTACCCCATCCCAGATCATGCATTCTGCCATAACTGCCCTGCATCTTTCTCTCTGTTTTTTTTTTCCATTTTTTAATGATAAGTGATAATTTATGAGTACGACATCCTTCATGTAAAACCAATTTGCAAGCAGTTGTGCCCAAACCCACACAGCCCATGGGTCCCACCATCCAGCAGGGGGGGCTTGTATGTTCAATCAAGTTGATCAAATGAGTGTCCATACTATATTGTTGTAGTTTCACCATTCACCCCAATAGCAGCCCTTACATTCTACCATGCCCCCTCTTCCACAGATTGTTTCCTAGGCTTAGAAAAGGGGCACAGGTGGATGAGAAGCAAAACAGTCTACTTTCTATGGAGCTGTTGTCTTGGACTCTGGTCAATTCTGGCTGTTTCCTTTCATGGGCTGACAGTTTGTCCAGGAATAATCTTTCAATCCTACTAATGAAGCACAAGCAATTAGATATATAGGTATTTGTTCAGGCTGGCTCCTGAGGCACAGGCAGGAGGCCGTAAGTCACTCAGGCAGGTATGGGGCGTGGGCTAGGTCAGACAACCTCCTTCTTAAAGCTGTGGCCTCACAGAAGAGGGAGCTCTTGTGCGAATCTGCGGCCAGCTTCCTGGGAGGAGAAGGGTCCCTGTATCTTGCTGAGCCCATGATGCAGGCTTAGGATCCTTAGTAAATATATTCTTCTGCAGCGACAGATAAAGATGCCAAGCTGCAGAAATGTCAGGAAAGTCACTGTTGAAGCAACTGTACATCCACTGTCCTCTGTTGTTCTGAGATGACGTGGCTAACTCTTAGCATTCTCCACTGCCAGTCCTTTCACTGTGGTCCACTAAGTGAAAACTGTCAAAGAACAAGGATAGAAACCGTGGCATATTTTCCCAGTGTTGGCAGATTGCTTTCACTATTTTGGAAATTACTTCCCAGGAACTCATTTGTCACATAAATATTTACTGAAGGGCGGCTGTTCTGGTCTCTCTGCTTTTAGTGATAGGATTCAAGCTCTTCTCTCACCTGATTCCTGCTTCTCTCTCTCATCTAATTTCCTGATAACTGACTGCTTTCTGGCTCTTTTCTGCCTTGGGCTGTTATTCTCAAATTATGTTTTGGTAGAATTATTTTTTCTGGCTTTTGTGGGCTATTTTTTTGGTGGGGGCATTCTTCAGAGCACAGCACAAGTATCATGTTCTCAAAGCAACTTTTCCCAAGTATGAATACTACTCAGATAGATAGATATAACAGGTCGTTAGATAAATAAATGGACAGATACAGTAGATAGATAGATGATAGATAGATGGATAGATAGAAAATCTATTTGTATTGATATTGATGTATATTCAAATACACATAATATATCAGCATTGAAATGTTCAAGATATATGCAATATATTTTTGAGAGAGATATATACAAAAATCTATAGATGGTAGAGTGATAGATCATATATCTGTGTGTCTTTCTCTCTATATATATTTGCATGTATATATTATATTGGCTACAGACACTAAACCGTAATGTCTAGTGTACCCAGTATTCAGAGACTGATTTCTCAGCTGATTTCAAACACTGAGAGAGTGAGTGTAAGAGAGAGAGAGAGAAAGAGAGAGAGAGAAAGAGAGAGAGTGAGTGAATTTTCTTTTCTTTTCATTTTTTTTTTTTTTTTGGTCTTTTTGAGACAGGGTCTCCCTGTACCTCCAGCTGTCCTGGAACTCACTTTGTAGACCAGGCTGGACTTGAACTCACAGAGATCTGCTTGCCTCTGCCTCCCAAGTGCTAGGACTAAAGGTGTGCACCACCATGCCCAGCAAGAGATCATTTTTTTTTTACTCTTCCTTTATGTTCTGTTTAGGCTGTCCATTGATTGGATGAGGCTTTACTCAGTCTATCAAATGCCAATTCAAATATGAGGCTGGTGAGGTGGCTCTGTGGGTAAAGGTGTTTGCTGCCAATCCTGACTACCTGAGTTCGATTCCCTGCACGTGTATGATGGAAGGAGAGGAGTCCTGAAAGTTGTCCTCTGATCTCCACACACGTGCCATAAGGGCACGTGTACACATACAGACACACACACATACACACACACACATACACACACACATACACACACACACATACACACACACACACACACACACACAAAATGATGTGTAATCAAGTATCTGAGCACCTATGGCCCAGTCAAGTTGACACAGGAAATCAGCCATCAGAGCCCCCATCTAAATTCCCCTTTCCTATCACCCTCATCCTCTGACTTTTTCCTCAGGGTTGACATTTTAAATTGTTTGTCATATAATTACTTTCCCTCCCCTTCTCACATGCAAATGCCATGAAGGCTAAAACAGTGTACACTGAGTTTATTTCTCTGTCCTTCAGGATCAGGAAGCTGCAAGTCTCCCAGTAAATACTGATGGTTTTTAATTAAATAACTAAACATTTTAAAAGGAGGAGAATTAAAAGGGAATGTTTCATTTTGTTTTGTTTTGGTTTTTTGCAGTGTTAGTAATGAAACCAAGTTCTCACTTTTGCTAGGCACTTAATCTACTGTTGAGCTACACTCCCAGCCACTGGCGGTAATAACAGAATTTTAAAGAATATGGAGAACAGGCTGGGTGTGGTGGCGCACACCTTTAATCCTAGCACCTGGGAGGCAGAGGCAGGTGGATCTTTGTGATTTCAAGGTCAGCCTGGTCTACGGAGTGAGTTCCAGGATAGCTGGGGCTACAGGGAGACCCTGTCTCGAAAAGACCAAAAAAAAAAAAAAAAAAAAAAAAAAAAAAAAAAAAAAAAAAAAAAGAATATGGAGAACAAAAGGCCCTTTCTTGCTGGAAGGGTCAGGAAAGGCTCTAAAGTGAGCACTGGAGCTGGGACCCAGACTGATGAGTCCAGCAGGCAATGGGGCAAGCGTTGAGTAGCAGCAAGATCCGAAGGGCAGAGCCAACACTATGAGCTATGAGCTATGTGTGGGGTCAAGGGATCGGTGTGTCACACAAGCGATGAGAAAGTCAGGTTGCAGGGGGAAGTGAAGCCAACTGTAAAGGGCCTTGTCCATAGCTACAGATTTTCCTTGACTCACTAGGAACAGATACATCAGTAGAAGCTGGATGTTTTGAAATAAGATCATCTGCTTCAAGTATAGTAGATGAGCATTGGCTCAGAGGAACCCATCAGGAAGTTGTTACGGAAATCTGGGGAACAGAAGATGAAACAGCAGCAGAGGTGTGCAGTGGGGTTGACTTGGCTTCTCTACACACGGGGCCCTAGGCTTGAGTGGGTTGGCTTCCCAAAGTGGGAGCTGATAAAACCATGGCTTTCATGATGGTATGAGAGGAAGCGGGGGGTCTTCATCCAGCAGGACACAGCCTCAAGAAAGCAGAAATAACCTAATAGTACAGGACATGAGATGAAGGGTGGGTGGGCACAGGGCAGAGACAGGATGGAAAGCAGAGATTCAGCTATAATGACTGGATGCAAGGGAGGAGATGATTCAGGGCCAGGACAGGACGGGTACCATCAGCTGAGGGGGACAGGATCCTGTGTGCAGTATGAGCATGGCTAAGACGGAGTTAGGTGGGCAGGGTCCAGGAAAATAAAGATGGGGGGAAAGCTTGAGGCACTTCTTAGGTAGAATATATATGTATATATGTACACATATATACATATATATGTACACATATATACATATATATACATGTACACATATAACCTGATAATTGGATGTGGGATAAGAAAAGTGAAAGACGGGAAGCCAAAGCTGAGTTTTCCTGGAATGCAGAAAGAGGCACTAGAAGAATAATGGATTAGGAGGAAGTATTTGAAAGGGGACTTTCCTCTAAGTAGAGTTCTCCCATTAGGCACTTCACCCCAGCCCCCTGAGGTTAGCCCCTCAGCAAGCAAATAGGGCTTCAGGGAGAAGATCTATTACTTAGTTCCAAACTTTGTCCCAACAACTCTTTTCATGACAACAGGCAGCAGAGCTCACTGCAATGTCAGCCTCATTCTCGAATCATCTCTCTTCCTTGCTGAGCACTGTTTATAATACTAACAATAAGGGTCACTTCCTGTTGTTAGGTGGATAGCAAACAGAAGCAATAGGGACCAGCGGGCTGTCAGCCTCACCCCCACATGTTTTTATTACATCTTAAGGAAAAAAAAAGGAGCAGGGGACTAGAGAGATGGCTCAGGCTTTAAGAGCACTGTCTGCTCTTGGAGAGGACCCAAGTTCAATTCCCAGCACTCACATGGTGGCTAACAACCACATATAACTCTAGTTCCAGAGGATCTGACACCCTCTTCTGACCTCAGCAGGTACTGCATGACACAGGTGCACTTACATACACGCAGGTAATAATACACTCATACACCTAAAATAAAAATAATAAATAAGGAGCAGTTTCAGTGGAAGCAAAACAATTTCTATTCATGTTTTGTATACTTAGGCTAGAATGTTAAGGTTGCTATTACCTGAATGATTTCTTGTGGATCCTAGTCTTAATTTTAGAACTAATTATCTGTATCGGCACTAAAAAAAAAAAATCTATCTCCAAGGACTCATTCCTGGCATGGGACATTGGCTGCTCAACCACTTTCCCTTTCTCTTCTACCCTGAATGGCTTCAGCATCTATGCATTTTCTGGATGCAGTGTCCTGCCAGCCCATCCACATACTTGGCATTTGAAACATGTAGTGTTTGCTTATATTAACAGCTGAGTGAATGAGGAGGGAAAGCAAATTCTTTTTTCCATGACTCAGACCTTGATTAGTAAATTGGAATTTGCCTCTGGGAGGGAGTAGAGAAAATAAAGCAAACAGGTGGAGTGTGTTCCTGAAGTGCCAGATTCTGGGCTGACCGACTTGTTCAGTGTTAGCAAATGTATTTCTTCTTAATCTTGAAATTCCCAGGTCTAGGTGTTCTTGGAATAATGACTTGGCCTGGGATGATTTGATGGCATCTATCACTAGACAGTGTGTTGTATGTCTTTCTGTGTGAACCCTGTATGGTGGAGAACCCACAAAATGCCATTCTGGGGAATAAGGAATTTCCATCAGAAATATAGATGTTGGGGATTTGGTGGTGCAGCAGACGTGCTTGTCAGTATTCTAAATCCTATCACTTCTGGCTAACGGAAGCTTGGAAAGTAGGGAAGGAGAACCACTGGTCTCCTTCCTGTTTGATCATCTCACTTAAGTCCACCCCAACCACCCTACTTGAGCCACCCAGCAGTCCTGAGCCTTGGTATGTGTGTAGTGATGTTTGTTAAGTACTTCTCAACTCTCCAATGTTGCTGGCTGTGCTTCTGTTACTGTGATTCTTCAGCAAGGAAGGGCAGGACTCTGTGAACCCTAGAACAGAGTGGCCTGTCATACGTAGAACATACCCTGTGCACTCCAAGTTCGTTCAGATTGCTGGAAACTAAATTGCACCTCATCTCAGGAGAGGAGCTATTTCCCTAACCCCCCCCCGCCCATTTCTACTCATGCTATTAAAGATGAGACTTGCTGTACAACACTGATTAACACATCAGTCAATGTCATTCTGTCCCCGCTCTCGAGTGTCACTGAGGCTCTTACCACACATTCTTCCCTTCCTGCTGGAAGGGTGGTCATGAATCAAGCAGATTCATTTCTGTAAAAAAATAAGACTTGGGGCTAGAAGTGTGACTCAGTGACAGAGAACTTGCCTAACTTATAAAGCATTCAGTTTGACGCCCCCTCCCCGCCTTGTAATATATATTACATCAATATATTGCTGTTTTATGCACACACACACACACACACACACACACACACACACACACAGATTGATCACCTACTTAGAGTCAAGCAAGGTACATACATCTTGATTCCTAAATGGTAAATAAATATCTCAAGGACACTCTCTTGCTTCAGTAGCAAAACACTTCATCTTGTTTGGCCTGAGTCCTGTCTCCTACACTGCCTGCCTTGCCCAGAGAAGGAAACAGGGGCTGCTGACACAAGTCCTCTTAGCTCCACGCCCTTAGAACAGCTCAGAAGGAAGGCTGAATGCTGTCTCAGAGCTGATGAGCCTCTGTCTTTAGGCCCTGGAGTTCAAGCCCAGCTTGTCACTCTGAGGATCAATCCTGGATCAGCTATATTCTGTTAACCTATCCTGCCTCCAAGTCCCATGTCAGCCTCATGATGTTTGTTTGTTTGTTTGTTTGTTTGTTTCTGAGACAGGGTCTCCCTATAGCCCCAGCTGGCCTGGAACTCACTCTGTAGACCAGGCTGGCCTTGAACTCACAGAGATGCGCCTGCCTCTGCCTCCCAAGCACTAGGATTAAATGCATGTACCACCATGCCCAGCTTTAAAGATGGTTCTTAGCCCCCATGTGGGTGCTGGAAATCGAACCCAAGTCCTCTGTAAGAGCAGTCGGTGCTCTTAACCGCTGAGTCATTTCTCTAGCCCGATACTTGTGTTTTAAGAGACAGTGGGGCATTTCTCATTTTTGTTTGGGAAGGCTTGGAAAGATCTAACTTTCTTCTTTAACTTCTCCACAAACAAAGCCAAACATCCACCCCCAAAATGTACTGGTCAGACAGGACTTACGACTTCAGACTTGGCTTTTGTGCTGGTGAAACTTTAGGCCTTCTAGTCTGATTCAGTTTGTTTTAAATCATATTTAAACTCTTCTTGATTTTTTTTCAAACTACAAAATATTTATGTTTTGTTGGCTGTAAATTAAATAACATAAAATTCCCCCAAATACTTCTGTACTTTTTCCATGCTAACTTTCCCTGTTTCATGCTAATATGCACTTATGTTCAAAATTGTATGGACACAGATGTTTCACTGACACAAACTGGGCCACAGCAACCAAACTTCTGAATTTGTATTTAAATAAGAGTAAAGAAGAAACAGAAACAAAAATGTCCTCTCCAAGTTCTGCCTCAAACCTTATACTCATTCTGCTAATGACAGTGGTAACACCCCTGTCATTCTCCAACCCAGACTTGGGGTCCTGTTCCCCTTAATTGCTGTGTCACATCTGTCACTGAGGCCACCCAATTGCTCATTTATCTAACATTTGTTCTTAACTGTGGAAGGAACTATGGAAGACGCCAGGAATTTAGTGCTGGGAAGGACATCTTTGAATTTCAGGTCTACTTTGAAAATTAAGATTTATTGCTCTAAACAATGCATATTTTAGAGTAATATAAACTCAATATGGAAAAATTCAAATCCTGAAATATGATTTGGAAATAACATACAGTTTGTTTTTCAGATGACATAATTTTAGTATAGATGAGACACACACACACACACACACACATATATATATATATATATATATACATACATATATATATATATATATGATGAAGCAATATAAGTTGGAGGAAACAACAACAAAAGAACTGGGACAAAAACAAACAAACAAACAATTGAAACAGTGAAGTTCTCCCCAAAACTATAATCCCCTGCTTTGAAAAAATTTTGGAAAGACTCAGAAAAATATGCAAGACATGTATGGCAGAATGCATGAACTTGGGTAGGTTGGGGGGCATGGAAAGGGAAATGAGTCTAAACTGGACTGACAAATGATATATGAAAAAGTTTAATAACAATAATATATATTTTAAAAAGAAAATTAAGATTTATTATTGATCAGTGATATGGAAACATAAAATGTCATGACAGCAAAAAGGTGATTTTTATAATGGAAGCCTGCTCATGTTATTTGCCTGCTTAAAATTCTCCAAATGTTTCCCATTGTTTGGTTAGGAAAAATGGTGAAAGAATTTGAAATGGCCAGTGCAATTACAGGAGAAATTTTAATGGAGTGTTAGAAATTTTTCCACTGACCATTGATGTGATTATGTGTAGGGCTTTGGTATATTTTGCAACTTAATGAATTGTAGAAGATGCATAGTAATACAAATAATTCTTGTCTTATAGAAATACAAATGATTTTGTGTGCATATGCACATGTGTATGTAGGTGTGCTCGCTGTGTGTACATGTGTGTATGCACGTACACATACCTATACACTTGTATGTAGAGACGCGAGGAGGACACTTGTGTCCCACCCCATCACCCTGTGCCATATTCCTTCCAGTCAGGGTCTCTCAGTAAACCTGGAGTGTGGTTGGACCCAGCATCCCTCTGGGTCCTCCCCCAATAGCAGTAGTGTTACAGGCACATGTGCGGCCGCCGAGCCCAGCTTCCCATGGGTCCTGGGAGCCAAACTCAGGTCCTCATGCTTGTATAGTACGTGTTCTTCCCCACTGAGCCAACCCTCCAGCCCACAAATGATGCTTTTTTGTCCTGGTAGGACCTATAATTGTTGCCACTCTGTGGAAAAGAGTCTTCTAAGAATTGTGCTATAGTGTCTTACAGTTATTAGAGGTTTAACATCTATTATCAGCATTCCTGTCTGTCTTCAAATTCAGAATATATGTGTATGTGCATGCATGTGTGTACATGTGTGGATTAGTCTATGTGCCTGCGTGTGTGTATGTGCATGAATGTATATGTGCATGTATGTGTGCATGTGAGTATATTGTGTATGTTTGCAGTGCATGTGAGTTCTTGTATGTGTACATGTTTATGTGGATACATGTGTGTATATGTGTATTTGCACATATGCATACATGTGTATAAATTTCTATTGTGTGCATGTATATATGTATGCATGTGTGTATGGGTGTGTACTATGGGCATGTGTTTATGTATGTATAGGCATGCATGCTTGTGTGTAAATTTTGTGTGCATGTATGTGCCATGTGTATGTATATGTACATGCATTTATGCCTGTGTGCACATGTGTTTGTGTACATATATGTATGGGTGTGTGTAAATGTGTATGTGTGCATGGAGGATGCAAATGAAAGCATAGCCCACCACTGTCAGTTAGATATAGATGTCAGCATTATGTGTGAATATATATATACATGTATATATAAATTAATGAAACTAAGATTTTTTTTTTTTTGGTGAGTGCACCTAAAAACCTAAAATTCCTTCTGGGAGGCACAAATGACACCCCCCATCCCTGGTATCTACAACAAACCAAGGTTTGAGAGACTTCCCCATGGCTTCCTCAATTCCTGTGCCCTTAGCCCTTCCCCTCAGCCAGCTAGGGCTGACTCTGGTTGGGAGATGTGGCCGACTCCTTGCCCCTCCCTTCTTGCTGAGAGTAACAGTCAACAGTTTGGCTGTGATGATCCTAAGCAAGCAGGTGCAACCAAGCTTGGGAAGATGGGGTCTGTCTGTAGTCTGTCTGCAGAGGACAGTCCTATACAACAGTGAGAAAAACATGGCCCCTCAGCCCCAGCTGCTGCCGCGTGAACAGAACTACCAGCAGATGACAGGCACAGACGCAGGTCCTTCAATCATGAGCTTCTGACTGTGCTTGTTTTATATCTAGAGTGTTTTGTGGGTATTCATATGTATGGTTGTGGTATGCGTACGCATGTCTGCATGTGTGTATGCATGTGGTGTATGTGAGGGTATACATGCATGTGTGTGTACATGTTGTTGACATCAGGAGTCTTTCTCAGTCTTGCTCAGAAGTCACTGAGGAAGGCTCTGTCAACTGAACCCAGAGCTTGCTGATATGGCCAGTCCAGCTACTCAGCTTGCTTAGGGGATCCTGTCTCTGGCCCCAGAGAGTGGGAATTACAAGGAGGCTTCCACATCCACCCTGCATCTATGTGGGAATAGGGATTCAAACTCTGTTCCTCACTGCTGCCTGGTGAGGGCTTTAACTGCTGAGTCATCTCCCATGCTGCCTGGTGAAGGCTTTAACTGCTGAGTCATCTCCCATGTTCTATTTTGAAATATTTTAATATAAATGAGGTTTAGTGCTGTGGTTTGGATATGGAATATTCCTTTAAGGCCCATGTGTTAAGAGCTTCATTCCCAGCATGGCATTATGGAGAAGTGGTGGTGGATTTCAGAAGTGGGAGCTGTGGGGAGATTTTCACTTCCTGGAACTGTGACCTCAAACCTCTCTCTCTCTCTCTCTCTCTCTCTCTCTCTCTCTCTCTCTCTCATTCTAGCTATGAAGTGAGCAGTTCACTTTGCTGTCTGTCCCTTGTCATTTTTTTTAATTTTTATTTTTTTGGTCTTTTTGAGACAGGTCTCTCTGTGTAGTCACAGCTGTCCTGGAACTCACTATGGTGACATGTAGACCAGGCTGGCCTTGAACTGACAGAGATCCGCCTGGCTCTGCCTCCCAAGTACTGAGATTAAAGGTGTGAACTAAGCCCTTCTTCTTTTACTTTTTGCCCACATACTCTTGCCATCTTCCTGCCTCCTATTTCAGGATGTCACCCAAGCCTTGGGTATAGCAGTTGTGTCGTAGACATGCTGACACATTTATGTATATGTGTCATGTGTGTCTATGTGTGTTTGCATGGCTGTGTGCCCTTGTGTATGGATATGCATGTGTATGTGCATATACATGCTTGAAGGCTAGTGATTGATGCCAGTTGTCTTGCTCAGTCTCAGGAGGTCACTGGTTCTGCCAGTCCAGCTCTAGAGGGCTGGGATCCCAGGCTAGCAGCCACACTGTTAGGAGCATAGTTAGCATATGAAAGTTGTGAGAATTAGAAGTAGTTAGGATTAAACTAACAGTAGACAATGTGGAAATTCTGTAACCTTAAGGAAATAGAAATTGTTAAACTTAGCTCAGCAAGAGGCCTGCTCCAGCCCAGGGCCACTTAAAATAAGCACTCAGCCCATGAAGGGGCTTGGAAGAGCCCGAAAACTGAATGTGAGCCAGATAACCAGAGCTGACTTTCCCGACCCAGGACCTTGGCAGGAACTCAGATAGAAAAGATATCCATGCCTGGCGTGGTGGGCAGGCCTTTAATCCTAGCACTCGGGAGGCAGAGGCAGGTGGATCTTTTTAAGTTCAAGTCCAGCCTGGTCTACAGAGAGAGTTCCAGGACAGCTGGGGCTACAGGGAGACCCTGTCTCAAAAAGACCAAAAATAAATAAATAAATAAATATAAATAAATAAATAAATAAATAAATAAATAAATAAATAAAATAAAATAAAAGATATCCACTTGGCCATAAATGGGGACCAAGGCACAAGCCTGAAGCTAGCACCTGGGAGCAAGTGGCCAGCTGGGGCCTACTTAATCCAGGGAGTGCAGATGGTCAGTGTTCTTGCTCCCCCTGGGAAGGGGGCACTGCTTGTGAGATGCCACTGGAACCTCTCCACTGAGAACACCTGGACGCGCTGCCCCTGTGACGTCGGTTCACCTGAGATGCATGCTGACCCCCTTGGCCACTGACGCAGCCAGGACCAGCTCATCTGGAAGCTGCCCCAGGCGGGGAGTACAGATCTGCTGGATCCAATCAATCTCAGTCTGCTTCCTGGAGTTCCCTGGGGAGGACGGCTTCCATCACTTCCAAGAAGCTAAGAGACACGTTAGGTGAGCAGCTTTGGGAGCTGGACTAGGCCAGGACGAAATTAGAGTTACAGAATAAACCTGCATGGGAATTAATAAAATTAGATTGCATTACGATATTTGTGTCCTGGATTCCTTTGGACTTATCCCATGCTAGTCCATGCTCATGGCACACACACACACACACACACACACACACTCACACACCTGTTTTTATGTGGTGGGTGGGGGGTGGTGGCTCTGAACTCTGTTTTCCACACTTCACCCTTAAAGGGAGAGGGTTCTAAAAGGCTATGTACACCCTTCTCTGCCTGGAAGAAGAAAGCCCTGTGAAAATTCCACAGAGCTGTATGTTCATGCAGTGATGCTGGGATGCAGCTATAGATGATGTAGTCAGTATAGAAAATAGTGCTTACTGGCTGGAGAGATAGCCTAGAGGTTAAGAGTGCCAACTGCTCTTTCAGAGGACTCGGGTTCGATCCCCAGCACCCACATGGCGGCTGAGAACCATCTTTAACTCCAGTTCCAGGGGAATCTGACACCCTCTTCTGACCTCCGCGGCATTGCACGACACGGGTGCACAGACCTACTTGCAGACAGTACATTCATACACATAAAAATAAATTTAAAAAATTGAAAAAAGAGAAAATAGTGCTTACGCCAGGCGTGGTGGCGCATGCCTTCTAGTACTTGGGAGGCAGAGGCAGGCAGATCTCTGTGAGTTCAAGGCCAGCCTGATCTACAGAGCAAGCTCCAGGCCAGCTGGGACTAAAAAGGAGATCCTGTCTCAAAAAGAAAAACAAAAACAAAAAAACACAAAAAACAAAAACAAACACTATCTCTTGAAGAAGAGGAAGATGTCAACGTTCCAGTGTCCTATGTCCTCACCTTTGTGCTGACTTTGGGGACTTTATCATAGACTATGCATTACATTTCTCCATCTGAAAGTCCTGCTGACCCCTCAAAGGTGAGGCTTTCCATATGAACTTGTTATCTTTCATCTCAGACATCCCTCTCTGTTCTTGAGAAAACAGCATTGCCACAGGTTACACAGCCTCATAAGGACTTAATTTCTACTTTGCCCTCTGCCTTGGCTTATGCTCCATTGAGAATCTTACTGTTCTGGCAGTGACTATCTCTCCTTTAATCTCCTGCCCCCTCTGGGGTGTAGTGTCCCCAGGCTAAGGAAAGCCTTCCTTATCTCTTACTCACATCTTGGCAAATCCTAATTGTTCTTCCTACAGCTCATTTCTTCTGCCTCCCCACATTTCTCACCCACTCTTGCCAAATAAATCTTTGTAAGAGAGGACCCTAATGGTGCCTTCAAAAACTTTCTGCCACCTACAGAATAAAGAAAACACCCTAGCCTGGTGGGCGAGCCCCTGCACTTTGGGCTCATTGATCTCAGAAGTGTTTCCTTGAGGCACATTCTCTGTGCCACGTGTCAGTCTTGCCTTAAGCTTTCTTTGATCTAATATACTATTCCACCATCTATAAGTTGTGGCTCATGCATGAATGTGGCCCACGCATGAATGCTTCTCTGACATCCTCGGACAGGAAATGAATACTAACCCTTTTGAACTCTTATACTGTTTACCTTGTGGCATTGCTTTCTCTCTTTTTCCCTCTTGCGATTCTATTCATTATTTCATTCATGAATCATTTGGGCGAAAAGTAGAATGCGGTTTGGTGGAAAAAAAAAAATTCTTAATGGATAGTTGCTGAATTAAAGTCTGCTTTCTTGCTTCGTCATTTTGCCTCCTTCTGCTTAGTGATGGAGGTGTCCTGAATTGCTTGACCTAGGTGGTATAATGTGACTTCTGCAAATCAGTAAATTAAAGTAGGTTGTGAAGGACTTGTCTTTCTTTCATCTTCAGAAGGTTGGATCCCATTGTGAGTGTTCCTTCTGCCCATCAGAGAGAACAGGTTTATGAATCCCATTAACATGTCACTCTTCCATGACAATCTTCTCATCAGTTCATATCTTCCTTTTTTTCTGCCCACTTCTATCTGTAGATGAAGTGTGAAGGAGAAATGGTATTTACCATTCCAAGAATTCATGCTAATGTAATTTGGACAGGCAATACTTCAAAGCCCTACATCTCCCATCGTCACCAAACACTTCTGAGAACATAACAGCCCAGAGTTTTCCCTAAGCCATTTTTTTTATACATCGCCTTTGATTCTCCTGTCAAACATCAGCTGACACTCCTAAGCTTACTGTAACAGAAAAGATGCAATAGTGTTTGGGACCCTCTTCAAAGCTGGAAAGTTGCATCATATTCTGGTCATTAAAGATGGGTTTTCTTTGCAGTTTTTCATGGTTCCTACAAAGTTAAAGTTGAATGGACCTCTGAACTAGCTAGCCTCCACAGGACAGCATTTTGCAAATGTTAGCATAATTCATATCTGCATTGTAAAAATATTCAGTAGATGGACTAAATATGTGAGCTCTATGAAAAGACAATTTTTATCACCTTTATTATTTATTTTTGCTTCTTTTCTGTCACTTGTGATAATGAAACTTGCCTCTGAACAGTCGCATGGATTATGCAGCAGTAAATATTAACCTTTTTACTTCATCAAAGTGAAGGACAGAGAGCATTTTGTAGAGAGCTAAATATAAACCAACTGTGTGCAGTATACTGCAATATAATATAATATACTATAACATATAACATCGATGCACTTTTTTTTTTTTTTTTTTTTTTGAGACAGGGTCTCCCTGTAGTCCCAGCTGTCCTGGAACTCACTCTGTAGACCAGGCTGGCTTTGAACTCACAAAGATCCTCCTGCCTCTGCCTCCCGCATCGATGCACTTTTATCTTACTTCCTCAGACCAGATCTTTGTAAGGAGATTTTATAACATATAATCTTGCATTTGTTCAGTAATAATTCAGATGTATCTTTTTCTTCATATAAGATTACTGAATTAAAACTAAAAACAATTTAAAAAAAGGGGCTGGAGAGATGGCCTAGCGGTTAAGAGTGCCGACTGCTCTTGCAGAGGACCTGGGTTCGATCCCCAGCACCCACATAGTGGCTGAGAACCGTCTGTAACTCCAATTCAGGAGAACTCCAGTTCCAGGGGAATCCGGTTCCAGGGAATCCAGTTCCAGGGAATTCTGACCTCCACGGCATGCATGACACGGATGCACAAACCTACATGCAGACAGTACATTCATACACATACAAAATAAATAAATAAATAAAATTTTAAAAAATTTAAAAAAAGATTACTGATTATATTTTAATATTAGTATAGACTTTTTTGGCAAAAAATTAAAAACATGCAACAAATCAAAATAGGATATAGGTAACTCCTGATCAATGATGGTTCAATTTAAATTTAGGAGACTTTGCAGCATTGAAAAGCAACTTGTACTCAGCAGCAGACACTGTCCTTGGAGGTTGGAGTTTTCATTTATTCTGTTGCACAACGCTTGTGAGATGCCTGGCAGTGGCAGGGAGCTGCATCTCCCAAGCAGCCTCTCAGAGGCAGTTTCCCTTGTCAACTTGACACACAAGAAGAAGGAGCCTCAGCTGGCAAGTTTCCTCCACCAGATTGGTCTGTGAGGTCAGTGGGTGTTTTCTTGATCACTAATTGATGCTGGAGGCCCCATCCCTCAGCAGTTGGGCCTAGGCTATATAAAAAAAGCAACTGAAGGCCAGGGGTGGTGGTGCACAACTTTAATCCCAGCATTCAGGAGGCAGAGGCAGGTGAATCTCTGTGAGTTCAAGGCCAGCCTGGTCTACATAGAGAGTTCCAGGACAGCTGGGGCTGCAGAGAGACTCTATCTAAAAAAAAAAGGCAAATGAACATGAGCCTGGGAGCTAGTCTGCTTCAGTTCCTGCCTCCAGGTTCCTGTCTTGAGTCCCTGCCTTGACTTCCCTCAACGATGGACTGTAAAGAATAAGATAAAATGAACCCTTTTCTTCCTAACTTGCTTTTTGCCAGAGTGTATATTCACTAAAAAAACAATGAAAAACACAGCTATACAACTCCAGAGGACAGCAGTCATTGCTCCTGGGGTGCTGTGTTGTTAAGGGAATGTGTGCAATCTGCTGGGCATAGTCCTGTAGCTTTAATTTATAATATTTCCAACTTATGACGGATTTACAGAGATATGCAGAAGCATCTTCAGTTAGAAAGTAATATGAAGCTGTGTTTAGTTCACTATTGACTGTATAGCCGTAATGGTTTCTTTTATGCTGGATTTTATTTTATTTGTGGCTAAGTAACTAGCTTTCTTTATGTTGCTATTTTGTTTTGTGAAAATCTGTACTTTATTTTTTATACTGTAATACATTTTAAATATTAAATGACATTATAATAGAGTTATTTGAAATAGTTTTAAACATAAGAACAAAGAGAAAATCTTCAGGTTACAAAACAATTAAACAAAAATCATTTTTTCTAAGTGGGTCAAGGGGAAAAATATATTCAGTGGCTAGTCATATCTAATTCCTACTGCAATAATGGCCAGTGGGATTTTTTAAAAAGCCCAAGTTTCACAATCACTGCCTCAAAGGCATAACATGTACAGGATTTTTATGAAATTCAGAAATGGTTTTGGCTATTACAATATTCAGAAAGTTGAATTCACAATCCACCATGGGAAAAATAAACTATGCTTTAAAAAATTGCCCTTGCTCATTTTCCTTTTAAATATTATAGTATACTCACACATGCATTTGTGTGCATATTAATATATGAAAATAGGCTAGATCTGAATATGAGCATAACTATGCAATTTTTTTACTTTCTGTGATAAGGTGATCTCATTTAATATTATTCATTTTAGATCCATCTATTTTCCTGCATTTTGTCATTTCAGTTTTCTTTAGAGCTAAATAATATTCCATATTATATATCTACCAGATTTTCATTACCCATTCACCTATTGATGGACAACTAGATTGGTTCCATTTCCTTGCTATGGTCAATGGAACATTGATAAACATGGTGGGTATAAAGATCTTTATAGTACATGTGGCATTCTCTGGGTATATGCTCAGGAGTGAGACACTTTTGTCACATTTTAACTCTACTTTTAATTTTTTGAGTAGCCACCACACTGATGTCCATAATGGTTGTACTAATTTGCACTCTCACCAGCAGTGAATACGGTTCCTCTCTCTCCACATCCTCTCCAACAATTGTCATATTTCTTGATGACAGTCATTCTGACAGGGGTGGAGGGATCATTCAAAGTATTTTAAATTTAAATTTCCCTGATGACTAAGGATGTTGAACACTTTTATTGGTCATTTATATTTCTTTTTCTGAAAAATAGCTACTCAATTAGTCCATTTGTTGGTTGGTAATCTTATTTTCTTGGTATTTAATTTTTTCAGTTATTTGTATATTCTGGACTTCAGCCCCTTGTCTGATGTTCAGCAAGTAAAGATTTTCACCCCTTCTGTGGGATGCCTGTGTGCTCAGCTGGTAGTTTCTTTTGCTGTGCAGAAACTTTTAAGTTTCATATAATCCCATTAGGTCATCTTTGGGTCTAATTCTTGCTCTACGGATGTTCTATTCAGAAAGTTCTTGCCTACCATGATAACCTGAAGTGTTCCTTGTATTTCCATCTAGAAGGTTCATGGTTTGAGGTTTTAAATTAAGATCTTTACTCAAGTTTGATTTTTTTTTACTGATTTTAATTCTTGACAAGCATCTTATAGCATGAGTTACACATGTCATAGGAACAATTCTCATGTGTTGTGTGCATGTCTTCTCTGCATCATCAAGGACAAGCAGAGGGTATCATGAAGAATGTGGAAATGTACATGTAAGTTGCCTCTTTGTGGATGCTTCAAATCCACTTTGCTTTTTAAAATTGAACAGTTCTAAATAGGCAGGATAATTTTTTGCATGTACTTAAGATATGAAGCAGTTCAACTGACACCTTCACCCTGATAATCAACTTTTATTGATATTCTAACATAAACCCACAATAAGCAGTAAGTAACCTATGCAATGTGGTTTATGTCAATAAGGAGATTATAATTAGGTTGAGAACAATTTGGTTGATTATTCAGTAATGGATCACCAAAATACTTCCCAGTCGCTGTGGCAACATGTACTTCATGACCTACAAAGGAGGGAACTGAAGGCAATTTTAAGAAAAGGGACAATTTAGGGGCATATAAAATATTTCCCAAATGTTGAACACCATTTGAGCAAACAGTAAAGGATGAAAAAAAAAAAAAACCATGCCAGTTCAGAGTACTGGGGAGATGCTCAGTGGGTAAGTGCATGCCATGCATCTGTGAGGACCTGTGTTGAATCCCTAGGACAAACATTAAGCCAGAGACAGTAGCACACACCTGTAATCCCAGTGTTCCTATGGAGAGATGGGAGGCAGAACTGCCAGAATATGCAAATCAGCTGGCTGGGTACATGCAACAAACAGCTGGCTGGGTACCCAACAAACAGACCCTGTCTCAAATAAGGTAGAAGCTGAAGACCAACAACTAAGGTTGTTTTCCGACCTCCATAGGTGCCCTCTGGTGCACAGCATCTGCACACACACCCATTGTTATCTGTTCATATACACAGTAAACAAACAAGCAAACAAACAGATATTCCAGTTCAAGGAATGGTTGATACCATGGCTGCATATTCTTCACAAATATGTAGCAGTGATGACTAACATGTATTCTCTTCCCTTCTTCCTGAAGGCCTTTCTCCACTTGACAGTCTACTCCACAACCAGCCATGGCTGACTGGCTAGTGTCATGGAACACTCGAGCTGAACCAATCAGTTTTCCGGTCCAGAAATTGAGAGCGAAGGCTAAGATGTGGAGCCTGTCAGGGTTGGACCTTGAGGTGGAAAATCATGTAGGTGCTACAGATACAAAAGAGGGATGAAGCACACATTCAAGTCCACACACACACACACACACACACACACACGTAAACACACAAGAACACATACACAAGTCCACAGGCATATATACAAGTACATATCTACACAGCACACAGGTTTACATGCATACAGACATACACATATATACACACACAGGTACACACACATACATAAGCACACATATACACAAGTCCACATGCACACACATGAGTACACACATGTACACACACAAGTACGCATACATGTACACACATACATGCAAATACACACACATATACTCAAGTGCATACATTGAAGTACACACATAGATTTCATTGCAGATTGTGTAGATAGGAAGAAATGAGGTCTTCATGTTCATGAGGCAGACTTGTTTTACTTAACATGATGATCCCAGGTCTATGGGAAATGTCATGATTTGCTCTTACTTATGACTAAATAAAAATCCCATTCCTTAGGGCATGAAAGAAGAAAGAGGACTATGAGACTGGGAAAAAAGAAGTCTTAAGATAGGGCTTTGGAGGAAAAAGGAGGAAATGAAGCACACACGAAGGAGAAGCAGGGACTATTTGGGGGTGAAGGGAGCCAGCAGGGTAATAGAAAAGGGCAGTGGGGGAGGGGAAAAACAAGAACAGAGTGTTATGAAATAGGTGAATAATGTGCTGAACAGTTTCAGTTGTTCTCTATTTTGCTTTCTATGTCTGTCATAAAACACAATGACAAAAACCAGCATAGGGAGGGGAGGGGGTATTTAGTGTACCAGTCCCAATCCAGAGTTGGAAGCAGGAGCTGAAAGCACACACCATGCAGGAAGGCTGATCAATGGCTTGCTCCTTCGGCCCGTGCTCAGCCTGCTTTCTGGAACAATCCAGGACCTTCTGCACAGGAATGACACCACCTACAGTGGACTGGGCCCTCCCATATCACTCAGCAGTCAAGAAAATGCTTCACAGATCCACCTACAAGACAGTCTCCACAGAGACAATTTCCTCATCGAAACACCCTCTCCCCAGATGTGTCATTATTTACTTTTAAGATGTTAAATTTCAGGGTGTGTTTTATGTACCACTGTTATGCTACTAACTGAACAAGCATGGGGTAAAGCATTTTACAAAAGGTATAGAGAGATTCTTCATAGACGTCACTATGCTAATACCTTCCCAGGATTTGATCATGGTCCCTGAGAGGGAGTATGGTGTTTTCTCTCCCCTGCTCCTGAATTCATTCATCTCAATGCTTTGCAGCTTCTTCCTGCACACTGCAGACTTTTCTGAAAGAAATAAAAACCAGCATGCAGGGTTACTGTTCTGTGATTATGTAGAGGAGTGATCTAGCATCTCTAAGCTTCATTTCTTTTGGCATTTCCATGTCATATTTCAGGATTCACATTTTTCTTTTTTAAATTTATATTACTTTAAAATATGCCTACATATCCTCCACCCATATACCAAGATTACAAAGTCTCAAAATAGGTGATGGGTTAATTCTAGAGCCTGTTAAGGGATGTACATTATAAGAGCACAGTTTTGCTTTCAGGGAAAGGGGTACATAGCATTCATGTTGCTCAGTTTGCCTTACAACTCAGTGCTTGGTGCTAGCATCCACAGATGAAGGATACCATTTGTCATTTGCTGGGACTCTGTTACTTCACTTAGCATAATATCTTCTAGTTCCATCCATTTACCTGCAAAGTTCATGATGCCATCTTTCTTTTTCTTTTTCTTTTTCTTTTCTTTTTTTTTTTTTTTTTTTTGTCTTTTTGAGACAGGGTCTCCCTATAGCCTCAGCTGGCCTGAACTCACTCTGTTGACCAGGCTGGCCTTGAACTCACAGAGATCTTGAAATTTCTCTGCCTTCCAAGTGCTAGGATTAAAAGTGTGCACCACCACACCTGGCTTAAAGATGGTTCTTAGCCAACATGTGGGTGCTGGGAATCGAACCCAGGTCCTCTGCAAGAGCAGTCATCCTTCTTAAGTGATTAGTCATCTCTCCAGCCCCTTTCTCTACTGCTGCGTAGAACTCCATTGTGTAGATGTACCACATTTTTTCTATCCACTCATTGGTTGAGGGGCACTTGGGTTGGTTCTGGCTCCTCACTATTGTGAAGAGAGCTGCAATAAACATGGCTATGCATATATCTCTGTGGTAGGATGAGTCTTGTGGGTATATACCCAAGAGTGGTATGGCTGGGTCAGGTGGGAAGCTCATTTTGAGTCTTCCAAGGGTTCTCCACGCTGCTTTCCATAGTGGCTGTAGGAGTTTACATTCCCACCAGCAATGGATGAGTGTTCCCCTTTTCCCATAAGCTTTCCGGCATTTGGTATCATTTGTTTTCTTGATCCCAGTCTTATCTGAGTGAGATGATATCTTAAGGTGGTTTTAATTTGCATTTCCTTAATTATTAGCAATGTTGAACATTTTTTAAGATGTTTCTCAGCCATCTTTATTTCCTCATTAGTGGACTCTCTGCTCAGCTCTTTACTCCATCTTTTGAGTGAGTCATTTGATTTCTTCTGTTTTTTTGAGTAGTTTATATATTCTGGAAGTTAACGCTCTGTCAGATGAATCACTGGTGAAGGTTTCCTCCCACTCTGTGGGTTTTCTCTTCACTTCCCTGATTGTTTCCTTCACTGTACAGCAGCTTTTGAGTTTAATGAGGTCCCACTTGTCAATTGTTGACCTCACTTCCTGTGCAGCTGCTGTCTGATGATATAGAAAGTCTTCTATGCCTATGTCTTGTAGATTGCTGCCAACCTTTTCTTCTATTACCTTCATTTTATCTACTCATTACATATTTGCATCCCCCTCACACTAGAGTGATTAGGAGACTGCCATGCAAGAAATCATTTGAAAAAACTTAGGGGATATGGGATATGTTCAATACATTTGTATGAAAAATTTAAAAAGAAAACAAAGACTTAAGTGCTGTGGAAACACACTTGTGATTAATCATCTTCACCATTTTTATCATTATTTTATGGTCCCCATTTTGTACTAATTGATGTTATGAAGGGGAGGTCTGGGATTATAATAATCAACTTTAAGGATAGGATGTTAAGTTACATTTGCTGTGATAGCAATAGCTGGGTCTATATTGTCACTTAAACTTAGTAGTAGTTGTCCTTTCATCTGAGTTTAATATCATCCAAACACTAAGGCTACATGTGGAAAGATGTAGAAAACCTGATAAAAGGCTGAGATCACTAAAAAGAGATAAGCACAGTTTAATTCTTCCCTGCAGTGCACTGCCACCATTCTGTGCATAGCAATGTGATTATATTTCAAAGACTTGGATTAATTTCTGAAGCACATATTTATAATCAGGTGTTTTTCTTGCAATCACTGTTAGGTTTAGAACAAAAAAAAATCCCTCATTTTCCTTCCTGGCCTTGAAGCCAAGACTCTTCATATGTAGTCTTCCAGAAGGCTCTTGGACTCTGGATACAGAGACGACCCCTAGAGCCCTGTCCAGGCTGTTGGCCAGTGCTTTAGGGGTTTAGTGCCTGGTGCTGGAGGTGAATTTACTAAGCGTATTCTGTGGTGTCATGAAGTGTTCTATTATTTATCCAACAGATGCTTATTAGACCATTAGTTTGGGACACTTCTGTGCTGGGCTCTGAGATAACTTGTTCTGGGGCATTTGTGAGAGTTTTGTACTTCACTCATGAAATTTGAAGTTAGTCTTTCTCTCTGGAAAGTAGTAGTCCAGTGAAATGATTCTAGAAAATCTTGTCCTGCAGTAACAAGAGTTAATGTATGCTTTTCAGTACCTGCCAGGATTCAAGGGCAACTCAGACATCCTAAAGAGAAGGGCAAAAGCGGTGGGCATCCGGAATACTATAAGTACAAAACTCTATGATTGATCCTCCCGTCCCTTCCCCTGTCCTGGCCTGTGGATGTGAATGGCAGTCTAAATGAACTATAAAATATCACCAGAAAACTCTGCAGTGTGTGGGAAGAAGCTGCAAAGCACTGAGACGAATGGATTTAGGAGCTGTCAGAGAAGAGGGGAGAAGGCACCTAATATTTATGGGACAGTTAAACTTCCATGTGCTCAGGATCTATGAATTTAGAGAAATGTCATCCAGTCATCAACTCAGGCCTCTCCACTTGCATTTATCACAGTCAGGGCTCCCTTCCAAACATGTATGATGGGGCAGAGCCAGGAAGTTCAGCCCAGGCTACACTGTTCCTCCATGAAAGGACCTCTTTCATCTGGACAGATGGACAGGTGCTTTTAATGTCCTTCCTTCCTCTTCCCACTCCTGTTCCTTCATTTCTTCCTTTTTCTCAATTAAGGAAAGATTTTTAATTTTGTATTATTTATGTGTGTCTATGTGAGTGTATATGCACATGTGTTTGCAGACGCCCATGGAGGCCAGAAGAGGGTATGGGATTGGAATTCCTTGGACTGAGAATTACAGGCATTTGTGAGCCATCTGATATGGTTGATGGGATCTACACTCCAGTCCTCATGATAGAGCAGCCTGTGCTCTTAACCACTGAGCCATCTCTCCAGCTCTTAACCACTGAGCCATCTCTCTAGCCCTTAACCACTGAGCCATCTCTCCAGCCCTCATTTTCTCTTTTTAAAGTATTATGTTTAGAACAAGTATTACATTTCCCCAAATGACTCCTACAGATCCTGAGATCTTACAGACCATGGGATTCCAACATAGACTCATAGTAAAACAGCCACATAAGGGGATTTACCTAACAGAGTGCTGCTAAATTCTACAGAAGTAGCAGCCACAAAGCTAATGAGTTATGACTCCAAGTTTATTACTCAGCAGGTTTGTGACTATCACTAGCTGTGAATCTATCTGAGGGAGGTTGTTCTCATTATTATCATTTACATAATGAGCTCATCAATGCCTGTTTAGGTTATTCTTTTCACAGGAGACCATGTCTGCATTCTTTCTATGTGCCCAGAGCTGTGCCTCCCACTGTCTATAATATACAACAGTGGACCAACCACTGTCTGGTGCTTGCAGATCAGTGTTTAATAGGGAGGAGAGATCTGGAAATTTATTATAAACATGATGAAGACCATGAGGGGAAAATGCAGCACAGGGTAGAAACAGGAAAGATGTCCCCAGCATATTTAGTGAGTCAGGAGGCTCCTAAGCAAGTGCTGTTTGAGCTGAGACAGGGAAGGACACGTACGTGACTACTCCTCAGTAGAAGTGTGGAAGCTTCCAGAAAAGAGCATGTGTAGAAAGGGAGAAAGGTGGAGGTGTGAGGGGAGAAGAATGCATGGCACAGCAAACTTAGAGGTATGGGAAAATTAGCAAAAATTACATTCACTAAGGACTATGAGGACCTCTGCAGAGCCCTAAAGCAGGCCCCACAAGAGTCATACCAGGCAGGGACTCCCTGGGCACGGACTCCCTGGGCATGGACTCCCTGGGTACGAACTCCCTGGGCATGGACTCCCTGGGCACATGCATCCTCTAAGTTACCATGGTGAATGCTTGGGAAATTCCTTTCTCCGGGACTCAGAGCAAAGGAAGCCTGGATAATAATGACAACAGGAATAGAATGAACTTGTTCCCAGCAGTCTCTGATATCCTGGCCTCTGCAGCCAACCATGGAGGGAAGGAGTCCAAGAACCAGTTCTATTGATATATTATTGTTTTTATCTTCTGCAACTCACTGACCAGGGTTCCAAGTCAGACAGCCTTCCGGCAATCCTCAGGACAGGGGCCTACTCAGGCTGGGGGTGGTATTTGCTCTGCACTTCTGGGAGTGGAGACTCACCCCAGTCTAACAGCCCGCTGCTCTGTGTCCCTCTAGTTCTTATGAATTATTACAGATTATTATATGTGGACTTGTGAGTATTAATCTTGACAGTGTAGAAAATGAACTCATGTTTGCTCAGAGCTGTGCTAAAATTATAAGGCATAAATCTCAGAAATTACCTATGAAGCATTATTATTATTATTATTATTATTATTATTTTCTATCTGATTTTATAATATCCCAGGAAAGACTGCAAGGCATTTGGAACAGGAATATACAAACATTGTTTTTTTGTGTGTGAAGATTTAGATAGAAAGTATTTCATCCTTTACAAAGTACACATGACTACTATTGTCTATTTCTTATTTGTTAGAACTCTTTAAAAATGCAAATACCTGGGCTGGAGAGGTAGCTCAGTGGTTAAGAGCTTCAGCTCCTCTTGTAAAGGATGGGGGTTGGGTTCACAGCACCCAAGGGTGGCTAACAACCATCTATAACTCCAACTCTAGGGAATTCAACAAGCTTTTCTGATCTCCATGGACATTACACAACATGGGTGCATTTATATACATGCAAGCAATACACTCATACACATAAAATAATAATAAATACAATATCTTATTTAAAATGTGAATACCTTTGTGAATTCACCTACATAGAAGCTGGCTACAGACTGGTTTTGTGCTGTGGACTAGAGTCTGCCATCCCCTAATCTAGAGTGAATTTGGATCCATGGAATATAATTCAATCTAATGATTTCATTCTTATTTGCAATGATAGGTATGGGATAGCAGTGCTCCTGACAGAGTCCCTTTATTCTATGGTTCATGTGGAAAAATAGGGTCTCTTCTCAGATTTTGCTTAGCCTGCCAGAGTTTCATGAATGATGGGAGAATTCAAAAACCTCCCAGATAAGAGAAAAAGAACAGTTTATTATTTATTATGACAGTGAAAGGCAGAATATAATCTTTTGGTGTGTTGGTCCCTTGAGCATCCATTCCTGCAAAGTGACACCCTGGGCCAGATGATTTCTGCATATGGACTGGATTGCATTCGAGGAGAGACAATGGAGAATATTCTTCTTCAATGCCACAAGCATCCTTGTTTTTATTCCAGGGCCCAAGGCCTATCACCTCAGGCTGTCTCAGGCTGTAAACAAATGTACACTTTGCTCTAGAGGAAGATGCTATCTCTGTCTTCCAAAACTGTCTATAAGCATCCAGGAAAAGATGGTCCAGAAAAACGATAGTTAGAACCTTACTTGAAAGACACACAGAAATATCAGTGTTCCCCTGAATATTCTTTCACTAAATAATCAAAATGCATGTATGCAAATGAGAAAGTCCATCAATTTTGGAGCAATTTTTAAAAAGAGAACAATTCATTTAGGGGATTTTCATGGTAGTTGGAATTTTAAATATAATCAGAAATACTATCTAAAGAGAAATTAAATAACCATTCCCTTCCACAGGCAGCCCGTTTTTATTCCTCCCTTGTGCCCTGTGTGATACATGGTTTGGAAGGATTCAAATAATAATTCAGTAGGAAAGGATTTGATATGGTTCATGTGTCCCGGAGCAAGAATGGAGGGAAAGCCAGGCACACTCATGGATGGTTCAACAGGAAATCCTTGAAGCTAGTTGAGCCTGGGCCGAGAACAGAAATGAGGAGTTGGGAAAAAGAAGAGCAATTACACTTATTAAAAAAAAAAAAAAAAGAAGAGGCCCAGAAAACAGCACTAGAGTATACCCTGTGTGTTAGTCAGCATTCCATTACTACAGCAAGTACCTGAGATAAATCAACTTACACAGTGAAGGTTTTATTTTGCCCCACTGTTTTAGAGCTCTCTGCAAGTGACCAGTTGTCCCCAGTGGTTCGGGCCTATGGTGGCACAGTACATCTTAGTGGGGACAGCTGTGGAGGATACCCATTTACCTCATGGACAGATGTGAAAAAAGAGTCAGAGACCAGAGCCCCACTATCCTCCTGGAGGGTATGTCCTCTATGAAATGCTTCCATACTTCTTAAAGGGTCCACCACCTTCCTATGTTTCCACTTTGGGGAACAAATCTTTAGGAGACACTCAACATCGTAAAGATGACACCATATTAATAACACTTTGGTCCACAGGAGTTTAAGTTTTCTTTCCTCTTTTAACATTTGTTGATATATTTTAAAGATATTTCCTAGTGTACTGCATCTTTACTGGAGAAGTTCTGAAGATCACGTTATTTGAATTTTGCTCATCTCTAGCTTCTCCATTGTAACCTGTTATTTCAGTGGTAGTTAGTCCTCATTTATTGAGTCCTCTTCTTCAATCTTGACTCAGAGCTACAGAACCCCCAAATTTCTAAACTTTCATTTATGATCAACCTATTAACAAAACCAACAGTAACACTCATCTTAAACTTCAAGAAAAAAAGTTCATATTGACAGTGATAAAAGCCACTGTGGAGGAAGCAAAACAGAATCAATATGACTGAAATTTTTGTATTCCTAAATCTATAATGAATAAAGGACATAAAATAAATTGATAAGTAGAATTCCATCTATTGGTAAATGTGGCATAAATCTCTCCCCTCTTCACTTCAGGGAGGAATGCGTGTGATCAGAATAATCTGAGATAATCTAAGATAGTGTGTGGTGTTTGAGATGTATCTGGGTTCTTGAACTAGGACAGCTGGCTTCAGATCTGGTTCAAAACACCTTTGAGGATAAGTTATTTGCCTTTCTAATAACAGTATTGGAACAATGGTTTAAAATACTGATTGTAAAGTATTTGGGACTCTGGCTGATACATGAGAACCACTGAAAATCTTAGAATATTTAAGAATTGCAGTATAAAGTTAAATTGGAAAGCAGAAATAAAATGGTGTAGATCAAATGTTCCTGAAAATGTGATTTGTAGATACTCCAAATGGGGTTCTCTTCCAGAAAAAAAATCATACCACCTTCCTTCGGAGAGCAACTAGACTAAGGCAGCCAGCTAATTGTATCCAGGGCTGATTTGAGTGTTTACACATGTAAACAGCTACTCAGGGAGGATGACCCTTCAGCAATTCCTTATAAGTTTAGGTACAGCATTTAGCAACCTCCATCCAGTTGGGAAAAAAAAAATGTGTGACAGAGACATTGAAGGGGTGATTCTAGGTGGTCACGGCCACCTATGTAGGACAACTCTCCTTGTCCAAGAATGAGCTTAATAGGTACAGCACCATTAAGCCAAGAGAACCCATGCCTATGACAGCACAAGTCCCAGATGTAGTGAAGATGTTTTTCCCACTTCCAGGACCTTCCTTTCTCCCATTTACTTCCTACTTGATGTCTTAAGAATCATTTATTTGATATTTTCAAATTTTGATGCTATCGGTTTTTTTAAGTATCAAAACCCCATTTCTGGTATCAGGTAGGACTTTTTTTTTTTTTTTTTTTTTTTAATATTTTCAAGACAGGGTCTCCCTGTGGTCCCAGCTGTCCTGGAACTCACTCTGTAGACCAGGCTGGCCTTGAACTCACAAAGATCCGCCTTCCTCTGCCTCCCAAGTGCTATGATTAAAGGCGTGAGCCACCATGCCCGGCTTAGGCAGGACTTTTATGAAGCACCAATATGTGAATCAAATCAAACCAGCGATGCAGGACTCATGCACCTCATCTTATGCCCTCTCTGCTACTCATTCCTTGGATCTCTGGAGAATGGCTGGAAAACGCCAATTCTGATATAGTGCTTTGTCAGTTGAAGTCCAGAAAAATTAATTTGTGTCACTGAGGCACTGGCAAAGCCAAAGAAATGGTCCAATGTCAGTATCTCTTGTCTATAAGTTTCAGTGTTCTCCACAGGACTGCTTTTCTAACTTCAAGAATCATCTTGGGCTTGGGAGATGGCCCAGATGATAAAATGCCCCATAACATGAAGACCAGAGTTCACATACTCAGTGTCCAAACTTAAAAAATAAGAGAACACATGCTATGGCACATGTCTGAAACCCCAGCACTGGGGGTGGAGGTGGAGACAAAAGCACT
Organism: Rhizomys pruinosus; assembly: GCA_009823505.1. Classification (NCBI taxonomy): domain Eukaryota; kingdom Metazoa; phylum Chordata; class Mammalia; order Rodentia; family Spalacidae; genus Rhizomys; species Rhizomys pruinosus. The sequence goes on from VZQC01006407.1 coordinate 161,184, forward strand.
CTTAGAGCTAGCTTGCTGGCTAGCCAGAGACATCAGTGGACTCAAGGTTCAGCAAGACCAAGGTTCAAAGAGAATGAGGTGGAGTGTGACCTATTGAAGACACACTGTGTTGACTTCTGGCCTCTACATACATGTACGCATGTGTATATGTACACACACATAAATACACACATATGCACATGTGAAGAATCTTCTCAGCCACTCTAAATGTAGAGCTGTCTATGCCCTTCTGACACACCAGGCCATTTCATTCCTGCTGAAGTTGTTCCCCTTTGTCTACAGAGCCATTCTGTTTCCTTATAGTGCCACAAATCCCTTCAAAGTCTGAGCTGTGTTGCCATCCATTCCTGCTACGGCCAAGGTGCTGTTGGCAGAATGTAAAGGAGACTGTGATTGCTCTCTCCACGAAGGATGACTCACTGTGTGTAGCTTCTCTAAAAGAACACTGAATGCCCAGCTATGCTGTGGTGACCTGGAAAAAAAATAACAAAGTCTGGAAAACAGCTTCTCCCCTTGAGAAAAATCAAGGGTAGCTAGAGAATCAAGCCAGCCCTAAGAAAGAGGGACGGGGGCTGGAGAGATGGCTCAGTAGTTAAGGGCACCGACTGCTCTTGCAGAGGACCCAGGTTCAATTCCCAGCACTTACATGGAGGCTAAGAACCATCTTTAACTCCAGTTCCAGGGGAATCTGATGCCCTCTTCTGACCTCTGTGGCATTGCACGAAACGGGTGCACCAATCTACATGCAGACAGTACATTCATACAGATAAAAAATAAATAAATTTTAAAGAAAGAAAGAGGGACAAGGTGCCTGAAGGCCACTTGCCTCAGAAGAACCCGAAGAGTTAACCAAGAGTTCAGATTCCTGCATCTCAAAGATAGAGCAGATTAGAGATTTCCCAGGAATCATCCATTCATTAAAACCCAAGAGCTGATTTTGTGCATGTATAATTTAGAGAGTTAAGAATATAAATAAGTCAGTGACCATTTATGCTAATCTTGAATACTGAGGCCCATGGCAGTGTAAGAAAATTCCAGGAATCTCAGGAGGGGACTTGGGTTCAGGAGGTTGAGTAGCAAGGTTGAGCATGGAGCAGAGCAGGGACCTTGTGCAAGTTACCACGAGAACCACATACCAAGGAACAGAACTCACCATTCTGTGGTCGGTCATTTTTCCTTGTAGTCTACTTCCTCTTATATTAGTTCTGCGGTTGCTGAACAGGTGATTAAAAATCACCATAGCAATAATGGCAAATGTTTAATATCAACTAGAAGCCAGGCAGCTCTCGTTGTCTGTCTCTCCCTTTCTTATATATGTAATTATATATTATATCTCTACATAATATAAAGGTTGTATACACATAACACACACACACACACACACACATCTGTATTACTTTTCTTACTGCTGTGACCAAATGCCTGACAAAAAGTAACTTCTGGACGGAAAGGTTTTATTTGGGCTTAAAGTTTAAGAAGGGTACCTCAATCCCAGAAGACATGCCTTAGGAGCATGAGTTAGCTGGTCACATCACAACTGCAGTCAGGAAGCAAAGAGAAACAGAAAATGGGGCCAAGCTATAAAACCACAAGACCCACCCCCAGTGATCTGCTTCCTCCATTGAGGCTCCACCCCTAAAGCATCCACAACCTCCCGAAAAGGTGTCACTAGTTGGACAGCAAGTGTTCAATTATATGAGCATATAAGTGATGTTTCATATCCAAACCACAGCAATATCTATTTGCTCTTGCTACTATTAAAGCAAACGGATAAACAACTGGAGTACGTAGAGGTAAAACAACTTGGCCAAAGTCATAGGCCTTTGTGCTTTGTTAGTGGTTGCTTCACTTTGATAGCAATTTTCTTGAGACTCAATGTATTAGTTACTTTTCCTCTTCCTGTGATAGAATATTGTGATGAAGGCTCACAGTTTGAGGGTGCAGTGAGTGTGTCATATCATCTCGAGGTAGCTGCTCACATCACTACCCCAGGAAGCAGCAGAAGATGAATGTTAGTGCTCATCACTTTCTATCCTTCTACAAAGTCCAGAACATAAACATGGGGATGGTGCCAAGATCCTTTAGGGTAGGTTGTCCCATACAGTCAACCTAATCAAGATAATCCCTTACAGTGTGTCCAGAGGCTAACCTAATCTAAATACACCAGACATGGGCCTGGGAGGCTATGGATTCTAGATCCAGTCCAGTTTTCAGTCAACACTAACCATCACACTTGTTTTGTTACACCTTAATAAAAGTTTATTTCTACAAATGTCTCCATGCCTGGTTCATAGGAGTGTTTACTGAATAAATAAAGGAAGAAAGAAAGATGAGAAAGATTGGGAACATAACAAAGAGGTTAACCATAAATCCAATAAGATCCATCCTAAGAATCATCCAATTCTTCTTCACTATGCTCTTCTTCCTCTTATGGGTATTTGTAGGGTCTTTAGAAACTCAGAAGTTCATACAAGAAGGAAAGGAGAAAGGAGAAATAAAAAGAAAGCAAGTATTAGGGTCATTTTATTTTGTTTTGTTTTGGGAGAAGAGGTCTCACTATGTAGCCAAAGCTGGGCTCCAGGTCAGGAGCGGGGGGTGGGGTGGGGGCATCACAGGCATGTGGTGCCGTGCTCATGCTGCCATTCTTCTCTTACCCAATCTTTCTTCTACTTCAGATATTTGTTTCATGAAACCAGAGTTGTGGGGCCGTTAGCCCTGCAGTTGGGCAGGCCGAAGAGGGCACACATGCCGGACTGATGGTCCCACAGCCAAACACGCAGCTGTGGAACTCATAGTTCCAGGGCCAAACACGTGGTTGTGGAGCTGCTGGCTCCCATGACCAAACGAGCTGAAGAGCCGGCTGTGAGGCTGATAGCCACACAAGCACGCACGTACATAGCAACAACCTGGGGACCACATCAGATGGTGCAAGTCCGTGAAGTCTATGTAACAGGCCGCTTATATAGGTCATGTGACATCACCAATTGGTGGCCAATCTTAGACCCCCACACCATCATGCGTTGTCCCAGCTCGTGGGGCATACCCAGAAAGGGACATGCAGACAAATAAGTGGGCTCATGGTGCTCAGCAGGATGTGCCCTGAAATGTAGCATTACCTAGTGTGCTAAGCAGATTGTGCCTGCACATGTGCAATGTACGCCTGAATCCAGGACTGCTGTCCCACACAGAGTCCGAGGTTTCCATTAAGGTTTTAAATGTATAGTTAAAAATCAAGAAGAATAAAATGTTTGATTGTCCTATTTTATTGTCCTATATACTTGTCATCTCTTTGACTGTCCTAGAGAGCCAAAAAGAGTAATCAGTTCTTACTGAGCTATGATCAGGTTTCCGGCTCCGTGCTATGCAGTAACTAAGCCTTTGGATAGCCAAGAGGTCACACTGGGGCCAAGAGGAAGATTACAAAGCCTGCTGGGAGTGGCAGACCAATGCAGGAATGATGATTATCTGAACCTAGGCTGTGTGCTTGTCCCACTTCCTACCTGGGCTCCTCATGAAAGTGGACTTTGAGGAAATCTGACCAGTGAAAATTAGGGATGGGAGACAAGTCTCATCAATAGTATTGTCCCACTGTGTGGAGGGTGGTGAGAAGACTTCTTTCTCTCTTCTGCAGCAGAGTTGCCTGCAATCATTTTTGCTCAGGCCTTTATCAGCATGCAACATGGAAAAGCAAGAAAATGGAAAACAGCCATAAAAAATAATTAATTAAGACCAAACCCAAAATGAAGCCTGCTCAATCAGCTGCAGCTGCCATTAATTTCAATAAATATCCAATTAAATTTGTTGACAGGCGGCTCATGAATCCTGGAGAGAAATGGCTCACTTCAAAGAATTTGGAACCTTTGGAGGCTTGCTGAAGAATGCAATCTTTCAATGTGCTCATGCTTAATATTGATTCTAATTTTCTGAATATACCTCTGACAATTTAGAGAACTGATGGGATTTGGTTTACAGGTTGCTTTGCCTTTCAGGGGCTTGACACATGTAAACCCGGAGTTGATTAAAATGCACATTCATTCCAACATGCTGGGGAAAGTCTGCTCCTGCCTCCTGCCCCCCAGTATTCTGAATAACTTATCTAATGGTGTTGGTTGATGCTGGTACTCAGAGATGGATTTTATTAGTGGTCCATAGTGGATCTATATGAAGCCAAAAAGGAAATTCTACCACTGCTCGAGAACAAAGAGCTTGGGTTGTTTTTCTGAACACCCAGAGTGGAGATTAGCTGAGCTATGAGGAAAGAACAAAATGCAAGCTCAGTTTCTCCAACTGTATTCTCACATCGGACTTTCAAGACTTCCAACAGTAGATGTGCAGGGTTTTCTTTCCAAATACTCAGCAATTATCGTGCAGAATCTTCTATTGACACCAGACACATGTTCTTGAATTCAATGACACCCTCTACCTGGAAATGGCATTACAGCTCTCCAGTGGAAAGCTCAGTCCTTGGGGCTCTATACCCTCCCCACCCCTTATTGAATTAGCTCAACTTGCTAAAGCTTGAGAAAACTCTTTCCTTATGTTTTCTAGTTTCTTATAAAGTACAGGATAGCCAGGTGGAAAAGATTCAGAGGGCAAGGCATTGTGGGTGAGGTGCACTCCATGCCCTCTGTCACCAGCCACCCCAGGAATCTCCACCTTGTTCAGTTCTCCAGAAGCTCATATATGGCAGTTTCATTACACAGATGTGACTGATCAAATCACCAGCCATTAAAAAATTTTTATTGAGTTTTGTGATTTCCTACAAGAGGTCTTTATCAAATTTAGATCCCCTCCCCCACCTATCCACCTCCAAGGGCCCCACCCAACCAGACCTCATGCATTCTGTCATAGATGTTAAGTCCTATCCAGTCAAACATTTGTACCCGGATGTCCTTCAGTGCGAGTTCATCCACTGGAGTCTAGTCAGCCTATGTAGAGATCTTAAAGAAAATCTACTCTCCCTCTCCCAGCAGTAATCAGTTGCCAACAGTTCCCCAGCTAAGGCCAGGGCCTGAGACCCATTTCCCTCTGTCCGCAGTGAGTCCTTGTCTGATGAAGTCAGCATGGGTTTTGTGCACATGCAAACTTTTGCAGTGTTGGCACTGCACACAACACCCATGCTGGCTCGATCAGAATAGAGGAGCAGACAGATGATAAGAGTCAGGGTTGTCCATCAACCTCCCTCTGCTGCAATGGTTCCTGAGCTGTAGGAGGGTGAAGCTCAAACCAGGAGTGGGGCACACATTCTGCAGTGTCTTATTCTCTTAAACTTAGCTAGTTGTGCCCTTCTGAGTGCATCGCCGGCTATTTTGATGAACTCAATTTCAACCTCACCCCTCCTTGGAGATTGGGGGTGGTGCAGAGCTAGAAGTCCAGCCCTGTAATCCTGTCTGGGCCTCTCTGGGGAGCAGCCCTCACCCTGAAGCTATTTAGGAGCTATTTGCTGCTAACAAGCTCTCATCTTGTTAGCAGCAAATCACATTCTATCATTTTGGAGAAGTGAGAGTTTTAGGAACTGTGTGCTAAATGTATATTCTACAGGATCATCTAAGCTGTGCCCAGAGACTGAGCAGTGGTTCCTTTGTTAGGTTTTAATAGGAATTTCTGCCCTTCCCTAAGAGGTGAATGCATCTACAGTAGCTGAGAAATATTGAATTTCTTAATCATCATCTCTTACTGCTCCTACACATTTTTTCCAGTTTTCTAAAATTGTACCAGAAGTCCGAAAACCAAGGGCACATGAACTGAATGTAATCACATTGTTTTAAAATTCACCATGAACATGTAAATACAAGTGGTCATGTACATTCAGTCTGTTCTATAACCTGCATATAAGCCATCTTTCTCCCATGTATCTTAGCCTAAATTTGGTGCCTAATTCACTTAAACTCCGCAGAACCATTTTATTAGAAACATATTTTTCTATAATTATTTTCATGTGGTCCTTTTGATGCTTTCATGCCATTTATAGAGAACAGTAGGAACACATAATCAACAGTAGGATCACATAATAAACCACCACCAACGAAGAAAGTAATTTCTCTCCCTGCTTTGTTCCTGGAGACCTCGAGAGACATGAATTTTGAGTGAAAAAAGAGGAGGAAGAACTATGAAGCCTCACTTCGAAAAGTGGATACTCTTTTTGTTGATCTATTTTTTTTTTTTTTTAAATACTGTCCCTTTTGCTTTCAGTTGTTGAAGGGGCTATGGGAGCTTAGAGACTTAAAACTACATTTCCCAGACTCCTCTTGGGTTAATTCTACCAATGGGAAGTACCAATGGAAGAGGTATGGAAGGCAGAAAGGAAGATGACTGAGAATGTAATGTTAGGTTCCAGCTGCTGCTCAGGCCGCAATCCCTGCAGCAGCTCTCCCCCTCACACAGATCCTACAGGCATCTACTGAGACAGTGTGAGTCCCTTTCTAGCAGACTCCCAGAGGACAGGATCTCTCACCTAGGAAGTGAGTGTACATCAAAAGCGGTATTAGTGGACAGGCGTCCCTCTCCTCAACCCCTTCCCTGCCTCCTGCCTTGGATCTGAAAACCCGGCTCCAGACCTGTGCTCTCAAAACCTCCCCTGGCCCCAGAAAGTAATAAGATGCCCACTTCGGTCATGTGGACCCCGATTCCTCTCTTCAGAGACCCCACTCTGCTGTCTCTGGTGTTGGAGCCTGAATTCTCCTCAGAGCACCTCACTGTGCTGCTGTCTGTCTGTCTGTCTATGGCACTCATAACTCTTCAGTGAACTCCTTACTCCCAGTGATCATGCATGCTGACCCAGGTTTGGAGACCGGCTATAAGCTCCATACCTTTTTATTGAAAAGGCTACTGTAGTTCCTCTTTTCTTTTAAAGGCTGCTGTATTTTCATCAGTTCATTCATTTACTCTGCTAATTATTTGCTTGCTCATTTATAAAATACACACATTAAACACAGACTGTGTGTTAGATAAAGGGGCTAGAATGATGACTGAGGTGCAGTCTCTCTCACTGGATTTTAGAACCCAGTGAAGTGTGATGTGCAGAGTGGAATACAACTAAGCAGTGTGGAGAACAGCACACAGAACACCCATCACCTCCCACCTGACAGTCTGGGGTTCAGAGAGGTTTTAGAACAAAGCACCATTTTCAGAATTAGAAACATGCCCATAGCCTATATATTTTTTTAAATTCCTGGCAGTTCTGAGGCAGCCTTCTGAATCAACACACATCAACAAAACAAAACCATTTTTGTTTTTTTCAGATATTTGGAATCTTCTGTTTCATAACATACATAAGGAAGGGTTCTTTTTTTTTTTTTCTTTTTTCTTTGTCCATTCCACTAGTCTGCATCTCCTGATTCTGGAGTTCAGTCCATTGATATTTTTTATAGCGTCCATTTTTTTCCTTTAAGGGATTCTACAATATAAGAGCACAGTTGTTTTCAGATTACATTGACGTTGCTCAGTTTGCCATACAATTAGGTAATTGATGCTAGCATCCACAGATGAGGGATACCATTTGTCATTTGTTTTTCTGGGACTGTGTTACTTCACTCAGCATGGTATCTTCTAGATCCATCCATTTACCTGCAAATCTCATGATGTCATCTTTCTTTACCACTGCATAGAACTCCATTGTGCAGATGTACCACATTTTCTCTATCCACTCGTCAGTTGAGGGGCACTTGGGTTGGTTCCAGCTCCTTGCTATTTTGAAGAGAGCTGAAATAAACATGGCTGTGCATGTATCTCTGTGGTAAGATGAGTCTTGTGGGTACATACCCAAGAGTGGTATGGCTGGGTCAGGTGGCATGTTCATTCCAAGTCTTCCAAGGGTTCTCCACACTGCTTTCCATAGTGGCTGTACAAGTTTACATTCCCACCAGCAGTGGATGAGTGTTCCCCTTTCCCCATAACCTCTCCAGCACTTGGTAACATTTGTTTTCTTGATCCTAGCCAGTCTTATTGGAGTAAGATGATATCTTAAAGTGGTTTTAATTTGCATTTCCTTAATTATTAGTGACTTTGAACACTTCTTCAGATGTTTCTCAGCCATCTCTAATTCCTCACTTGTGAAGTCTCTGTTCAGTGCTTTGCTCCATCTTTTGAGTGGGTCATTTGTTTTCGTTCTTCTTTGTTTTTTTTTTTTTCTTTTTTTTTTTTTTTTGAGTAGTTTTATAATATTCTGGAAATCAAAGGTTTGTATCTGATGTATCTGCGTGAAGGTTTCCTCCCACTCTGTGGGTTTCTCCTTCACTTCCTTGTGATGGTTCTTTTGATGTACAGAAAGCTTTTGAGTTTTAATGAGCCTCCCATTTGTCAATTGGTCCACCTCAAATTCTTACGCAGCTGCTGTCTGATTTAGGAATTATTTTTTCCTATGCCTATGTCTTGTAGTCTGCTGCCAACTTTTTCTTCTTTTGCTTCCAGCGTTTTGGGGTTTCATGTTGAGTTTCTTAATCCATCTGGAGTTGATTTGTACAAGGTGAAGGTAGGGTTTAATTTCATTTTTCTACAAGTGGTGGATCCAGTTTTGCCCAACACCACTTGCTGAAGATGTGTCTTTTCCGCCATTGTGTTTCTTGGCCCCCTTGTCAAATATTAGGTGGCTGAAAATTATGTGCTCAAAGGTGACTTCAGTTTTGTTACAGGTCTGCTAGGTCTGTTTTGTACCAGTACCAAGCTGTTTTTTTTTTTTTTTTGGTTGTTATGTTTGAAGTCTGGTATAGAGTCTCCCCGTATTGCTCTTTTCATCAGGTTGCTTTGGCTATTCAGGGTCTTTTTTTTTTCCAAATGAAATTAAGGACTTTTTTTCCAAGCCTGTGAAGAAACTCTTGGGGATTTTAAATTGAGATTGCATTAAATCTATACAAGAGTTTTGGGTAGAAATGGACATTTTTACTATATTAAATTTTCCCAATCCATGAGCATGGGAGTTTTTCCATCTTCTGATGTCTCTCCTCATCTTTCCTTCTTGAGGGTTTAAATTTTTGTTGTAGAGATCTTTGATGTCTTGGTTAGGTTTTCTCAGGTATTTTATTTTTGAGGCTATTGTGAGTGGGAAGGTCTCCTTGAATTCCTTCTTCAGTTGTTGCTGTTGTTGTGTGTAAAAAAAGGTACTGATTTTCTAGAGTTAATTTTGTTATCCTGCCACTTTTACTGAAGCTCTTAATCATTTCTAGGAGTTTTTCTGGTCGAGTTTTAGCATCCCTTAAGAAACAACCATATCATCAGCAAAAAGGGATAGTTGACTTCCTCTTTCCAATTAGTACTCCTTTAATTTTCTTTTCTTGCCTTATTTGCTCTAGCAAGTGTTTCAAGAACTATATTGAAGAAGGACGGTGACAGGGGCAGCCTTTCCGAGTTCCTGCCTTTAAAGGGAATGCTTCTATCATTCCCCATTTAGGATGATATTGGCTGTGGGTCCTGTATATGGCTTTGATTACATTAGGATGATCCCTCCAATCCAATTCCTTCTAGACTTTAAGCATGAAGGATGTTTGATTTTGCAAAATCTTTTCTGCATCAATTGAGATGATAGTGTGTAGTGGTTTTGTCTTTCAGTCCATTTATATGTTTGACAGATTGTTTATTGATTTTTTAATGTTGAACCATCCTGCATCTCTGATACGAATCCAACTGGGCCATGATGGATGATCTTCTTGATGTGGGTCTCTGTATGCAGTTTGCAAGTATTTTGTTTAGAATTTTGCAATCTGTGTTCATTAGTGGAGATGGGTCTATAATTCTCCTTTTTGGTTGTGATCTTTACCCTGGTTTTTTGAATTAGAGGGATGCTTGCTTCATAGAAGAATTGTGAGAATTCCCTCTTGTTTGTATCCTTCGAAACAATTTGAGTAATATGGTTGTGTTAAAGTCTTTTGAAATGTTTTATAAATCCTGTGCTGTGAAACCATCTGGGGCCTTGGCTTTTTTAGTTGGGAGGTTTCTTATTACAAATACAATTTCTTCATGTATTACTGATCAATTTAAGCTGTCGATCTCTTAACCTCTTTCTGCCCTCTCTTCTTTTTTTATTTTTATTTATCATTTTTTTTTTTAAAAAACAATAAGTAATAAGTTGTGAGTACAGTCATCCTTCATGTTTTAAAAACCAATTTGCAAGCACAGGCTCATTGGCCCCAAAACACACAGGATCCCCAAAGTCTCCCACCATCCATCCAGCTGGAGGGGCTGTATGTACAATCATGTTTAATGATGCAAAATAAAGTGTCCAGTCTATATTGCTGTAGTTCACCATTCACCCCAATCGCACGCCCTTACATTTTTTCTACCCATGCCCCCTCTTCAGCAGACTGTTCCCTAGGCTTAAAAAAAGGACACGGGTGGATGAGAAGAAAAACAATCTACTTTCTCTGAAGATGTCATTTTTGGACTCTGATCAGTTCAGGCTGTTTTTTCCTTTCATGGGTTGACAGTTTGTCCAGCGGAATAACCTTCCAATCCAATGAATGCACATGCACACTGATATACAAGGCATTTAAACAGTACTAATATTATTATTTATGGTTAGGTTACTTTGGTATAGACACAGATTATTGGATGGTATGCTTAAATGCCACAAGCTTACATCCTCTAGTGGTTAGATGATGTTATATAAGCCACGGTAAGACCTTGTCATCTTTTTAAGAAAAGCTACAGTTCATGGATTTAGGCAATTTCCTCCAATATTATGTTTCTGTTTAAGCTGTCGATCTTCGTTGGTTGAGCTTTGGTGGATTCCCAGGATTTTATATAATTTTTTTTTTTTCTTTTTTTTTTTGAGTCTTTTTTTGAGACAGGGGTCTCCCTGTATTCCCCAGCTTGTCCTGGAACTTGTTCTGTAGGACCCAGGACTGGCCTTGAACTCACAAAAGATCTGCCTGCCTCGCCTCCCAAGTGCTAGGATTAAAGCGTGCGCCACCACAACCGGCCTTCCTAGGTTTTCAACTTAATAGATAGTATTAGGTTTTTGAAGTATATTTCCCGTATGATTGTCTGGATCTTCATTGTCTGTTGTGATTTGTCCGCCTTTTCATCATGGTTTTCTATTTTTTGAGTTTGGAGTTGTTCCTTCTTTTCTTTATTGGTAAACCTGACAGCAGGGCGTTGTTCTATCTTGGTGGTATTCTCCAAAGAACCACTTTTTTGGATCATTTGAAATTTTTTTTTTTGTATTGTTTTCTTTGTTTCTATTTCATTGATTTCTGCTCTGATTTTTGTTATTTCTTCCTGTCTGTTGCATTTAGGGTTCATCTGTTGTTGCCTCTCAAGTGTTTTTAGCTGTAATATTAGATCATTCACTTGTGCTCTTTCTGTTTTTCTAATGTAGGCACCCAAGGCTATAAACTTACCTCTTAGGACTGCTTTTAAAGTATCCCATAGGTTTTGTTGTGTTGTATTATCATTGTCATTCGGTTCCAGGAATGCTTTTATTTCTTTCTTTATCTCTTCCTTGACCCATTCATTATTCAGGAATGTGTTGTTTAGTCTCCATGTGTTCTTGTAGATAGTAGGGCTTATCCTTGTGTTGATAATGAACTTTATTGCATTTTGGTCTGATAGAATGCATGAAATTATTTCAATCTTTTTGTATTTGTTGAGGTTTCTTCTGTGTCCCAGTATGTGGTCGATTTTGGAGAATGTTCCGTGGGGTGCTGAGTAGAAAGTGTATTCTCTGGTATTAGGGTGGAATATTTGGTAGATGTCTGTGAGGTCCATTTGGTGTATCATATCATTCAGTTCAAATGTCTCTCTGTTTATTCTTTGTCCGGTTAACCGGTCCAAAGGGCTCAGTGCAGTATTGAAGTGTACTGGGGTTAGTGTGTGACTTGTGGTTCTGGAGAATTGTCTTTATAAAGTTTGGTGCACTAGAGTTTGGTGCATATATATTCATGATTGTAAAATCTTCATGTGAATTGTTTTTGATAAAATTGTAATGGCCTTCTTTGTCTCTTCTGATTTCTTTTGCTTTGAAGTCTATTTTGTCTGATATTAAAATAGCAACACCTGCTTTCTTTTTGGTACCATTTGCTTGGAATATTTTTTTCCATCCTTTTACTTTAAGGTGGTGCCTACCCTTGAAGGTAAGATGTGTTTCTTGTAGACAGCATATGGATGGGTTCTGTTTCCTAATCCAATCTCCCAGTCTATGTCTTTTGATTGGGGAGTTTAATCCATTAACATTTAAGGTTATAACTGATAGATGTGTGTTGCTTCTTTTCACCTTATTCTCCATTTGCGTTTTTGGTCTAGGTTTCTACTTCTGAAGTTATGCTTTTATTAATTTCTCTTTCTATGTGCCTGGGGATGGTTGCTCCTTTCTTCTGTCCTTTGAATTTCTTCAAGTATTCTCTGAAGGGCTGGTTTTCCGGACATGTATTCTTTCAACTTGTTTATGTCATGGAAGGTTTTTCTCTCTCCTTCAACTATAATTGACATTTTTGCTGGCTATAGTAACCTGGGTTGGCATCTATAGTCCTTTAACATTGGAAATGCTTTGTTCCACGTTATTCTTGCTTTCATAGCTTGCACTGAGAAGTCAGTTGTAATTCTGATAGGTTTCCCCTTGTATGTAACTTGCTGTTTTTCTCTTATGGCTTTCAGAATTTTGTCTCTGTTTTGAGCGTCTAGCGTTTTAACTATGATATGGCATGGAGAGTTTCTTTTCTGATCTTGTCTGTTTGGAGTTCTATGTCCTTCTTGTATTTGTATTGGTTTGTCTTTTTTTAGTTTGGGGAAATTTTCATCTATTATTCTGTTGAAGATCTGATCAATACTATTCTCTTGGGATTCTTCTCCTTCCTCTATTCCTATGATGCAGAGGTTTGATCTTTTCATAGTGTCCCACAGTTCCTGATTGTTCCACTTTTGTGTATTTTTTAATTTTTCAAAATCTTTACTTGAGGTTTTTAGTTGTTCTGTGTTAACTTCCAGGTCTGATATTCTTTGTTCTGCTTCTTCCATTCTGCTTCTGAGGCTTTTTCCATTCCTTTCCTCTTGATTGGATGAGTGTTTGATTTCCTTTTTCATTTCCTCTCCTGATTTCTTTAGTATTTCTACTTCCTTTTGGAGCTTCTCAATCTCTTACTGTAGCTCTTTGCTTCGCTGGTTGGTTTCCTTATCTTTTTCAGCATGGGATCTTTTCAGTGTTTCCACTTCCTTCTGGAGTTTGTCATTCTCTCTCTCTAGGTCCTTCTTGAGTTTTTCATTCTCTCTCCTTAGTTCTTTGACTTGTTCTTTATAGTCTTTGATTTCTTTGAGGATGTCCACAATTGAACTTCTAATATCTGTATCCTGGGCCATCCTCAGGGGGATCCCACTGTAGGAATCTTCCACAGGGTTGGTAGAGTTGGTGTGGAATTATCCTGCACCTTTCCCATGTTGTCCCTTCTCCGTGTCCCTGGCACGTGGTTTTCTCTTTGCCTGTATTCCAATGTGAATCCCAAATACCTCTTCATTGTGTTGAAAGCTTGCTTTGCTTGCCTCCTTTAGATGCCTTCATTGTTTGTTTGATTGATTGATTTTTTTCTCCTTGCTTATGGAGTGTTGACTTGTCTAAGTTTCAGGCTTTCTAGGCTGAAGCACCCAGCTCCTACCTGTGCACTCCCAAAAGGGTTCTTTTATAGAGAATCTCTTTTTTTTTTTGCGGTTCTCAGCCTCAGCCTTTAACGGCTGCGCTATCCCAACAGCCCATAGAGAATCTCTACCTAATTTGCATTTGACCTCTTCTGTGTACCAAAACTCTGTATTTCTTTCTGAATTCCTTGGCTTTCTCTGTTTTGTTATCATTGTTTTTTCTGAATATCTCTATGGCCTAGGTTACTCAGTAGTTTGTTGAATGATAAATAAATAACTAGGGTTTGGGATCTGTATAGCTCACTACAATGCAATACAAGAATACAAAGAGGCAAGTTGCTTTGATACTCTGTGTGTGTGTATGTGTGTATGCCTGTCAGTTATAATATTAAGTATAGACAAAAGCTTATCTAGAACTTGAAAGCTAAGAAGAAGTTCATCAGGTTGTGGGAAGGAGGACATAAGTCTGCATAGCACAGGAAAAGATGGCTCCAGGCAGGAAAAGAATGATGTACTGAGCCTGACACCTAGGATACTATGGACAGTAACACAGTATACTATTGAAATTTCCAGAAGATGTGGATGGAAAGATGGAAGGCATGAATATCTGAGCCTCTTCCCAGCCCATGACTGAAAGTTAAGGTGAGAAGTACCAGGCCTCATGTTCGAGTGAGCCCTGAGCTATCAAATTCCATCCCTTCAGAACTGATCAGTGTAGCACTCTCTTTCTCTTTCTCTCTCTCTCTCTCTCTCTCTCTCTCTCTCTCTCTCTCTCTCTTTCTCTCACTCTCGCTCTCGCTCTCGCTCTTTCTCTCTCTACATGTTTGCATGTGTTTGGAGTTAGGCATGGAGGCCAGAGGACAATCCTGGGTGTAATTCCTCAGGAGCCATCTACCTTAATTTTTTGAAGCAGGGTCTCTCTTTGCGCTTGAATTGCTAAGCACACTAGTCTGTCTGGCCACCAAGCTCTGGGCAATTGCTTGTCTGCCTCCCCAGTGTTCCGACTGCAGGTGTGCACCACTGCACCTGGCTTTTTTACATGGCTTTGGGGATTGAACTCAGGTCCTCATGCTTGCAAGACAAGCACTTTCCCAACTGAGCTAGATCTCTTGCCCTCATGGTAATATTTTTGCATTCCAAGCAGGTTGCCTCTGCCATGAGCTCAAAGCTCAGCACTTCCTGTCACCTTATGCTGAGACCCAACACTGTACTAAAACCTCTCCCTTCTGCAAGCTGGAACCTCATTTCCCAACAGCAGGCTCTGAGATGGCTTTGTCAATTCAGTGTCCCAGTCAAGAGTTCTAATTCACTGAGTACAGTTTGGGATGACTGCAATATGTGGCACGCAGTCTAATCGCCTCTGTGATCTCCATGCTGGGGTTAGAGGTCCTGTTTCTTCACCTACCCCATTTACCTTGGATACTATCAGGAACTTAATATGTAAAGTCAAGGTTATACTCATCTGTACACAGATTCACGTGAAATTCAGTTTTTCCTGTCCAACATCCCTATTGAATTAAATAGCAATAACAGCAGTTGGTGCTACTTTTGGTGTTTAAACCTGGCTTAATCATCTATCTGTCAGGTACTAACTATATGGAGCCTGTCAGATGAGTGTCTTGTGTGTGCAATGGAAATAGAAAATGACGAGAGGCATCTTGGAAGATTGTCAAGCTGATGCATGGGAGCGCCTGGCTTGCTCTAGCTGTTCATTAGTGGGAGATGCTTTCTGCATCCTAACTACCTCCTGCCTTGTTTACCTGGTTCTCAGTGCCTATCTTGTCTCATTGAATTTAAACGGGAGTCCAATGAATGAGATCCCAGCGGCGAAACCAACAACAATCTGAAGAACAAAATAAGTAATTTGGGTCTTGGCTTATTTTTCAAATTATGAGA
This sequence comes from Rhizomys pruinosus, assembly GCA_009823505.1. NCBI lineage: Eukaryota > Metazoa > Chordata > Mammalia > Rodentia > Spalacidae > Rhizomys > Rhizomys pruinosus. Next base: position 176,637 of record VZQC01006407.1, read on the forward strand.
TATTCTAAGAAGCCACACTGATAAATATTAAATAATTAATTTAATTTTTGTCCATTCAGCCTCCAGGATGGCCAGAAATTCTTTATAAAGACCCAGACTAGTATTTTGTTCCAGCAGCATGAATGGACCAAGGTTGTGATTTGTCAAGTCATTTCTGAGTGCCCTTTCTTTCCAGCCAGCTACCTGTCTTTATCTCACTTTGCAGATGACAACAGGCACTCTTGTTATGTCCTCTAGGCAACAAAATCTCTTTAGAAGCCTGTTGAGTGTCCACAGTGACTGTCTTGGAAAGCAACTATTTTTTTTCTCTAAATGTCTAGTCATAGGATTATTTTGAAATAAGAGTTGCAGGTCCCTCCAAATTCCTTGTATTAGTAATTTTTCTTGCTGCTGTCACAAAATACCTGACAAAATCAATTGAAGTAAGGAAGGGTTCATTTGGACTCGCAGTCTGTGCGTACAGTCGGTCATGGTGGGGAAGGCTTGGCGGCAGGGGAGTGAGGCAGCTGATCACTTTACATCTGCAGCCAAGGAGCAGAGAGACATGAGTGCTGTGCTCAGTCCACGTCCTCATTTTAATTCATCGTGAGTTCTCAGCCATGAGATGATGCTGTCCACATGCCCAGTGGCCCCTCCCTCCTTTGTCATTCCTAGGTGATTCTAGAACCTGCCAAGCTAGCCATCAACTTTAACCATCACAATCCCTTTCAAAGCTATGCATGTTTCCTAGAGTTTCAGCAGCAAATAATTTGAATAAATAAAATATTCTGCTGGGAAAAGATCCCACACTTCAACTTCCCTTACTGTGTTTCCTGTACCAAGGGTGCTTCTCACTACGCCATAGAATTCCATTTCAGTCACATAGTAAGAACTGGAAATTAAAAAAAATATATATTTGAAGCCAAGTATGGTTGCTCACACATGTCACCCCAGAAACTGGGAGACAGAAGCAGGACAAATGCCATGAGTTCAAGAACAGCCTGGGCTACAACATGAGTCCCTGTCTCAAAAACAAAACCAAACCCCTCAAACCCATACATAATGAAAGAGTTATTCCAGAGGCTTATGATTCCTTGTGCACTATACTTTTTTTTTGGTCTTTTTGAGACAGGGTCTCCCTGTAGCCCCAGCTGTCCTGCAACTAGCTCTGTAGATCAGGCTGGCCTTGACTCCCAGAGATCCACCTGCCTCTGACTCCCAAGTGCTAGGATTAAAGGCATTTGCCACCATGCCTGGCTTCTTGTGCACTATATTAAGTGTTTAACATACGTTATTTTATTTACCCTAGGATAAACATATTCTTACTATTTCCAAGAGAGGGTTGAGTGATGAAGAAGTTAAGTAACTCACATGAGGGTTAGTAAGCAACTGAGAAAGAATTCAGCACCTAATTGATTCAACATTCATGCTTTTAACCTCTATGTGGTACTTTCTTTAAGTACGTCATCTTAAGCAAAAGTGATTTGAATTTAAATGCCCTGTTTATTAGCATCAATAATTGGATTTGTTTACATATATATCATGGCAGTTAAAACTGAAAATCCCACATGAAGCTGATCTGTAAAATATCCATATCCCCATTCATTGCTGTACTTTGGAAAAACACAGCACCCTTGTTTTTCTTCTGTTCTCAAATCACAGTCAACATTGAAGATTCCTGTGACCCTAGAGTGTATGGGGACCTTTCCCAGTAGTAAGTAACAGGTTAGCTAGTCTGCAGCAATAGATAGCTGAGTGTTCTTGGACTCAATTGATACAGTATGTGCACAGGCTGAGCACATAGTCCCAGAGACCCTGTACCCTCTTGTCATAAGCCACAGGCTATTCAAACTCTGCCTCTGGCTGAGTGGCTCTTAATCAGGGTTCTCACTTCCCACAAGAAGCTTAGAGAACTCAGGGAAACACTTCCGATTGCTGGCTTATTATAAAAATTGTTGCAGAGGCTACAGATGACATGCCAACTAAGTCAAGGTGTGCGGAAGGGCAGCTGGGCTTCCACGCCCCATGGTTTATGATCCTCCAGCAGTCTCTGGTGTTCTGCCTCTTGAAAGCTCCCTGAACCTGGTTCTTTGGAGGTTTTACTGAGATTTCATTGCATAGGCACAGCTGCTAACGGATGTGTGGGGAAGGCCTGTTCAGAATATCCTCAGCCCCTCTGTGGCATGTCTTCTTCCAGGGTACAAGGCAGGACACTTGTGGAACAAAGAGGAGGTTATCAGATACTATCACACAAGGTAAGCCAGAGAATTTCCTCACAGACATATCAAGGCAGTGAAGAATTAGAGTTGACTTCCTTGGGGAAGGAGTTATAAGCCAGGACTATAGTAGGAAAAAACGTATATATCACATGACTATAATAATAATTATACAATGATTTTTATAATTCAACATTTATAGAAATATCCATTTTCTTCTAGGTAGGGCCCCTAGACTTCTGCTTCTCTTTCTTCTTTCTTCATTCTAGCCTTCCACCTCTGAGCACCTGGCTCATGTGTCCCAGGAGCATGGGTTAACCCAATGTAACAGTTACACTGGGTCTCAGTCATATAGGAGGCTTGAGTGTATGGAGGCTCAAGGTGTATGAGGAATCACAGAGCACTGGAGGGAACCATTTATCTTGAAGGTATAGACTATCAGGCCCACAGACACATCCAGTGACACCACTCTGTTGCTGAACATTCTGGTGGGGACAATTCTGGGCACTTCAAGGTGAACCATGACATTTGACTTTCTAGCTAAGATCCTCACAGACCTCAGGCTGGAGGCAGGGAACATGGGGTAAGTACAGGCTTAGTGAGAAACAAATTTTACACACAGATTGTTTTCATTCATGCCTGTGAGACATGAAAACCAAAGCAATGTGAACTTTGGGACCCTGAGGACACAGTAGAGGAAAGACAACATTCAGCCCACCACTTGCCTTTCATGCAGGAAGGATTTAAGAAACTACAGGACTGTTTGGATCCACTAAGACTTTGTATAATTAACAACACGCAAGATCCAAAGTGACAGGGCCTGGCTGTCAAAACTATGTCACCAGGTTTCAGTCACTGAGGTGACTGTGGTGACAGTAAAGGCCAGAGGAAGAAGCTAGGAATGTTCCAAGGCTGGACCCAGGCTGTGTCAGCAGAAGCAGGGCCCTCTGCACCCCATGTGGTTTTATTGATGTGTGCATGTGTGTGTGTGTGTGTGTGTGTGTGTGTGTGTGTATGTGTACGTGCGCGTGTGTCTGTGTGGTTATTACATGTAAATTTGTGAACAACTAGAGAGAAGATGAGACAGAAGGGACATATGGGAAATGTCTGAGCTTATGATGTAATAATACTTTATGTGGTTATTTTTCTTCTATCTTCAGCACCTTAGCTTCTTTAGAAATTTGGGTTATTTCTTCTCTATCCGTGAAGGGGCCTAGCTAGGTAAATAGTTCAAGTTCACAGAGCTGGCAAGTCACAGAGAGGGTGATCAAAACCTGGATTTTCTAATCTCCTGTTATTCACAACTTCATGAAAATTAGTGCCTTGAATAAAATTGTGTTTTCTTTTACCAACTAATTAGGTTTATGTAATCATGATTTCCCTTGTTACATAGCTATTAGAAATCTGAGTCAATTTTATTATTTCATTCCACTGACAATATTAATCTAGGCGATTAACGTGTTTGACATATTTTCTTCTAAAAAATGTTCTAGATTTTCTATCTTTCTTTGAACTGCCTTTTGATATACCTATCTTTTGTTGTGGCCTGAAAGCAGATGCAATAGCCTTATTAAATAAGTAAAAACAGAAATCCAGGGATTAAAACTATTACCTCTGGAGGCTGAATTAGTTTTGTTATTCCCTGGGAATAAACTGAGGTATAATAGCATAATCATTTTCCCCAAATAGTCATAATGACTCTTTTTGATTTCTTGATACTCAAACATAATAATCCATTTTAATCACTAGTAAATAGTTGAGAGAAATTTTGCCTAGTTTGGAGCACCAAACATTAGCAATGTCACGCAGGAAAGAGTATCCAATAGTCTAATAAATGTACAGAAACAAAAGTTACTGTATAGGTCACGTTTCTGTTACTATGGCAAAATGCTTGAATAGTCAACTAATAAGGAAGAAAGGTTTATTTTAACTCTCAGCTTGGGAGATTTCAGTTCAGGGTCACTTAGCTCTATTAGTTTTGGGCCCTGTGCCAAGGCAGCACCTGAAGGAATGAGTCTCGGGGTTTCAGAATATCGTGTTGGGAGCATATGGCAGAGCAAGATGCTCACACCATGGTAGCTTGGGAGCAAAGGAGAGCTAGGAAGGAGCTCAGGTCCCCATTACCTCTTCAAGGACATGCGCCCAGTGGCCTAAGTCCTCCACAAATCCCCACCTACCAAAGTGCCCCACTAGATGGTAGAAAATGCCCTTGGCCAGGGCTGGGGATGAACTGATCCAGACCACAGCAGTCATAAGATGTCAGGCGATCTACGTCTAGAGTATGAAAATGTGTTAGGCAATCTGAGTTAGGTTGGTTTCCTGGGTGCTTCTCTAGTTTACTGGGAAATTAGTCAGCAAGCAAACACCACCAGAGTCTGAAAAGGTGTTGTTTACCTACAAAGGCCACCTTGACTCATACAGCTTTAGATGGGGAAATGGTATTTACTCAGAGAAAATAACATGACTAATGAAGTCTCACTTGGGAAGAGCAGTGATGGTTTCTGACGGAGTGCGTGTTCCAAAGTGAGCAAGGCCGAGGGAAATGGGTAGGGAGAAGTTTCTGGAAAAATTACAGCTCCGAAGTGCCTGTGGGGACCAGAAGTTAGACACCATCTGAGCACAGAAGCCGCGATGGGAGTGTCGCAGCACTTCGGGAGGGAAGGACAAATGAACCAGGCACCCACTGTCCCCTTTGTCTTCCAGACATTGTATCCAGCTACTGGAGAAACCTTTCAGCCCATATGTCTGAGGATGTAGTAGTGAACTGTATTAGAATATCCACAGAGAATCAGGTGAACAAAGATCCTTTAATGACCTTGTTTCTAGGAGCATGGTGAGAGTGGTAGCTGTGTCGACGTTGCATCTTTCTGATTTCCAAACAAAGATAGAAACAGCAGTGGATAGCAAGAAAACAATACAACAGACAAAAAAATGAGACAAGAAATATGGAAGGCAATTACAATGTGAGTAGATAGACGCTCGAAAGATTCCTGTGAATCCCCCAATACAGGAACTTGTTAAAAAATAAAAGACCAATAGCCAGAAGATTGCATATGGTGACATTTGTCCAAGAAGATGGGAGGGGAAGGGAAGGTCTGTAAAGTTAAGAGATGAAGAGAGGACTCCTCAAATGACAGAGGTGTTCAGTAGTGCAACATGGGCAGTTTGAGGGTTGGGCATTTTACTGCTATAAGCAGGTGAAAGTGAGGGAGAGGAAGGGTCCTCAGTCTCCATATCCTCTTCAAGGCAACCCCCCAACAACACACAGTGTTCTAACTTCATCCTCTCAGGTTCCACCCCTGAGGGTTTTACCATTTCTCAGCAGTACCAAAGGCTGTCAACCAATCCTTTAACATTTGGGTGTACACTCAAGGGGTAGACACACACCTCCTTGGGAACCCTCGAGACTGCCCGCAGGTTATGAATGGCCTCCCCCCACAAGTCACTAGGCTCAAGGTTACCTGCTAGGGTCAGAGCTGGGCTTAGTGGAGCCAGGCCTATAATCTCAGTACTTGGGAAGCTGAGGCAGGAGGACTGACTTTCTGTGTCACACAGCAAGAGCCTGTCACCAATTAAGCAAACAACACGACAATAATAAAATCACAAGAGACAGAGTGAGAATGGGTCAGCAAAGGGAATGGCAGGGGAAATTTTTGATCCCAGCGACACGGGGAACAGAGAGCCCTTCCAACGTTTCCCAGAAACAACAGAAGAGGGAGCTCCAGAAAGATAAAAAATATAATAAAAGCTCCCGAAACCCATTTCTGTATAAAAGAAAACACAGACAAACCGTGTAAGAAAAAAAACGACAGAAAAGTATCAACTTCAAATAACACCCAAAATTAACATCAGGAGAAAAAGAGTAAGAAGCTATACAATATGCTTACAGATAATGGAAGCATGCTAGAGAGAGAGGGAGGCCCCAAATTAGATCAAAACTACAACACGCCGTTCTTGAAATAAGTGAGGACAACTTAGAATAGAAAATACGAAGTTCTAAGCGCATCAAGTCATAAGTGGATGAAACAACTGAAGAAAGGCTTCAAAATAAAAGAAATATCTTTAAGACATTTCTAATCTAAAAGGCATGTAACAGCAAGCAAACAGAACAAGGAATGTCTGAGAAGAAACAGAAAAGGAAAAATGTTTAAAGGTATAAGGAAGCACAGAATGCAATAAAACTGTTGGGAATGCCAGAAAACACAAAGATCAACAAAATCCTAAGCTGGGGGGTTGGGGGGCTGGAGAGGTAGCTAAGAACATAAAAGTGCTTCCTGCTCTTCCAGGGGACCCAAGTTTGGTTCCCAACACCCATGTCAGGCATAGGTCTAACTCTGGGGCTCTGAAACCGTCCTCTGGCCTCTGATGGCACCTGCACACACGTGCTCACGTGCACATCATTTAAAAGAAAACTCCAAGTTCTAGAAGTAGAGGTTTGCAAAGAAGAAAATCAAACCACAGAACAGAATATGAACAACGGCGAGGGATGAACCAAGCACATGTTAATCAAAGGATTCAAAGTCTGAATAGAGGAAGCCATTTTAGTGTCTCCTACACTCCACGGTGACCATGGTCACTGATAATGTATCCTGTATCTCAAAATTGCTAAGAAGGAAAAGTAGATTTTTAACACTATCGCCACAAAAAATTTATGAGTAAGTGCAGTGATGGTTCTTAGCTTCATTTATTTGTACTACATTGTTTCCATAAGTTGAAATGTCACTTATAAGTGTAATTATTACTTGATAGTTAAAAATGAATCAAAAAATTTTAGAAAGCATGAACCACCTTGAATTTACTCAAGTGCAACGGATGGTTTTCTTTGAACTCTACACCGTGCAAAGGTATATAAATACATTTCAAAGCACTGTTTGATTTTTGGATTTTGACCTTTTCCTTAGCTTCCCACATGTAATAGATGCAGTCTCAGGACGCTAGGCAGTCACCATGAGATGCAGCTCCCTGTCAGCTCCACAAATTACAAGGGCCAACTGCCAGTATTCCACAATGCATGGGGCTGCTATTCTGTGTTATTCTGTAGGAAAGGTTTACCAAACATATTTCTATTTTCAACATTTTCAACTTACAGTGGGTTTCTCAGGATACCATCTCATGGCAAGTCTAATATCATCTACATAAGAATTGTAATATATTAAAATCCATTTGTATATATTACAATTCTTATGTATATAGAAACTTAGTAACTTAGAAAGCTGAGTACACGCAAAAAAAAAAAAAAAAAAAAAAAAAAAAAGAAAAAGCTAGCATTTCTCTTGATTTTCCTGTGTGAACTGTACCACTGGGTACCTTCAGGGCAGATGATAAAACGCGTATTTTCATAAACTGGACCACGATTATTGAATGAGACATTAAGAAAAGAAAATACAATGGCACCGTGTTGCAAACCTCAATCAATTTGTGTCTAATAACACTGAGACCTAAAGCAACAGCTGTTCCCTTTGAAATGGTTAAATGGAAAATTTCATGTTATTTGCAGCTTAAAAAAGTAATGAAAACAGACATAGGGAAAAGTACAATTTTTAAAAATGAGCATACCTGGGGCTGGAGAGATAGCCTAGCAGTTAAGAGCACTGACTGCTCTTGCAGAGGACCCGGGTTCAATCCCCAGCACCCACATGGCAGCTAAGAACCATCTGTAACTCCAATTCCAGGAGAACTCCAGTTCCAGGGGAATCTGAGACCCTCTTCTGACCTCCGGGGCATTGCACGACATGGGTGCACAAACCTACATGCAGACAGTACATTCATACACATACAAAAATAAATAAAATTTAAAAAAAAATTTAAAAATGAGCATACCTAAATTATAGGATCTCAGTGATCAAACAAAGAGGCTATTATAAACCCAAAAGGACATGGGTTACTTTTGGAGAACAGAGGTAGCCCAGATGAAGCTTGGACAGCTCCTGAGTTTAAAATAACTCATCGTTTTATGCACTCATTTTGTGTGGTTTTCTTCAGCTGTGTGTTATTTTGAAATAAAAAGGTAAAAACAATAGAAAGTATGTGATATGTCTATGAATGGGACCAGATGCCTCAAATCAAGTTAATTCTATTGCCGCTTGATTGGGCTGAATCTCAGCTACAGAGCTCCACTGCCAACTTATGGATCTTATCCTTGGTCTTTCATTTGACCTTGTTTTCATTTATTCCGTGGATTATTCCTCAGTAAAGTACTAAAGAGGGTAGAGACAGCAACTTAGTAGCTCTGCACTCTTCTTCTCTGGCCCAAATCAATTTTCTCTACCTTTTATGACCTACTCTGTGTATCTCAGGGTGACCCTCAGGAACTCAGTCTTCCAGCTCCCTGGTCTTCTGGTTTCAGCAGCAAGAGAGAACATTAATAGACTGTAGTGCAGGAAGAAGAGAGGACAGACCGCATCTTGCCTCACGCGTGTCCCTGTTTGTGCACTGTGCCTAGCAATGGCTCATCCTCTTCTCCAGGGCTCGTTCTCCTGCTGTCATAGCAGTTTCCTCCCTGTGTTCTTTAAGCCTAGAGTGGTGATGGCTTCGTGCTGGTGCTGGCCCTGGGTGGCTTCCTGCTGGTGCTAGCTCTGGGTGGCTTAGTGCTGGTGCTAGCCCTGGGTGGCTTCGTGCTGGTGCTGGCCCCAGCAGGCTCTGAGCTTGTGCTGGCTCCTCTGATCGCCATGTTGGTGGTTATTTTATGTCCTTGTGCAACTCCTTTAACCCATGTAAAAGAAGCATCTCTGATAACACAGTATAGAGACGAGACATCGTGGATTATTGGGACAGATCCTAGCTATAATGACAAATATCTTTGTAAGAAACAGAAGTAGGGGCATAGACAGAGCAGGACAGCCCAAAGCAGAGGTGGCTGTCACTAGGCAGACATGAGAAAAGGGTACTGGGAGCCTCTGGGTAATGGCTAGGGCCAGGGAGGATTCTCCCTGCCCCCTTCAGAGGGAGTATGGCGGCCACACTGAGTTCAGAGCTGTGAGAGAATTAATTTCTGTTATTCTAAGCATGAAGGACAAAGTCATTTGTTAGCATTGCCTCAGGAGAGTAACACAGCATTTCAGTGTATCTTTGACAGAGCCATGGCTGAATCCGAGACTGTGGTCCACCAGTGGAAACAAGATGTCAAATAAAGCATTATCTCACCCCCCCAACACACACACACACACACACACACACACACACACACACACACACACACAATATACCTCAAGCTTTTATACCCAGTCAGTGAAGGAATTGAGTGCCCCTCCCCAAATGCGACATATTGGCATTTGTAGCGCCAAAGATTAACCTTCGGTGAAATCCTTCAAACTAGAAATCTCCTTCATCTGTTCTCACCCCCTTCCTAGAAATGAAATTCCAGTGAATCTTTAAGATCACACTCTGTAATATGAACAGCCAACAAAGGTTTACCAAACGTAATAATTCTTCACTATAGAAACAGGCTAACAACGTAACGTTCATGCAACATCCATACACACACACATACAGAAAAAGTTGAAAGGAGAAGCAAAAAGGATAAAAAGAAAGGAAATGATAAGATCCTTGCTAACATTCTCGACAAAGTGAAAATGGATGTCGTAGGCTTAAAATAAGAAGGAAATTATGCATATGTAAAAAAAACTCACTGTTAGAAGTCACAAGTAGATATGGAGGGAAGTGTGAAGTGAACCCTGTGATGCTGGGTTAGAATCAAAGAACTGTACATTTGTGGTTATGCACATACATACATACACACAGGTAGAGGCAGAAACATGTAAATTATGCAAATGATGTATATAAATGCATTAATATTGATACATGGATTCTGTGGCTTTGTCCTCTGACAGTGCAGAAACAATGATGCCCCAAACGTGTTGAGAACACCCCACACCTAGATCTTGGCTTCTAGCACCATTTTCTTTTCTTTCTTTTTTTTTTTTTTTCTAACACCATTTTCTAATAAAAGGAATCAGGCATCCTTAAAGAAATGGATGATTCTGTAGCTGGATGTAGTAGCTTCTACCTGTAATCTCCATACTGGGGACCTACGAGGAGGGGACTGGCATGAGTTCAAGGCCAGCCTGGGCTACAGTGTGAGAGATCCACTCTCAAAACAACAAATAAGTAAATAAAAAGCTGATTCTGTTCGCAGGGTAGGAGACATACAAAATGAGTGGCACCATGGTTGAGACCATGCACTGCTCTTCCAGAGGACCCAAGTCTGATTCCCAGCATCTATGTCAGGTGTCTTACAACCACTTATAACTCCAGGTCTAGGGCATCCAACCCCTGTGTCCTCTGTGGGTACCTTCCCTCACATCTACATACCTGCACATAGACACAGACACATACACATAATTTAAAATTAAAAATTAAAAAAAAAGAACAACTGGAGAATCTTGGAGTTCCATGAGCTGAGGAAGTAAGTGTTCAAAACTCCAGCACAATGAGCATCTGCTTAAAACACTCAGGAGCCAGATGAAGTGAGCCTAGTGACTGGACCTACAGTGTGAGAAACAGAACAAGCTCCTGGATTAAATGACAAAGTAGAAAATACTGAATGAGTCCCTTTGATGCAAATAAACAAAGAATGACATGAGGCAATCTTACAGAATAATTACAAATAACTCATGTTTTCATGGAGATGGGACTTAGCTCCGCAGCCACAGTTTGGCCTGTTCTTAGCAGCTTAGTTCCTGAAAATAGACCACAAAAGTGCTGGGGCCGGATTGGGCTCCGCCATCACAAATTCCCAAACACCAGCTCAGCTAAGTGATAGAGACAGTCATTATCAGGAGCAAACTATGTGGCTATCAATCCCCTTTAGTATATGTGGAGAGTAACACTTTGACTTTTGTGGTTGCCTATGCATTCCTACCTCTGTCTAACCATGAAGAAAAAAATGTACAAAACCAAATTAAGGTACATGCTTCACAATATTTGACCAGTCCTTTCCACATATATTTATATAAAATAAATACAGATAAGACTGATAAATTGTTACAGATTGGATGACTCAGGATAGCTAAATGCTACATTTAGCTTATTTTTAAAATAAATGTTTCTCCAAAGACCAACAAGATTTGAACAGCCTATAGTTTAGTCAGTGAGAGATTCTTACATCTAATAAATGACTATGGTTACATACAATGCTAGCTTCTTTGGGTTGTACTGGGTGATACTATAAAGCATTTTAGCAGCTCTTCAATGCACTTAAACATCACTATGAAATAAAGAAGGGAAATTATGGTTGGTTAAATAGATAGAGGTTAGAAGATTGCCCAAGGACTTGGGTATGGGGAGGGTTTCCTGGAGTTGAGATGATGCTGGTAATACGGCAAACTAGAGTCAGAAATGGTTCTAAGATTTTCATGCAGTTCCTAATAAGAACCAAGACCTGACCTTGAGCACTTGTTATAATCTAACATAATCCTCACAATACCCCAAAGAGGTAGACATGTATTTTCTATCTTGTCTTTGTGGATGGAATTCCAGGTTGAAAGGAGGTAGCTTTGCCTGCGTTGTTCACAGAGGAAATGGATCTGATTGAACAATGTCTAAAGATATTGAATACAAATATGATGATTTCCCATCACCAGTCCAATCAAAGGTCTAGGCCTGAAAACTAGAAAAGATTTGTTCTCTCTGTCACCAGGCTTTCCTACATGGCCTCAGTTGCAGTCACCTCGGGGATGGAATTAGCGAGAGGTTTTTAGCCTCTACTGTGTAATATTCACTAACGACCCTGCTCTAATTTAGGCAAGTTCTGTATCTCACAGAGGTTCAGCAAGTGTAAGGACTGACTCCAATTCCTAATTGGAAGACCCATAGCTCCGAAGGTCTCCAAGGGTCCCTGGGGCCTTCCTCTTGGCTGAACTTGGAGATGTGGGGCTCTGGACCATGTGCGGGGAAAGGGTTCAGGGAAGTCTGGTGTCTGGGGAGGGGGTCATGTGAACAGACCCTACTGAGCCATTGTGAGTCTCAGGACTAACAGAGTTAGTAACACGTCCAGAAGTGGACTTGCCAAGAAACTCCCACCCACCTCCATATTCAGAACAATGCCTGGTTCCAGGGAAGAAAGGCTAAACTGTGTGCTATGCAGGCAGACTTCCCTGTCTATACATGTTACACCCATGGGTTCAAACAGTATGCATGGAAAATATATTATGAAGCTGTGTGTAAGGGCTGGGACTGTAGATCAGTGATCAGCATTTATCTGGGAACTGTGTGAACCACGGTTTCATCCCAACAATGAAACAAATCAAAACGATTGTACTGAAGATGTGCATTTTATTTTTATTACCTAAATAATAGAGCACAATGGCTATGTACATAGCATTTACAGTGTCTTAAGTATTATAAGTAATCTAGAGATCGTTTAAAGTCTGCAAGAGAATGTGCACAGATTATAGAGCATGACATTTTACATAATGGGCTTGAACATTCAAGGAGGCCTGTATCTGAAGGGCTTCTAAAGCCAATGCCCCACAGAAGCTTGCGGATGGCCATGCCTGAATGACTACCGTTCACAGTTGAAAAGAAACATGAACCGTTTTTGTTTAAGATAATTAAATAGAAGAAAACAATGCCCTGGAAATGAAAGTCACATTTACACATACATTTCCCTTTCTGTTAAATCTTGCAAACTATCATTCAATAAATTTTGCAGTGTAGCTGAAGCTAAGCCTAAGATGATGTTTTCAATTTTGCTTCTTTAAATGTCATTCGCATACTTAACATTTTCTCTTTCCATAGTGATTTTTTTCCTCATGTATCATGTACCAATTTTGACTTCCTTCCTGCTCATCGAGCTTAAAATGGGTAAAAAAAAAAAAAATCCCAATAATGAAATAGCATATTGAGACCCTGATGACTGATGGTGGATCTGTAACTAACATATGTCCTCCCATAAAGCAAGTCAGAATTCTAAATGTCCAGATGTGACACAGATGAATAATGAAGTGTGTCCAATAATCCAGTACGTTGATAAGTTCACTGTGACAGCTCATAACAGCATGTGCCAGACAGCAGTGCCACAGGCAATGGAGAAACAGACCAGTGAGCACATACTGCTCTTACACAGTGATTCAAAGAAGGCAGTGGCCAGTAACACAGCAGAGGCTGCAGAGCTGTGGCTGACCTGTGATTGCTTGCAATTCCTACTGATTGGCTTCTTCCGACAGTAGGTAAGTGGAGAAAATAGCACCACTGAACATGCAGAACAGCAAACACCCTCTGCAAGGACACTAAACGCCAGGAGGGGCGCTGCTCCGTCTCATGGATAGAGGCCAGGGATGCTGCCTAACAACCTACAATGCACAGCTAGCTGCTTACAGAAAGCAGTTATTTGAACCCAGTCACACCAGAGTCATAGTTGAGAACCTGCTCTTCAGCTTCTGGTTAATAGAAATCACCAGACTAACTGAATTCTCATTAGCAAGAGAAAACTTTCTCATTAGAAGGAAGTTGGAGGGCTAGAGGGATGGCTTAGTGGATAAGAGCACATGCTGTTCTTGCAGAGGACAGTTTCCAGGACATCTGCTGGTTCAAACCTGCCTGGCTCTGGGGAATCTATCGCCCTCTTCTGACCATCATTAGAACTGCATCCAGGTGGACAAAACCACACTCCAGCCTGAAGAGAGAGGGAGCAGGTGTGAGCGCTGATGTGTTCACTGCTGAACACAGCTTTTGTTTCTGTGCTGATGTCTGGGGAGAGAAAGGAGAGCCAGAAAATGTGCATGCATTCAGTTATCACTCCCGTGCTGACGGGCTAAATGTTGACTTTTCTAATGAAACAAAATCACTAATTTACAAGGCTTTTTGACAACCAGTGGTTTCAAATTCTAAAAGCCATTTTGAGATGGCTTAGAACCTAAGCTCAAGATTGACTTGAATTAAGCATTCCATTTCTGTCATCTTTGTTGTAATATTAACCACAGGCACCAGAAAATGAAATGGGAAGTTTACAGAGAAAATTATAAATCAAAACAAGTAACTAGTGAGCTGGCTGCTTTAGCCTTATGCTTTATGCTTCTGTTTTTACATTGTTATTTATTATTATTGGGGAGCATGCCAGAGGGGACTTTGTGGAGCTAGTTTTCTCCTTCTGCCATGTGAGTTCCAGAGACCAAACTCTAAGTCGTCAGGGTTATGCAGCAAGCAACTTCTACCCACTGAGCCATCTTGCTAGCCTTCTATTTCTGAATGTTTTTAATTTCTTATTGAGCTTTTGTGCATTTCATACAACTTTCCCAATCAAATTTGGACCCGTTTCCCCATCCATGCACCCCCACCAGAGCTCATGCATTCTGCCATACGTGTTAAGTCCTGTCTTGCATCTTTTTCTTAGTCTTTTAAATTTTTTCTGATGTAACTCTTTTGGTCAGATCTTTGAACAAGTCTTTGGTTGTTGTTGTTCCCTTTAATTTTATATTACTCCAAATATGCATACATATTATATATAAGTATATATTCCACACATATACCAAAATGACAGAGTATAAAAGGATTTGGTGCTAGGATCCACAAATGAGAGACACCACACATCATTTGGTTTTTTGTTTGTTTGTTTGTTTGTTTGTTTTTCTTTTTTACATTTAATTTTTTATTTCATTTTTTAACAATAAGTAATGTTATGAGTACAAGCATCCTTCACGTAAAACCAATTTGCAAGCAGCTATGCCCAAACCCACACAGCCCAAGGCTCCCACCATCCAGTGTATGTACAATCATGTTGATCAAACAAGTATCCAGTCTATATTGCTGTAGTTTCACCATTCACCCCAATTGCAGCACTTACATTCTACCATGCCCCCTCTTCCACAGATTGTTCCCTAGACTTAGAAAAGGGGCACAGGTGGACAAGAAGCAAAAAAGTCCACTTTCTCTGGAGATGTCATTTTGGACTCTGACCAGTTCTGACTGTTACTTTTCATGGGCTGACAGTTTGTTCGGGAATAACCTTTCAATCCTACTAATGAAGCAAAAGCACTTAGATACATAGGTATTTAAACAGTACTAATTATTATGGTAGGTTACTTTGGTATAGACACAGATGTTTGGATGGTATGCTAAACCATGAATTATATTTTTTCTGTAAAAGATGACAAGGTCTTACTGTGGCTTATAACATCTCCTAACCACTAGAGGATGTAAGCTTGTGGCATCAGCCATGAATTATTCTTCCAAGGAGAGAGCTATTAGCCAATTAGATTTGGGGTATACAGACATGTGGCTGCCGCTGCTGCACAGTATTTCTAGGCAGGTGAGGTGTAGCTGATGCTGATGGAGGAGTCTTGCTTGACTCAAGGAGACCAATATTTGTTTTATTGGTTTAGTGGCCTTTGGTAACACTCTCTGGCATTCCAGAGACCAACTGTACACTTGCAAGTGTGGTCTCAATATATCTTTTCCATGCTTACATCAGGTCTTCCACAGCAGGGCCTTATTGCCTCTCTTCTTGCAGGTATCTCAGTTTACAGGCAAGAAGCCTTTACCTTTTGTGGGGGGGCTTGGATCCTCTGGCCAACATCTCCTTGGCAGAATAATCCATTGCTGGTATCAGAGCTATCCTGTATTAATATATTTTGCTTAAAAGCACAGCTTAAAAAGACTTTAATATATTTGGCTCTGAATAGAGAATAATCCTTTTCACAGTTCCTATGTCTATTAGTCAATTAAAGAAAGTGGTTATACTGGTTTTATAAGAGATTACCTCTATAACAGTTGGCTCTAATTTACAGTTAGAGAATGACTTCATTACCATCATGTATTTCTTTGTTCTATGAAAAGGAGGTAAGAAAGTCTCTCATATTAAAACTTTGCAGCTCCTAGAAGGTAAGGTTCATTAGGACTCACTATAAACAGTTGTTACAAG
>VZQC01006407.1:202745-333095 GCA_009823505.1 Rhizomys pruinosus
GACCCTCTTCTGACCTCCGCGGCATTGCACGACATGGGTGCAGACAGTACATTCCTACACATAAATAAATAAATAGATAAATTAATTAATTAATTAATTAATAAAAAAATTAAAAAAAAAAGAAAACTCTTACCATGAAGTTCTGGAGGGCAACCAAGGGCAGGGGCAATTAATAAAAAAATTAAAAAAAAAAAAAAAAAGAAAACTCTTACCATGAAGTTCTGGAGGGCAACCAAGGGCAGGGGCGATGGCCAGTCTATGGGACCCTGGTCAACATTTTCAAGAGAAGGAGTCTATTCCTGGCACCAGGATTTTATTTTGTTAGCCCCTGATGTCCAATAAGGACCCCTGATGCAAGGTAACTCTTTTTAATCTTTTAATAAT
Organism: Rhizomys pruinosus; assembly: GCA_009823505.1. NCBI lineage: Eukaryota > Metazoa > Chordata > Mammalia > Rodentia > Spalacidae > Rhizomys > Rhizomys pruinosus. The sequence continues at coordinate 203,130 of VZQC01006407.1, forward strand.
GTATATGTATATACTTTTAGAAGCTTCTATATACTTTTATAGGCCAGGTCTTTCTATGTCCTTTAATGTTGCTTATCTCTCCCTTTATTCCCTCCTCTGTTCTGTCCTCCCATTCCACAAACCACTTAACACCTCCTACTTTATTATTCACATTTCCCTCTTTATATCACTGCATTCCGCCACCTTTCCCAGAAAGCTTCTGCCCTACCATGGCCATTTATTAGTTTTCTGACTTCTCTGGATTTTCAAACTGAAACATGCATACCTAGGATTTCAAAGCCAATAGCCAGCTATGAGACAGAACATGCAGCATTTGTCCTCTGGGCCTGGGTTACCTCCCTCCAGATGATTGTTTCCAGTTTCATCCATTTACCTGTGAATTCTATAATTTCATGTTTTAATAGCTAAATAATATATCATTGTTGTATGTACCATGCCTTTGTTCTACATTCATCAGTTGATGGACATCTAGACCCTACTGCTGAAGACACTACATACATGAGCTGTAGAATAAACAAGGAGAAAACAAGCTGATACTGAGTTCAAAGCCTCATCTCTACTGGCTAGCTTTCCTAGTGCTGGAAGGAGCTGTGCCTGGTACCAAAAGAAATAAAATCATCAGCCTTACTCAGCTGTGAATCCTGTGAGCCACAACAAGTAGCCTGGCAAGAAATGCCCACAGCTGCAAGAATGGCACAAATACTATTGGAGTAACCAACTACTTTCTAATTGGCTTTAAGGTCCACTTCTTGGGTTGGAGCCTGTACCTGACATTGATATGAAGTGTAGGAACCTGAGGCTAGACAGGTCGCAGGGCATGGGGAAGAGCCTAATACTAGTTTTATACTAAATAGCTATAGAATTAAACTGCCTGATAATGACTTATTGTTTAGCCCATAGACTAATGCCTCTCTCAACTCACTACATAAGCTTCCTTATGCATCAGATGGAGACTAACATAGAAATCCACAACTGGGCCAAGTGCAGAGAGCAAGAGGCTGCAGAGTGCTTATCCTGGAACTGGACACTGATAGCAAACTTCTGCCTCCCAAGGCTCAGGGACCATTGCAGAAGAAGGGGGTGGAATAACTGTAAGAGCCGGAGATGGTGGATGACCACACGAAAATGGAATTTTCCAGACAGCTAGTCAGTTACTCATATGAACTCACAGTAATGGTAGCAGGATGCACAAGTCCTATGCAAGCTCAAACCAGACAAAATCCCAGCATAGGCATGGAGAAGAGGATAAGAAAACCCAACCATACCTGAGGAACTATCAGGAACTGAGGGCTGCTTGGAGGGGAAAGAGTCAGTCTCCTTTAAGGATGTGCTCTTCGTAGGTTAACTAGGATCCAGTGAATTCACCCTCACTGAAGGACCTTTAGTGACACAAATTAGACTCTATAGGCATATATATATATATATATATATATATATATATATATATATCAGTACATTAAATTGGGCAGTAAAGGGAGGTATACATGTATGCATATTTAGATTTCACATATAAGGAAAACATGCGATACTTATTTTTCTGAGTCTGGCATATTACACTTAATATGATGACCTTCCATTTTCTTGGAAATGACATAATTTTCTTCTTCTTTATGGCTAAATATAATTGTACTGCCAAGGCCATGGTCTTTTTTATAAGCAGAGTGTAAAATTTGCACAGATCATGGGCCCTTTCCATATTAGGTAGTTATGAATTGCAGGGCCCTGTGTACATCAGTCTTCTGCACTTCCCAGAAGCTGACCCCACTCTCAGATACAATAAGCTTTACATGCTGCCATGACCGTTCTTTTCTCAGGTTGTCCCATCTAAACCTTCTCTTCTGGATCACCTATTTCTTTTTTGATTTTTTTTGNGGCCTTCATGAGAATAATGACTATTTATCCTTTGTCTTGAGTTGCTGACCAAAATATATTTCTGCTAAAGCATGGAAGTGTTTGCATGAGGGCAGTCTTCTGAAAGATATAGAGGGAGATTCTGAATCATTTTAGATCACCTTCAATCACATAAGCAAGAGCTGTCTTCATTATAAAGCTTGTTCAGTGGCAGTAGGCTTGAAATTAAAATAAAATAAGGTTCAGAATGATGAATAATGTGGAGACAGGATACCTGGCTGCCCTGTTGCATTCAGGGAAAGCGCTGACTCCCTTCACTGTCTTTGCCTTTCCAGGGACATCACTTCCCTCTGCCTTCAAGGTTAGGGATTTAATAAAGTGACAAAGCATCATGTGGATGGACACTGATGAGCTCCTTAAAGTTTATCAATTCAGTGCCATCAGAGATCTCATTTACATAAAACAAGGAATGATTCAATTGCATCTTAATTGTGATCTCTTCCAATTTAATTAAATTTCAGTACTTATGTCAGTGGTTAGAGTGCAAAGACAATTTCTTCTTAAAGATTTTGTTATTTTAAATTAATTTCCCTCTGGGATTGGAGATAACTGTCAGTAAAGTGCTTGCTTTATAAGGATGAGGACCCAAGTTTGGTCCCCTAGAACCCATGTAAAGATGGATTTTTGGTGTGTGTTTATAATCTCAGTGCTGTGGGGAGGAGACAGGTGGGTATGTGGGGCCTGCTACTCAGCAAGCCTAGCCAAAAATGTAGATTCCAGGCCAAATGAAAGACCATGTCTTAAAATGAAAGGTGGACAACATCTTGAGGTATGGCACTGAAAGTTGATTTCTGGCCTCCACACATATGTGCACTCTCCCACAGGTACCAACACACACACACACACACACACACACACCACCACCACCACCACCACCACCAACAACAACAACAACAACAAAAACATTTCCCTCCTTACAGGAAAAGGGTGATAGTTTTCAGTGCAAATTAACTATAAAATGAAGCTCATTCAGGTTTTATACAGATACATGGACACAGGTCCACTGAGCTTGGGAAGGTGGATGGGTATATGTAGGAGAACTCATCTGTCACTGGTAACTATGCACTCATAGGCAAATGTAGAAAGGGGCCATGTTGTAAGTTATAAACATTCCACTTTGGTTAAATATCCTTGCTTCCTGAGGATGGGCGAAACAAAATGAGCCTGAGAAATAGCAGCCTGAGGCTGGGACTCACTAGAATATTAGAATGTGAGAATTCAAAGTCACTTGGAGGCAAGTGAAGCCATCCCAACCTACCACTGTGGAGGCAGAAACCCTCAGGAAGCCAGGGACCTGCCCGATGCTGCAGAGAGTGAATCCCAGGGCCCATGGCCACCTGAATTCTCCTAGTCCTAATTCTAGATTTAAAGGAGATGGAGTAACTTCCTAGATTTAAAGGAGATGGAGTAACTTCTGGTTGGAAGTTGCTGACCACACAAAGCATTATGACTGCTGTGTACGGCCTAACTGGATACAAAGCAAAGGAAAGGAGCTATTGCATTTGCTTTACCTCAGCCTTGGTGCACTCTTAAAGGGGCCTGCTGGGCATGACACTTAAAAAACAAAACAAAACTGTTAGGGCCGGGAGAGGTCACTCAGCACCTAAGACTGTGTACCACTATTGGAAAGGACCCAAGTTCAGTTCCCAGCACCTACAGTAGGCAGCTCATAACCACCTGTACCTCCAGCTCCAGGGGATCCAGTGCCCTCTTCTGACCTCCACTGGTAGTACCTGCACTCACATGCACATACCCATACGCAGACACATATACATAATTAAAAACAAAAATAAATGTTCCAGCATCCAGGGCTAGAGGACTGGCCAAGATAAATAAGACAGGTTGCAGCAGGGTGTGAGGGAGCCAGGCCGACCGAATGAGAAGTCCAGGGTCTGGGAGAAACAATGAACTGGGTCTCCTCAGTAGCTCCTGCTAGCTCTCAGAGTCTCTCCTTGGGGAGCCTGGGACACAAGCCCTGCCGCCCTTTTCCATAGTAAACATCTCACCTTCTAGGTAGTTAAACCTTTATACATATTCCTGCACTGAATGCATCTAATTGTAGCTGACTGAATTGTGGGTAAGAAAGCCTCCACTTATCTCGGGAAGAAGACCTCCTCAGGTGGGAGTCCAGGATTTCCAAGTCCTGATGTCAGAAGCTACCGTTTGCCATCACTTAGCTATGTCCGCCCTCCACTCTGGAGTATGACTTTGCTTTATTTACTCACCTGCTAAAATAAACTTTGTCTTTGTTCTCACTCTGTTTCCCAGAGTGAATTCTTTATGTTACACAGCACTAAAAGGGAGACTGGGATCTGAGGGAATGTAAAGAGACACAGCTTCCTGTCATAGACAGGACGGGGCTCTCTGAGAATCCCCTCACACTCTCCCAGATCATCTCCCTCCTTCCCTGGAGCCCACGTTTCCCACTGGATCTGTTATCACAGAGCTGTCGTGGGTACCCCATGGTCTCATGGTTGTGCTGGTCAAGACAGTGAGGCTGTCTGGGTAAGGAGCAAACCAGCGACTCCTGGCAGGTGATGGTTACATAAGCATCCTGCTGGCATTGGAGTGGAAGCAATGGCCCAGCACTGCTGAGAGAACACCCCAGGGGCAGCATGTAGCTGGGGCACTGGGGCTCTCTCTCTCTCTCTCTCTCTCTCTCTCTCTCTCTCTCTCTCCTGCTAGAAACCTTTTTAGATGCCTATTTTTTTTTTAATTTTTACATTGTCAGAGGAAATTAAAGAAAAGGCTTCTTCTGCTAGACTTGGAGTGCCCTAAAATACAAAGTGCTTCATCCTTTGCTAAGATGGGGGGGGTATTTGATCATTGTTTATTTTTTATTCTCATTTTGAATAGTAAGTGCTTTGTTCAGGTTTGCTCAGTGAAGCAAGAATGGACTGATTGGCCCTCTGGGTGTCCTGGAATAAAAGGTCATTCATCCACTCTGCAAACACATCCACTGGGGTGGAGAGAGCCTGGACAGCTTGTGACCTGAAAACACCTCTGCTGTGGTACTGCTTCACTTGCTTTCCTCTGGAAGTGGAGGCTGGGGACTGGCCCTGAAGGCCAACCAGCACCGGGCACAGGTTGGTGACTTTCTTTAAATTATTTATTATTATTTTAAAATATTTTATTTTTATTTTATGTATAGAAGTGTGTTACTTGCATGTAGGTAAGTGCACCCGCACATGTTGTGCGGTGCCCATGGAGGTAGGAAGACGGCATTGGATCCCCTGGAACTGAAATTATGGGGAGTTCTTAGCTTCCATCTGGGTGCTAGAAATCAAACCCAGGTTCTCCACAAGAGCAGTCAGCGTTCTTAACCACTGAGACATCTCTCTAGCCCTGAGGCTGAGGTCTTAAACCAGAGAGAGAATTAAGTGAAAGCTAGTTTATAAACACAGTAAGAAGAGCAGACCAGGACCAGGACAGGAGAGAGCAGTGACGGTTGGGACACAATGGTAGAGGCATGGTGTTGATCTTCCTTCTTTGAGAGCTATTTCTACTAGTGTAGCGACTAAAGCCAGAAGAAAGCTGGGTTTGGGGGAGCTGGAGATGGGTCAGTGTTTAAAATCACTTGCTGCTCTTGCAGAGGACTGGAGTTTGGTTTCCATGTGCCCGCCCATGTGGGCAGGTCATGACTGCCTGTAACTCCAGGGGATCTAACATCTCTTATGGCCTCTGAGGGTAGGAGCATAAATGTGGCATACAGTCTCTCTCTCTCTCTCTCTCTCTCTCTCTCTCTCTCTCTCTCTCTCTCTCTCTCTCTCTCTTCCTCCCTCCCCTCCCCCTCTCCCTCCCTCCCTCTCAAATCTTAAAAGAAAGCTATCTTGGATCTGGTGTAGAGTTAATGTGGAGTACATTGTTGACCACCAAGCACAGCTATGTTCCCTCATGACTCCTTTGGTGAGATTCACAGAGCGTTGTCTCCTTGACCCACACATCTTGGTCACCGATGTATTAGAAAGCGACCAACAGAGCCATTTAAGGAGCCTTGAGATGATGCCTTGGACAACAAAAGCTCCCCCTAGCTCTTTACAGAAATTTATATAACATGGAACAAGAGTTTTGGTTCATCATTAGAAGAATTAACCTTAATCAGCTGCACATGAAAGCCTTCAGCCCATTGATTACAACCAAATGCAGCAACAGGTATCTTACCAGTTAGCACTTTTTTAGATCCCAGCTTCCCTGACATGGGGTTTTATGTGTAATTTCCACTTTTTTCCATTATTATTATTATTATTATTATTATTATTAAACTTTTTCCATAGGTCATACATCTTTTCTCAGTTGAATCTAGAGTCGCTTCCCTTTCCATGCCCCCCATCCCACCAAAGTCCCTGCACTCTGCCATACATGTCCTGCATCTTTTTTGGAGTCTTTCCAGAGTTTTTTTTTCCAGTTCTTTTGTATATGTATGTATGTATGTAAGTATGTATGTATTTATGTGTATATATAACTATGTATATCTATGTATATATAATGTAGCAATACAAGTTGGAGAGAACAACAACAAAAGAACTGAAAAAAAAGTCTGGAAAGACTCAGAAAAAGATGCAAGACATGTATCTGCACTTTTTATATCGTGTTCCAAGCAGGTCACTTCACCCCTAAGATGTCAAAGTTCAGATAGAAAAAAAAAATCAAAGCACTTGCTTTTTAAACGAGAGTGGTTGGGTTTTATTTTCCTTTGTCTTTTTATTGCTCCATCCTTTGTTGTTTATTGCCACATCCACTGGAGACTGAATCTTCCTGGAAATGAAGATCTTTAGGGTCATCGATCAGGCAGCATTGGTGTTTGAGATCTTGCTCACTGGTCTGATCTTAGACAATACCGAAAGCTGATTTCTTTACAAAGAAACTTTTTTTAAAGCTATCTATATACCAACAGAATTCTTCATTAATGATTCTTTTCAAGACACCCATAGAGCAAGACCATTTCCCCTGTCCACATAGAACAGAAAAGGCCATCATGAAATGAGAGAAAAGGAGAACTCATCATCGCATGATGGTGTATACACAGGTGTGCAAAAGTGGAGCATCATGTATGCACATGCAGAGGCCAGAGGTATGCACATGCAGAGGTATGCACAGGCAGAGGCAAAGAGGGCATAGAATCCTCTGGAATGAAGTTACAGATGGTTGTGAGCTACCATGTGGTTTCTAGGAATCTAACACAGGTCCTTTGCAAGAGTTGCCACTGCTCAATCACAGCACTCTCTCCACCCAACCACGACCACCTTATATTTTAATACAGGGTCTCTTGAGGCTGGAGAGATGTCTCAGCAGTTAAGAGCAATGGCTGCTTTGGCAGAGGACCCAGGTTCAATTCCCAGCACCAATATGGCGGCGAACAGCCATCTGTAACTCTAGTTCCAGGGGATCTGATGCCCTCTTCTGACTTCTGCAGGCATTGTGCAACACAGGTGCACTTACCTACATGCATGCAATACACTCATACACATTAATAAAAATTAAGAAAATATTTCAAAATAAATAAAAAGGGAGGGAGGGGGAAGGAGAGAGGGAGGAAAGAGAGAAAGAGAGAAAGAGAGAAAGAGAAAGAGAGAAAGAGAGAAAGAAAGAGAAAGAAAGAAAGGAAGGAAGGAAGGAAGGAAAGATGAAAGAAAGAAAGAAAGAAAGAAAGAAAGAAAGAAAGAAAGAAAGAAAGAAAGAAAGAAAGAAAGAAAGAAAGAAAGAAAGAAAGAAAGAAAGAAAGAAAGAAAGATAGAAAGAAAGAAAGAGACAGACCAGGTCTCTCACCAAATTTGGAGCTGGCCAGTTTGGGTAGCCAGGCTGATGAGAACTGAGGATCCTCCTGTCTCACCTCCCAGCACTACCGAGAGCTCAGGATCCTCCTGTCTCACCTCCCAGCACTGATGAGAACTCAGGATCCTCCTCTCTCACCTCCCAGCACTGCTGAGAGCTCAGGATCCCCCTGTCTCACCTCCCAGTACTGCTGACGAGAACTCAAGATCCTCCTGTCTCACCTCCCAGCACTGATGAGAACTCAGGATCCTCCTCTCTCACCTCCCAGCATTGCTGAGAGCTCAGGATCCCCCTGTCTCACCTCCCAGCACTGCTGATGAGAACTCAGGATCCTCCTGTCTCACCTCCCCAGCACTGCTGCTGCACTAAACATTTTTCTTTTTTTTTTTTAATTTTATTTATTTATTTATTTATTTTTATGTGTATGAATGTATTGTCTGCATGCAGGTCTGCGCACCCGTGTCGTGCGATGCCGCGGAGGTCAGAAGAGGGTCTCAATTCCCCTGGAACTGGAGTTCTCCTGGAACTGGAGTCACAGACGGTTCTCATCCGCCATGTGGGTGCTGGGGATCGAACCCGGGTCCTCTGCAAGAGCGGTAGGCGCTCTTAACCGCTAGGCCATCCCTCCAGCCCCCTAAACATTTTTCTTTTTAACAGAACTGGGGATCCAAACTCAATTCCTCATGCTCACACAGCAAGCATCGAACCCACTGACCCATCTCCCTTGTCCCTTCGCACAACATTTTATAGGTTTCTTTGGTTTCTTTGGTAGGAGCTAAGTCCAAAAGGCTAAGGCATTCTAAGAGAAAGGAAAAGACAAGCACCCCGCACCCTTCAGCTGTCCTGAGGACAACATGGCTCAGGTGGCCCAAATGGCCCTTAGCCTGGGCTGCCCTCTCCTCCCCAGGGATAATGGACAACCAAAACCCAAGATGGCAGAGATTGAATTGGCAGGCCTAGCCCCGGGCTTCTGACTTCCTAACTCATATTTCCTCACAGTTCATTATATCTGAGGAACAGGAAAGAACAGATCCACCTTAAGGAGTGGAATTCTAGAACCTCCCTGTGCCAAGACAGCCATGCTGGGTGGCCTTAAGGAAAGCTCAACGAAAGCCCCAGCACTTCAGGAGGAAGCCCAATAAGCAAGAAGAGGGATTGGAGGACATTGGAACAAGGAGACTGTCACTTGACCAGATTCTGTGGGACAGAGACCTGAGGGCCTCAGTTGGTCTCTTGAGTATGCATGAAGTTCATCCCAGGAAAGCAGGGAAGGACTTTAATTGGAGAAACCAATGTGAATTCATGCGAAGTCAGATCATATAAAAGTACTGGGGTTTTTAGAGGATATGACATTCATGCCAGCGTAATGTGAGAAAAACCAAAGCTGGAGGAACTCATGGGAAAAGGACTCATGACATATTTGGAACATGAGAAAGAATGAGAAAACTGTAGCTCCTTTCTTGGGAAAGATGGAACACAGCTAAGATGCTTTTACACATTTACTGAAAGTACATTGACTGTATCCCATTTTATACTGAGAAATCTGCTCATCACCAAAAAGAAAAATAAGAGAAAAAAAAATGCCATCTCCGTGAACATTTTATAGGGTCAAAGATTCCTTTAAGAGTCTGATAAAGAAGGGGTCATTTCCTTCACTTTCAGTGTGATGATCCAAAGTTATCTAAAGGATTCTTTCGTTGGACTACACTTCCCATCAGACTCAGCAGGGCAGATTTAGGACCCTGGGAAGTAATGTGAACTGTACTTTGTGTCCCTACCAATGAACAATGAAAGTATGAGGGGCTGAACTTCAGGCACATTTGAAGATAAGCGCTTTTGAGAGAGTCTGAAGGAACTCCATAACTGGACACTATTGTTCTGTGAGTTGGACCAGAAGTACCTGGAGAGAGAGGAATGCATCAAACTGGCCCACAGAAAAGCTGAAAACTCTGCTCCTTGCAGTTCAGATCCAACATGAGGTAAGTGTGAGGTGACAGAAGTAAATAAGCTCCAGGGAGAGCCATCCACTAACAACTGAAAAGGCGCACTTACGAATGGAGAATATCAAGCTAAAGTGGTCAGGAGTGCAATACAGAGGACATGTGGAGAGCCCCAATTTGTCTGATGACAACAATGTGGGTGACATGGATATGAGTATGAGCCTTGTCAAAGAACCTGACACAAGTAAGGTGAAACTTCCACAGAAACAGTTGATATTTATATCAGCACCTTTAAGACAGAGTTCACTCAGGGCGTGATCTTGCTCACAGTGACTGGAGAGTATGTACTTAGTGGGGAAAAAGAACAACACTGAAACTTGAGGTGTGCAAGCCTAAGTCCTCCTTCAAAACCCAGGTTGAGAGGCTGAAGAAACAGTTAAGAGAACTGTCTACTCTTGCAGAGGATCTGGTTCCCAGCACCAACATGGCAGCTAACAACCATCCAAACTGCAGTTCCAGGGGATACAACACCCTCTTCTGGCACAGGTACATGCACATACAAGCAAAAACACTCAACTAGATGAAATGAAAATGAAATCTGTTGGTGTCCAAATCCCTGCTTGTTTGTTTTTGGTTTTTTGTTTTTGTTCTTTTTTTTTTTTTTTTTTTTAATTTTTTAAAGACAGGGTCTCCCTGTAGCCCCAGCTGTCCTGGAACTCACTCTGTAGACCAGGCTGGCCTTGAACTCACAAAGATCCACCTGCCTCTGCCTCCCAAGTGCTAGGATTAAAGGCATGCGCCACCACACCTGGCCCAAATCCCCACTTGTAAGATCACCCTGAGAGAATCTCTCCTGACGTCCGTAGGGGAGCTTTACAGAGTGTGTACCACCCAAGAGCTGGAGTAGGCCTTAACCCATAGTCACACAATGTAAGAAACAAAGTGGGAAGTTTCTCATGGTTGATGGCAATGTCACGGGGGAATTTACTGATCTGATTCCTGAGAAGCATATTATGATGAAGTGGAGGTTTAAGTCATGGCCGGGGGCAATTTGGCACATGACCTTGACCTTCCTTGACAAGACTAAAGAGACAGAAGAGTGCACTGGAGGCTGAGGCATCCCTGCTCCCAAGGAAGAGTGGACACAGCAGGGCTGGCAAAAGTAACAGAGGGCCTCACAAAGACTTAAGCCATGGTGCATGCTTGCCTAAAGGCCAGCAGCAAGTCCAGAAGTGACTGTTCCAGCCTGTTTGACACCCGTCCAGCCCTCCCACGAAGGGGACTGTGACTCAGAAGACTGCACAATCGCAACTGCTAACTTGGGGCCAGGGACCCTCCTCTCCACATATATTTGGGTTTGTGTATGTTTTCTGCTGAGGGTAAGTTCTCTTTTATGTGCATATCCAAGAACTAAATGAAAATTTAAAACAAAAGACAGAGTGGAATGAAGGTATAGTCCAAATATGGCAAAGAATTTGGACCAGGAGCAAGCAAGTGAGGAGAGAAGAGAGCCGCTGAAAGAAAAAAATCAGATCGGACAGAATTGCTGGCAAAAATGTTGTGTGAAAATTGATAAGCCCCCTGAAAAGGGGCACACCTGGGTCTATTAATACACTAGATTATAAACTCCAAATCTCATTGCTTAAATCACCCTTATCTTTTCTAACAGGAGAATGATTTTTTTTTCCAGATAAAGATGACCAGAACAAATATTCACTAGAATAAGTGAAAAAAAAAACTGAAAGAGAATACAAGCTGTTTGCATCTATTGATTTTGCCAAATGCTATCTCCAAATGCTCAGAGGTTCTGTGTAAATAGCACTGCCAACTCACAATCTGTTTCCTTGAGAAAATTTGGAGAATGGGACACATAGTGGATAGATGATGGCACAAAATTTTATAAGGGGGAAATGCAGATAAACTGGCAAGTGAGTTAGGAATTTTCAGCAAGATTCTAGAATAGGTTACACGTGCCCAGAACTGGAGAAGCCATTTATCAGAACATTCTAACCATTGGTCTTTTTTTTTCTTTCTTTCTTTTTTTTTTGTCTTTTAGAGACAGGGTCTCCCTGTAGCTCCAGCCATCCTGGAACTCACTCTGTAGACCAGGCTGGCCTTGAACTCACAAAGATCCGCCTGCCTCTGCCTCCCAAGTGCTAGGATTAAAGGTGTGTGCCACCACTCCTGGCTGGTCTTTTTTTTTTTTTTTTAACAGGCTAGCACCACATTGGCAAGTTACAGGAGTAGCATAGCCATGGATTCGTAATTTGGCAAAGAAGTCATAAATAGCTTTGTGTGCCACACAGAGCAGTGTAAACTCATAATACAATTGGTAGAATATGCAAATGTTTAGTGAGTGAATTCAAGGAAGTTTTGCTACCAGGTTGCTATCTTCATTGTAGCTGCTCCCTCTATTTGGTGAGTACCCAATCCTGTTATTTCAAGGACTGTGGTCAATTCATAAATATATTGTCATGACTGGTGAATGGTAATACTATCACTCAGCAGTTGTAGCTAATATTTTACTGAAAAAATATAAGAGATAACATTGATGGATTTAAGGTTTAAGTTGAAACCTTTGTACTTATTAAATTTACGGTTAAGGGACAGATACTCAAAGACATAATAGTGTGCCTTTATTTCACATGGATTTAGACATATTTTCAATAATATTATTTGTACTTACTTAATAGGATAAAGATTGAGCCTGTCTTCTCTGATGAGAAAGACATTAGAATGATAATGTATGTGAAAATAATTCAACGTAAGAAATGACCTGAGGAGCATTCAATACACAGATCTAATTTAGGGAGTTTGTGCTATTTAAATTATTGAGAAGCTTACATAAAAACTGAATGGCATATATTCTCTATAGCTCTGAACAAAACAGCAGGGATAATTGAATATACATTATATGAAAATACTGACTTAACTCAGAGAAGAATGTCTTTTTAGTATTGTTAAAAGTGTTTGGGGATTATGGAACACCCCCATCATTGGAGGTGCCCAAACACATTATCAAGTGGACAACTCAGAAGTAAAACCATCTGGTAATGTCTTATAGAGTCCTTCCCAGAACAGAATTCTTCACTTAGACTAAATGCAAGCTAAGGCATATGAAGGTTGAGAGAACTCTGAGTAGAGGTGGTGGTCAGGGAACCTGGCCTTCAACTTCCTCCATGAAGAGAAAATATCTCTAAAGTTCTTTCAGACTAAAGAGTTTTGATGCTATCAAAATCTAGAACTTTAAAATTCATCTCCATGATCCTGAATCAGTTAGGATAAGTTAAGATATGCTGCAGTAACTAACAAATCCCAAACTTCAGTGGTGGAAGACAACCAAGACTGGTTTCTTGCTCAGCTTGTATCTATCTTTCTTCAGTAAGAGATCCTGAGCATCACAGACACCTAGGTTTGCAGAGCTGGCAGAGGGAAATGTCAGTAAATTGTGCATTGGCCTTTTTGAAACTTCCATGTCTCTAGGAATAGTCACAAACTCCCTTAACCACAAGGTATTGGGAGAGTAAGAGACATTTATTTTATTCCATGTACTTGAAGTAGAAAAACAGTTTGTGTGTGTGTGTGTGTGTGTGTGTGTGTGTGTGTGTGTGTACTTGTGTGTGCAGGACAATCTTGGGTGTTGTTCCACCTCTTTTGTTGTCCACCTCTTTTGTTGAGAGAGGGTTCTCACTGGCCTGAGGCTCATCAAGTAGGCTGGGTGGGCTGAGTCTCCCCAGTACTTGGATTTTAAGAGTGCCCCTGCAGCCTACTGACTTAAGTGTGTTCTAAGGTTGAACTGAGATCCTTATACTCCTGTGGGAATAAGTACTTTACTATCTCTCCAGCCCCAGAGAAAAAGCAGTTTTTTTGTTTTTGTTTTTGTTTTTTCTTTTTGTTTTTTTTTTCTCGTTTGTTTATTTTTTAAGGGATTCTACAATATAATAGCACAGTTGTTTTCAGATAACATTGACGTTACTCAGTTTGCCATACAATTAGGTAATTGGTGCATTTTTTTGGAGTGAGCCAAATTATTAAGCTCAAGCAATGAATGTAACATTCATATAAAACCAATTTGCAAGTATCTATGTCCAAATTTTGAACAACACAAGGTTCCCATAGTCCAGTTCGAGAAGCATGTATGCACAAGCATGTTGATCAAATAGGAGTGCAGTCTATATTGCTGTAGTCTCACGATTCACCCCAATCTCTCCATAGCCCTTACATTCTACCATGCCTCCTCTTCTGAAAGTAGGCTTTGGGAAAGGGGCACAAGTGGGTGAGAAGCAAAACAGTCTATTTTCTCTGGAGATGTCATTTTGGACTCTAGTCTGTTCAGGTTGATCCTCTTCATGGGTTGACAGCTTATCCACTGATACCTTTTTAATCCTACTAACAAAGCACAAGCAATTGGATGTACAGGTATTTAAGCAGTACTAATTATGGCAAGCTAAGCTGTGAGCATAGACACAGATGCTTGGATGGTATGCTAATCCACAAACTGTGGTTTCTCTATAAAGGGTGACAAGTTCTTATTGTGGCTTATAACATCTGCTCACCATTAGAGGACATAAGCATGTAGCATCGCTGTGAGTTATTCCTCCAAGGAGAGAACTAATAGCCAATTAGATTTGGGATATATATAGACACATGGCTGCCACTGTTGTACAGTATCTCCAGGCAGTTGAGGTGTAGCTGATACTGATGGAGGAATCTTGCTTGTCTCAAGGAGACCGATATTTTGCTGTATTGCTTTAGTGGTCTTTGGTAATGCTCTCTGGCGTTTCAGAGGCCAGTTGTACATTAGCAAGTGATGTCTCAAAAACATTTTTTCATGCTCACACCAGGTCTTCGACAGCAGGGACTTACTGCCTTTCTCCTTGCATATGTCCCACTTATAGGCAAAATGCCTTTATAATTTTGGAGGCTTGGATCCCCTAGCCAACATCTCCTAGGCAGAATAATTCATTGCTGATAATGCAGTTTTTAATGAGCAATTGCTAATGCCCATTAAAATTAAAATTCATTCGAGTCTTCACAGAAAGAACCAAACAACTCTAAAAGCACAGCATTTCTTTCTCTTCCGGGGCTGGCACTGTCTTGTTGGGCACATTCTCTGGGAGATCACCTCTCCTTTCTATGGTTCAGTTTCTATAAAACAGAGAGAGTGGTCTTTCTGTCTCTCAGGATTGTTGATTGTTGCCATCATTCAGTAGCTACAAATGCAGTTTTCTATCAAATTTTAATAACCATGAAAAAGGAATGGAAAACAAATGCCCCAAACCTCAGAGGAAACAACTGCAGAGCTGGGGTCTTCTGTGTGTTGACTGAGTCTTCAGTAATTCTTTTTAATGTAGGAAGTACTTTCTCCTATGCAGTTTAATATTCTTTGAAGTATCTTCACTTTCAACAGTTACACATGTTCACAAAAAAGCGTATCAACCAGCACTTGCCAATCAAGTCTGAAAGGATCTACCTAAGACCCCACAAGAGATGTCAAAGGCAGAGTTGCTCATGCCTTTCCTTAAGGAACTTGTAAGTTCACTGGGGATGTGAAGCATAACAACACATAACAATGAGAAAAAATCACAAGACAGTATAAAATCACCACTGAAAATGCAGAATTTAGATGAGGCCGTGTCCCAACGTGGACTTGAATTATTGAGTAAGTTTTCATGAGTAATTTATATCGTGGGCCTAAAATCACTCCCTCTTACAGGAGTCTTCTAATCTCAGAAAAGAAGTTTGTGTTTAAGTCTTGAGATACCTTCATTCTTCAAATGAATCAGGATTATAGAACTACCTTTCTGCTCCTGTAATTCCAGCTTCCAGGGAGGCTGAGGTGGGAAGATGACTTGAGCCCAGGATTTCTAGGCCTGGGCATCATGGCAACAGCACATCTCAAAACAAATCCAGGGACAGGTTAACAGCTCAGTCAGTAACCTGCTAGCTGCTCAAGTTATGGAACTGACTTCAATCCCCAGAATCTGTATAAAAATGTCAGAAATAGTGGCTCGCTCTTGTAATCTCATGGCTGGAGAGATGGAAACATTGGATCCAAGAGGCTTACTGGCTAGCTCTGCTCACCCAATTGTTGAGAGACTCTGTGTTAAAAACCAAAGTGGACAGTCCTTGCATAATACCCACTTTAGGTTGACCTCTGTTCTCTACATGAAAGTACACATATGTAGACCTGCAGGCACACATACAAATCTAATCAGCAACAAAAAGCAAAAAATAAGCACCCTCACCAAATAACCAACACTTTTGTGTGGAAAAACAACTAACAATTTTATAAGATTAAGGTGTGCTGGAGGGGATGAAATGATTAGAGCGGGAACACTTTAATATTGGCCTTCTCTTCCTCCTCATTGCATTGATAGCCAGGTATCAAGACTAAAGTTCTGCCTGATCCCCTTGGCAGACCTGAATTTGGCAATAAAAAGAATTCTGTGAGTTGGACTTGCCTAGCTATGAATTGGAATGTCAAGGTGAGGAGACAATTTGGAGTATGTCTAAGGGAAGCTGCCACCTGTATAGAAGCTGCTCCACTGTGTAGAACCAGCACCCCATCCTAAATTAGAACATGGCGGGAGATCTCCCAAGACCAGCTGAAGCACAGGAAGGTAGGTAGGTAAGAACTGGGTGCTTCAGCAAGGCTGATTGTCGTTTGACTTAATCTAGTTAATCCAGTTGTCTTTGGCTTAATTGGCTTTTGTGGCTGTGGGGGCAGAGTTATCCTCCCAGCTGGTATAAAAGGTGGGTTGTGTGAGTCTTGAGATCTGAGATCTCCCAAGACCAGCTGAAACACAGGTACTGGGGTGCGGGCTAAAGAGGACCACCCCCTCCCGCCCCCTGCCAACTGGGATTATGAAGGCATCTGAAGGAGACAAGCAAAGCAAAACTTCAACACAGTGAAGAGGCATTTGTGACTCACATTGGAATACAGGCAAGGAGAAGCCCATATGACAGGAACACGAAGAAAAGACAATACGGGAAAGGGGCAGGATAATCCCTCAACAAGCTCTACCAAACCTATGGAAGATTCCTACAGTGGGATCCCCTGGGGATGGCCCAGGACACAGATATCAGAAACACAATTGGGAACATACTTAAAGAACTACAAGATTGGGCTGGAGAGATGGCCTAGTGGTTAAGAGCGCCGACCGCTCTTACAGAGGACCCGGGTTCGATCCCCAGCACCCACATGGCGGCTGAGAACCGTCTGAAACTCCAATTCAGGGGGGACTCCAGTTCCAGGGGAATCCGACACCCTCTTCTGACCTCCGCGGCATTGCACGACACGGGTGCACAAACTTGCATGCAGACAGTACATTCATACACATACAGAAATAAATAATAAAAATTAAAAAAAAAGAACTACAAGATTATACATAACAAATCAAAGAATAAGAAAAGAGAATGAAGAACTCAAGAAGGACCTAGAGGAGAGAATGAAAAACTCGGAAGGAAGTGAAAACACTGAAAAGATCCATGCTGAAAGATGAAAACCGACAGTGAAGCAAAGAGCTACGGAAGAGATTGAGAAGCTCCAAAAGGAAGTAGAAATACTAAAGACATCAGAAGAGGAAATGAAAAGGAAATCAAACACTCATCCCATCAAAGGAAAGAATGGAAAAAAGCCTCCGAAGCAGATTGGAGGAGGCAGAACAAAGAATATCAGACCTGGAAGATAACACACGAAACAACTAAAAAACTCAAGGAAGATTATGAAAAATTTAAAAATACACAAAAGTGGCACAACAAACTGGGAAACCAGGAACTGTGAAAAGATCAAACCTCCACATCATAGGATAGAGGAAGGAGAAGAATCCCAGAGAATGGTATTGATCCGATCTTCAACAGAATAATAGAGAAACTTCCCCAACTAAAAAAAGACAACAACCATACAAATACAAGAAGCACATAGAACTTCAAACAGCAAGATCAGAAAAAAAAAATTCCATGCCACATCATAGTTAAAATGCTAGACACCCAAAACAAAGACAAAATCCTTAAGCCACAAGAGAAAAACACAAGTGACCTATAAGGGAAACCTATCAGAATACAACTGACTCTCCATGCAAAGCTATGAAGAAGAAAAAGAATGTGGAGCAAATTCATTCCCAGTGTTAAAGGACAATAGTGCCAACACAGGTTACTTAACCCAGCAAAATGTCAATTATACTTGAAGGAGAGGGAAAAACCTTCATGACATAAAAAAGAAGAAAGGATCATGTCCGGAAACCAACCCCTTCAGAGAATATTTGAAGCAATTCAAAGGGACAGAAGAAAGGAGCACACCTCCCCAGCACCTAGAAAGAGAAATCATAAAAGCATAACTGCAGAATATAAAACTAAACCAAAACCGCAAATGGATAATAGGAAAAGGAAGCAACACAAAGACTTCAGTCAAACCTTAATATTAATGGACTAATTCCCCAATCAAAAAACATAGACTGGGAGATTGGATAGGAAAACAGATCCATCGATATGCTGTCCACAAGAAACAAATCTCTTCAAGGACAGGCGCCACGTTAAGGTGAAAGGATGGAAAAAATTTCCAAGCAAATGGTACCAAAAAGAAAGCAGGTGTTGCTATTTAATATCAGAAAAAAAATAGACTTAAAGTAAAAGAAATCAGAAGAGACAAAGAAGGCATTACATTTTTTCAAAGAAACAATTCACCAAGAAGATTTCACTATTATGAATAATATGCCCCAAATCTGGTGCACCAAACTTTCACCACACTAACCCCAGTACACTATGTAGGGGACTTTAATACCCCACTGAGTCCTTTGGACAGGTTAACAGGAAAAGAATAAACAGAGAGACATCTGAACTGAACGATATGCTACACCAAATGACCTCATAGACTCTACCCGAATATTCCATCCTAAATACCAGAGAATACACTTTCTACTCAGCACCCCACAGAACATTCTCCAAAACGACCACATACTGGGACACAGAAGAAATCTCCACAAATACAAAAGATTGAATAAATTTCATGCATCTATCAGACCCAGTGCAATAAAGCTCAATCAACACCAGGATAAGCCCTACTGCCTACAAGGACACATGGAGACTAAACAACACACTCTTGATAATGAATGGGTCAAGAAAAAGATTAAAGAAAGAAATAAAGCTTCCTGGAACTGCATTAAATGACAATGACATAAACACAAAAACCTATGGGATACCTTAAAAGCGTCCTAAGAGGGAAGTTTATAGCCCCGGGTGCCTACATTAGAAAATAGAAAAAATAAAGAGCACAGTGAATGACCTAACACTGCAGCTAAAAAAAAAGCACTTGAGCGGCAACAACAGATGAACCCTAAATGCAACAGACAGAAGAAAAATCACGAAAATCAGGCAGAAATCAATGAATGAAACAAAGAAAACAATACAAAAAATCCATGAATCCAAAGTTTGTTTTTTGAAAAGAAATACACAAGATAGACAGACGACTTGCCCAGTTAACCAAAAGAAAGAAAGGACACACTCCACATCAATAGAATCTGTGTATGAAAGGTGAAATATCACAACAGACAAGGAA
The DNA here is from genome assembly GCA_009823505.1 of Rhizomys pruinosus. NCBI lineage: Eukaryota > Metazoa > Chordata > Mammalia > Rodentia > Spalacidae > Rhizomys > Rhizomys pruinosus. The sequence continues at coordinate 222,309 of VZQC01006407.1, forward strand.
AAGAACAAGCAAAACACAAAAAAAAAAAAAAAAACTTATACTCTACCAAGTTTGAAAACCTAGAGAATGGATGACTATCCGAAATCCTGGGAATCACCAAACGTCAACCAAGAAAGAGACCGAACCAGCTAAAACAGAACCATAGTACATGAAGAAAATTGAAGATGTAATAAGAAACCTCTAACTAAAAAAAGCCCAGCCCAGACGGTTTCACAGCAGAATTCTATAAAAACATTCAAAAAAACTACAACCATTTTATTGAAATTGTTTGAAGGATACAAGAGGGAATTCTCCCAATTCCTTCTATGAAGCCGCATCACTCTATACCCAAACCAGGCAAAGATACACCTAAAAGGGAGAATTAAAAGACCATCTCACCTAATGAAACACATGCCAAAAATTCTAAAACAGGATACTTGCAATCATATACAGACCCACATCAAGAAAATCATCCAACATGACCAAGTTGGATTCAACCAAGATGCAGGGATGTTTCAAACATATGAAAATCAATAACATAATCAAACACATAAATGGGAATGAAAGACAAGAACCACACGATCATCTCATTGATGCTGAAAAAGCCTTTGAACAAAATCCAGCATCCCTTCTACTTAAAGTCCTAAAAGGAATTAGATTGGCAGTGATCGTTCCTCAATGAATCAAAGCCATATACATTAAACCCACAGCCATTCTCATCCTAAATGGGGAAACGACAGAACATTCCCTTTAAAGGTAGGAAACTCAGCAAGGCTGCCACCTGTCACCACTCTATTCAATATAGTGCTTGAAAAAAAAAAAAAAAACTTGCTAGAGCAATAAGGCAAGAAAAGGAAATAAAGGCGTCCTAAATTGGAAAAAGAGGAAGTCAAAGCTATCCCTATTTGCTGATTGATATGATTGTTTACATAAGCGATGCTAAAATCTCCACGAGAAAACTCCTAGAAAACTGATTTAACCGCTTCAGTAACGTGGCAGGATACAAACTTAAAACCTAAAAAAAAAATCAATGACCTTTATTTACACCAACAACAGCAAATGGAGAAAGAATTAAAGGAGGACCTTCCCACTCACATAGCCTCAAAAAAAATAAAAACCTAGGAAAAACCTAAACCAAAGACACACAGATCTCTACAACAAAAAATTTTAAAACTTTTAAATAAGAAATTGAAGACGACATCAGAAGATGGACAACCTCCCATGCTCATGGAATGGGAAAATTAACCTTGTAAAAATTGTCCCACTCCATGGAAACTCTTGTATAGATTTAAAACAATCTATCAAAATCCCCATGCGTTTCTTCACAGGCTTGGCAAAAAAACAAAAAAAAAGAAGAAAAGACAAGAAAATTCTTTTGGAAAACAAAACACCCTGAATAGCCAAACCAACCCTGCACTGAAAAGAGCTACCCCAGGCGGGGGTGGGGCCGGGGTGGGGGTGGGGAGGTGGGGGGTTGGGGGGCGGGAATCTCTATTACCAGACTTCAAAACTATACTACAAGGATATCGTCCGTAAAACAACCAGCCTGTACTTGCCACAAAAACAGACCAGTTGGCCAATGAAATAAAACTGAAGTTCCGAACCTGAGCACATACACTTTCAACCATCTCATTATTTGACAAGGGGGCCAAGAAGCCACAATAGAGAAAAGGACAGGGCCATCTCAGCAATTGGTATTGCAAAAAACTGGACTCAACACGTGTAGAAGAAGTGAAATTCAAACCCCCTGCTCTCTCACCTGTACAAAAGTGACTCCAGATGGATCAAAGACCCAATGTGAAACCCAAACTCTGAAGGTAATAGAAGAAAAGTTGGCATCGCAGATTACACATGAGCATAGGCAGGAAAAGACTTCCCTAAATAGATACAGCAGTGTCAAGAACATTAAGGTCGACAATTGACAATGGACCCTCATAACCTCAAAAGTCTCTGTACATCAAAAGCCCAAAACAAATCAAGGATGCGAAGAGAATCCACAGAGGGAGGAAACTCTTCACCTAGATACATCTGACAAGCATTGATTTCCAGAGTATATAAACTACTCAAAAACAAACGAAGAAGATGAACAACAATGACTCACTCAATAGAATGGGCAAGGCAAAGAGCTGCAACAGAGGGGACTTCACAAGTGGGAAATTAGAGATGGCTGCAGAAGAAACACCTTAAGACGTGTTAAACATCACTAATTCCTTAAGGAAGTGCAAATCCAAACCACTTTAAGATATCATCTTACTCCAATAAGACTGGCTAGGATCAAGAAAACAAATGATACCAAGTGCTGGAGAGGTTGTGGGGAAAGGGGAACACTCATCCACTGCTGGTGGGAATGTAAACTCATACAGCCACTATGGAAAGCAGTGTTGAGAAGCCTTGGAAGACTTGGAATGAACTTGCCACCCGACCCAGCCATACCACTCCTAGGCATGTACCCTCAAGACTCACCCCACCTCAGAGATACATGCATGGCCATGTTTATTTCAGCTCTCTTCATGATAGCAAGGAGTTGGAACCAACCCAAATTCCCCTCAACTGATGAGTGGATAGAGAAAATGTGGCACATCTACACAATGGAGTTCTATGCAGCAGTAAAGAAAAATGACATTATGAGCTTTGCAGGAAAATGGCTGGAGCTAGAGGACATCATGCTGAGTGAAGTAACATGGTCCCAGAAAAACAAAGGACAAATGGTATCCCTCATCTGTGGATGCTAGTGCCAATTACCTAGTTGTAAGTATTTCTTGTGCACATCCCCTTGAGCTTTTGTCCAAAGCAGTTGGGAGTGATGCATATTGGAAACAATGACAACAACAACAACAGAAAGGACTGCATCAAAGAACTGACTGAAACAGTGAACTTCTGCTCAAAACAGTCAACTTCCACATGGAGAATATCGAGAAAGACTGAGAAAGAGATGAAAAGCATGTTTGGCAGAATGCCTGAGCTCTGGTGGGGTGGGGGGATAGGGTGGGGGACACAGGTCTAGATTTGATAAAAAAATATATATAAATAAAAAAATAAAAACAAAATAAAAAAAGAACATGGCGGACCTTGTTCATGCTACCCAGCATGCTTACCGAATGCATAGCGTCAGCATTCACTTGAGATCCTCTACTGAGCAGCTTACCCCAGTGGACCCTGGACTCCCGAGTAGTGGAAATAAGATCCCCTGAACAGTTCCTCTGGTTTTAGAATTCATCCCAACAAAGCAACCCCAATGGAGGAGCTCTTTTCTCCTCTCTTGTCATGACAATGGGATGCAGCCAGTCTGGTGTTTTCATTAAGCAAGAATAGACTAATTATCCCAGTGTTTCTCAGAGTTTCCCAAATGATAGAAAGGTCACAACTAACAATGGCTGACAGGAGAGGACTCAGACAGAACTTGCCAGGGATTGTTGACAGGAGGGCAGATCTCATCCTTCCAAAGTCTGCCCTCCTCTCCTTTTCTCTTTAGGGACACTCCAGATTAAAGCTCTCTGAGATATCTTGAACTTACTATTCTGATCAAAGCAACTAGCTGATTTTTTTCCCAGGGGCTTAACACAGTTGTCAGTGTGGGCACAGGGTTACCATGGTGAAATAGTGTTGTTTACAGTAAGTATTCATGAGGTGAGCTTCCTGTTCTAGGCCTTCCAAGGGCTGGACATGAGGCCCTTCCTTTCTCAGCCCTATTTTTAGAGGGCTCATGTGATACACAGCTCTTGCACCTGTCAGCAGCAGGCTCAGCAGCACCAGTGGCCTGTTTGTGCTGTTACTGTACTTGTGGACGCATGGAGAGGCCAGGGCTGTGTGAAGGTCACCATGGCCTGTGGCCTTCAGACATGACACTTGTACTGTTTGCTCTCCCCTGCAGGCTAGACACTCAGACTCACACCCTGACATCTCAAGGTGGTAACTGCAATTGTTTTTCAGGAAGAAAAATTAAGCAAAGTTTAATATATATATGTAAATAAATACATAAACAGATGGATACACTAACATGTGAAAGATTTAAAATGCTGAATAAAACTCAGTGTCTATAGCCTTAGAGGAGAGCTGGCAAGGTTTGGAAAGAATTTTGATTCTTACTAATTTGTTTCCATTGTGTCTTGTAGAGTTTTTAAAGCTCTTGGGCCGGGCATGGTGGTGCACGCCTTTAATCTTAGCACTTGGGAGGCAGAGGCAGGCAGATCTTTGTGAGTTCAAGGCCAGCCTGGTCTACAGAGTGAGTTCCAGGACAGCTGGGGCTACAAGGAGACCCTGTCTCAAAAAGACCAAAAAAAAAAAATGCTCTTAGTACTAGGGCTGGAGAGATGGCTTAGTGGTTAAGAGCACCAGCTGCTCTTACAGAGCACCCAGGTTCACATCCCAGCACCTACATGGTGGTTAGCAACCATCCTAACTCCAGTTCCAGGGATCTGACATCCTTTTCTGACCTCTGTAGGCATTGCATGACATGGGTATACACATATATGCAGGTAATACACTCATACACATAAAATAAAAAATAATAAATATTTTAAAGCTCTTGGTGCCAAATGTCCTATGTATTGTGGTCTTAAGGAGAGAGAGGATAAGGAGGAAAAGAAGACAAGAAGGAAAGGGACCAGATGAAGGGCAGGAGGAGGAGGGGGAAAGAATAGAAGTGGTAAAACAGAATGTACAAGTTGTATAAAGTCAAGTTCATGCATTTTCAGTGAATGGAATTCAGAGATGCATACAGAGTGATCCAAAAAGTCTTCAGGAAATAGTTGGGTTTTGAGCAGAATTTTAAAATATATTAGAAACTGCTTTGCTTGTTTCACTTTATACAACAGACATCGTATAAATACTAGACTATGTGGAAGAGCACAGAAGAAAATTAATGTCAACAGTAACCCAGTCTCTCCCTGAGGTGGTTTGAATGAATATGTCCCCCATAGGCTCCAAGTATTTGGACATTTGTTCCCAGCTGGTGGCGCTGTTTGGGGAGGTTTGAGGAGGCCTGGTCTTGCTGGAGGAAGCCCAGCAGCAGGGAACAGCTTCCGGAGTCCTTAAGCCTTGCTTCCTCTGCCTGCTTGCAGATGCGATCACTCACCTTCTGGCTCTGGCCACCTCTGCCGCTGTGCCTTCCTCCACTGTAGATCCTTCTCTAGAACCCTAAGCCAGAATCTTCCTCCTGTAAGATGCTGCGATCATGGTGTCATGACAGAAACAGAAAAGGAACTAACGCACTTCCCCCAAATCAGCAAATATTGCAGCAGCTTCTCTCTCTCTCTCTCTCCCATTTTTTTAAATTTTTATTGAGAACACTTCATATGACATTTCTTAATCAAAATACTCATTCCCCCATCTATGCCCACCCCTCATGCCCTCTGCCCCCTGCCAGAGCTCATGGATTCTGTCATACATGTTAAGTCCTGTCTCCCATCTTTTTCTCAGTCTTTTATAACCTTTTCGATGCAGGCATGTCAGAGAAGAGGGAATGGGAGTGGTGTGGCCGTTCTCAAACACTGAAATCTACCAGGATCCACAAACTGTGTGTGTGTGTGTCTGTGTGTGTGTGTGTACAGATGCGGGCAGGTACATCCCCAGCGTGTATGTGGGGGAAAGAGCCAACCCTGTGTGCTGGTCCTCACCTTTTGCTTTCTTTGAGAAAGAGCCTCTTTTTTATTTACTTACTTTTTATTTTTTAAAATACTTTTATGGGTGATTTGTGTATTTCATACATAATCTTTCAGTCCAGTTTAGACACCTTCCCCTCTCTCTGCCCCCCACCCCACCCCTGTTCATGCCTTCTGCCATACATGTCTTGCATCTTTCTCTCAGTCTTTCCAAAGTTTTTCACTGCAGAGGCTTGTTGTTTTGAGAAGAATTTAACTGTATCAGTCAGTTCTTTGACCCAGTCCTTATGTTGTTGTTGTTCCCTCCCCTTTGTGTTGCTCCAACATATGCCTATATAACCATCACATATGTATCAAAATTATGACCTCCGAGAATAAATTATATATTAATTCCAAAATATGTTTAAGCATTCACATTTTTCCTTTTTAATTTTATATTTCTCTAAGATATGAATACATACCTTCCACCCATATACAGTAATCACAGAGTCTGAAAGTAAGTGGTAGGTCAATTCTAGAGCCCGTTAAGAGATTCAAATTATCATAGCACAGATATCTCTCCTCTGTCCTGAGGAGCTCAGATGACAGATGCGCCTACCGCACTTAGCATTTCCATGGTTTGGGGGGATTCCAGCTTGGGTCCTGATGCTTACATAGCAAGGGTTTACCCATTGGGCCATCCCCCTATCCCTGTACCTGGAATACTGTAACTGTGTTTACACTGAAGCTTGGTCCTAGGAGCCACCCCCCTGGGCCCGAGTGCCTCCTGGGTAAGTGGAGATATTCTTTCATCCCACCTTGCTACATTTAGCACAGGAACACTAAAGGAACATCCTCTAAGAATTCCCCTGCCATAGACTTCTTCCCTGGAACACAAAGCTGTCCCACTTGACTGGACTGGGCCCCACTTACAATAGTCTGTTCACCTAAAATGTCCTTGAAATATGGCACTGTGCATTACAGCAATAGATTTTTCTACCATTTTCTACTGTAAAGGGAGCATTCTTAGTCCCTGTACAGACATTTTAAACAAACTATGTACATGGATCACAGAACCGAAATACCATTATTTTCCTTGAGACTATGTATTATAAAGGGGACCATTGAGAAGTTGGAGAGATGGCTCAGGGAATCAAGAGCTTATTGCACAAGCATGAAGGCCTGGGTTCAGATTCCCAGAACTTACTCGAGAAGCCAAGTATAACAGCACCTGTTTCAACCCCCCAACACTGGGAGATGAGACAGGAGGATCTTGTGGGCTCACTGACAAGCCAGTTTAGTCAGAACATGAACTCCAGTTTCAGTGAGAGACCTTATGCCAGCCAGCCAGCCAGCCAGCCATTCAGTAAGGTGAAGAGCAAAAGAGAAAGACACCTAATGTCAACAGCCAGCCAGCCAGCCAGCCAGCCAGCCAGCCATTCAGCCAGCCAGCCAGCCAGCCAGCCAGTCAGTCAGCCAGTCAGTCAGTCAGCCAGTCAGTCAGCCAGTCAGTCAGCCAGTCATTCAGTAAGGTGAAGAGCAAAAGAGAAAGACACCTAATGTCAACCTGGGGCCTCCACATGCATAGGTTCGAGCATCCACACGTGAACATTTGGAACACTGTGGGGTGCAGGAGGACCACTGATAGCTAGACCTCTAAATCTAGTACTTTGCATCACTGCATTGTCAGGGAGAAGGGGAGGTAGCAGTTTTGGTACCAGTTGCTTTTTGAGAACACACTTTATACAGAATCTTTACAAGTCAATCCCACAGCAGCAAGAGCCACATGTAGATACCAGTAACAATAATGGCTTCTACCTACGGAGGGACGACACTCTTCAAATGTGCCAGAAGAGCAGATGTCTCCTTACCAAACCATCTCTGTAGTGTACTGAGAATGATTCTATGTTATTTGAGGGCACTGGTATGGAACCCAGGGCCTTGTACACAGCACACTTTTTTCCACTGATCCTTACCCCTCATGAGTCCATTTTTCAAGGAGGAAACTAGGCACAGAGATATGAGAGAACTTCCACAAGGTTATGCAACTTGTTCTGAAGCAGGGCCGGACTTTCCACTTTGCTACTCTGATTCCACAGCCTGGGCTCTTATCAGCTGGGAATACACGGGCAGAATGAGGACCCTAGGTAGCATTGTGATTTTTGCCATCACTAAGAAAAATGTGCCAGACAGGTTCAGAGATCATCAGAGAACTCTGTGAGGTCTGCTTCAGGGAGGACAATGGTGACAGCAGGAATTGGTCCAGATCCCCTGAGACAGTGAACAGGCGGCTGTGCACCCCCTGTCACACTCCCACCCCAGAGATGGTATGTGTGCTAGATGGTCCAGCCCTGGAGAAATCACTCCATCTTGCTGAGAAGGGAAATGGTCTCCTGGAGTCCTCTCTAGGGAAGTTCCTTTAAGGTTCTGTGAACAAACTCTGACTTAAGGACATGTGTCTAGAGGGTTATAGTCAGTCCATTCTCTCCCGCGGCGTGCACTTCTCTGCTGGATCTACTTTTCTGAGTCATCTCAGTCAGGACCAGTCACCATAGGACACTCTGTTTCCCTAACATGGCTGTTGATGTTAGCCTCTCTCTATTTTTCCCCATTTTTCTATATTGTTTGTGGTATTTCTGCAGCTGCTTGGGAACTAAATATGCAATCAGAGGAATGCAATCATATGCCTTCCTTATCAGGAAAGGGAGAAAATGCCAACTTGAATTCAGTGCAATTTTCAAGTGCTCCATGATCCAAAATGATAAGTTCACTTAATTGATGTGATCTTAATTGGAGTCACTAGGGAAACTGGAAGGCACACAGAGTTCAGTTGTTTGTGGATTTAATAGCACTATTTGCCAGAGATTGGATCATTATCTTCTTCTGATTCCCCAAAGAATAAAAAGCTTGCATTACTGAAGTTTGATGAGCAAATGCCATGTTAAAAGTATTTTATCTGTCTTTTATGTTGTGCTTTTTTTCCTTATAAAATTTGGCTTTTGATGAGCTACATATTGAGGATTAGCGACTGTAAAAGATACCTTTTTATGCTCCAGTGATTAGAAATCAATAGGTAACCAGCATGTTCATTAACACCAACTCGTCATAGCTCTGTTTATTCAAACTTTATTGAATCATTTAATACTTATTGAGCCCAAGTAATCTTGTTGGAAGTTTTATACCTGCAGGAGATGGACCAATTATCAAGAAAACAAAAATCCCTTCTCTAATCTCACTGTAACTAGAGAGAGAGAAAAACAAGAAAACCATTATGTCAGATCCTGCAATATACCATCATTTAAAGGGGAAGATCAGAAGAGGTCCTTGGACGAAGGGTAGTCAACAAATTTAGATAAAGATAAGGCTGGCCGGGCGTGGTGGTGCACCCCTTTAATCCTAGCACTCGGGAGGCAGAGGCAGGTGGATCTTTGTGAGTTCAAGGCCAGCCTGGTCTACAGAGCAAGTTCCAGGACAGCTGGGGCTACAGGGAGACCCTGTCTCAAAAACACCAAAAAAAAAAAAAAAAAATGAAAGATACTGTCTCAAAAGAAACAGCATGGTAGACAGCATTTCGGGAATAAACCGAGAGTGACGACTGGGGCCTGCACCGATCATCATGCAAAAACACACAACACACACACACACACACACACACACACACACACACCCCTCTCTAGAAGGAAAAAGTAAGATGACATTAAGTTCTAATAATACTGAGATTAACCAGGACTGTTTCTTCCTCTCACTTTGGACCTTGTGATAAGTGGCTGCATTCATAGTAGAAGACAGGAGGCTCTTTCTTTTATTTTGTTTTATATTTTCCAAATGAAAGGGCTTCCTATCCCTTTGAAGACAGTTTACTTCTAGAAAACAAGTTGGCATGCCCCACAGTGTCTTTTCTCTGGCGTCTGCATGTTTATGATTCATGTGGTGTCAGAAGATGAAACAGATGTCTTGTAGCTCTCTTCAAACTCCAGAAGGCAGCAGTGCAGATTCTAAACCTGTTGACCTTCTTTTATTGGAACTCCATACAAAATTTTAATGGTCCATCAAAAAAACTATTGAATTTAAGGATATACATACATATCTATATCTATCTATCTATATATGTATATATATATATATTATATGTGTGTGTGTATGTATGTATATCCTTACAAAGTGAGTCTTTCTTGCATAACTAGGCTCAGAGCAGAAAAAAAAGATTTTGTAAGATTTGGCATGAGTAACACTTGCTATGTTTTAGTCCTGCAAAACACACAGACTGCACTGAGTAACAGCAATTCATTTACCAGATGAGAAGCCAGAGGCATGGACTAATGGATGCCATGTCTAAGGACACAGCTAAGCATAATTAAAGAGTAATTGAAACTGTTTCCTGCCACCCTGCTTTGTTTGCTACATCAATCCCCATTCTCAGTTTTGTCTCCACTGGCTGGCACTGCTTCGCTATGTGGGAATCATGTGATCAGTGGGAAAGTTCTTCAGCATGCGCTGTGCTATGGAAAAGAAACTGAAACTAAACATCAAGCAGCTTCTTTGTTTTTTAATTGTTTTGTTGTAAGTCCCAGAATTCTCAGAAGCAAATGTTTCCTTTGTCTTTAGAAGATGACATTGTGTTTCTGTTCCCAGCATGGATTGGCTGGTTGAATTTCTTGGTTGATTTTCTCACCCAAGATCTTGATTAGAAGTTGACTTCTGTGTGAACAACCCCAAATACCCACTCACCAAGACAGAATAAGCAAACATTGTATATGCATTCAGGCAATACATTCAGCCATATAAGAGGAAGTACATGTTCCGTGTTACAAAATGGGTAAACCTTAGGAACGTTATGCTAAATGAAAGAAGGCAGTCATAAAAATACCACATTCTCTTCATGATTCTACTGTTAGGAAAGAGTCAGAGCAGGGAACAGCTAACAACCATCCATAACTCCAGTTCCAGGTTGCACGCCTTTAATCCCAGCACTCGGGAGACAGAGGCAGGCAGATCTCTGTGAGTTCAAGGCCAGCCTGGTCTACAGCGTGAGCTCCAGGCCAGCTGGGACTAAAAGGGAGACCCTGTCTCAAAAATATAAAAATACACAAAAAAAGGGATTGAATTCTTTTTTCTGGCCTCCACAGGCATTGCATGGCACACATGCCCTCACACACATGCCCTCACACACATGCCCTCACACACATGCCCTCACACACATGCCCTCACACACATGCACTTACACACATGCACTTACACTCATGCCCTTACACACATGCCCTTACACACATGTCCTTACACTCGTCCTTACACTCATGCCCTTACACTCATGCCCTTACACACATGCACTTACACTCATGCCCTTACACACATGCCCTTACACATATGCACTTAAACACATGCAGACAATATACTCATATACATAAAGCAAAAATAAATAAAATATTTTTAGATGTCATTAAACTCTAATGAGTGAGGTATATGTGAATTATATTTCAGAAAATTATTGCAAAAGAAGTAGAGCTATAATCACACCATATTTTCCATTTTCTACTCCATCAAAATGACAAGACTGTCTTAGTTACTTTTCTCATAGTTGTGATCAAATACTCTGACAAAAGCCAACATAAATTAGAAAGGTTTGCGTTTGGCTCACAGTTTAAGAGCAAAGTCCATCATGACAGGAAGTCAAAGTGACAAGAGCTTGACAGGAAGTCAAAGTGACAAGAGCTTGACAGGAAGTCAAAGTGACAAGAGCTTGACAGGAAGTCAAAGTGACAAGAGCTTGAACCCCTTTTTTTTTTTTTTTCTCCAGATCCTGAATCAGTTAGGATAAGTTAAGATATGCTGCAGTAACTAACAAATCCCAAACTTCAGTGGTGGAAGACAACCAAGACTGGTTTCTTGCTCAGCTTGTATCTATCTTTCTTCAGTAAGAGATCCTGAGCATCACAGACACCTAGGTTTGCAGAGCTGGCAGAGGGAAATGTCAGTAAATTGTGCATTGGCCTTTTTGAAACTTCCATGTCTCTAGGAATAGTCACAAACTCCCTTAACCACAAGGTATTGGGAGAGTAAGAGACATTTATTTTATTCCATGTACTTGAAGTAGAAAAACAGTTTGTGTGTGTGTGTGTGTGTGTGTGTGTGTACTTGTGTGTGAAGGTACCCATCTTGGGTGTTTTCCACCTCTTTTGTTGTCCACCTCTTTTGTTGAGAGAGGGTTCTCACTGGCCTGAGGCTCATCAAGTAGGCTGGGTGGGCTGAGTCTCCCCAGTACTTGGATTTTAAGAGTGCCCCTGCAGCCTACTGACTTAAGTGTGTTCTAAGGTTGAACTGAGATCCTTATACTCCTGTGGGAATAAGTACTTTTCCCTATCTCTCCAGCCCCCGAGAAAAAAGCAGTTTTTTGTTTGTTTTGTTTTTTCTTTTGTTTTTTTTTTCTGTTGTTTTATTTTTTAAGGGCTTTCTACAATAAACTGCCCAGTTGTTTTCAGAAAACATTGACGTTACTCAGTTTGCCATACAATTAGGTAATTGGTGCATTTTTTTGGGAGTGTGTGAGCCAAATTATTAAGCTCAAGCAATGAATGTAAGTAATATTCATATAAAACCAATTTGCAAGTATTCATGTCCAAATTTTGAACAACACAGGTTCCCATAGTCCAGTCGGAGAACGAAGCTTGTATGCACAGCCATGTTGATCAATTAGAGTGTCAGCTATTTGTTTGCAGTTCGCACGATTCACCCCAATTGCAGCCTTACATCTACCAGGCCCCTTCTTCCACGCAATTGTTCCCTAGAGCTTTGGGAAAGGGGCACTAAGGTGGATCGAGAGCCAAAACAGTCATTTCTCTGGAGATGTCTTTTGGACTCTGAGTCTGTTCTAGGTGTTTCTCATGGGTTGACAGTTTGATCCATGATACCTTTAATCCTACTATCAAAGCACAAGCAATAGATTATAGGATTTAAGCCGTCTAATTATATATGGTAGTACTTTGAGATTAGAACAGATGTTTGGATGGTATGCATCCTACAATATTTTTTCTTAAACGTGAACAAGGGTTTACTTGGACTTAAACTATCTCCTAACCATAGAGGACATACCAAGCATGTGGCATCATGCCAGTGAGTTATTCCTCCAAGGAGAGAACCTAATAGCCAATTAGATTGGGGATTATACAGACCCATGGCTGCCACTGTGTCCAGTATTTTTCCAGGCAGTTTGAGGTGTAGCTGTTGACTGATGGAGGAGTCCTTGCTTGTCTCAAAGAGACGATAGTTGCTGTATTGCTTTTGTGGAATTTGGTAATGCTCTCTGGCGTTTCAGAGGCCAGTTGTACATTAGCAGTGATGTCTCAAAAACATTTTTTCATGCTCAAACCAGGTCTTCGACAACATGGACTTACTGCCTTTCTCCTTGCATATGTCCCACTTACAGGCAAAAGGCCCTTTACATTTTGGGGGAACTGGATCCCCTAGCCAACATCTCCTAGCAGAATAATTGCTGATAATGCCGTTTTTAATGAGCAATTTGCTAATGCCATTAAAATTTTTAAAATTCATTCGAGTCTTCACAGAAAGAACCAAACAACTCTAAAAGCACAGCATTTCTTTCTCTTCCGGGGCTGGCACTGTCTTGTTGGGCACATTCTCTGGGAGATCACCTCTCCTTTCTATGGTTCAGTTTCTATAAAACAGAGAGAGTGGTCTTTCTGTCTCTCAGGATTGTTGATTGTTGCCATCATTCAGTAGCTACAAATGCAGTTTTCTATCAATTTTAAAACCATGCAAAGGAATGGAAACAAATCGCCCCCTACCCTCAGAGGAAACAACTGCAGAGCTGGGGTCTTCTGTGTGTTGACTGAGTCTTCAGTAATTCTTTTTAATGTAGGAAGTACTTTCTCCTATGCAGTTTAATATTCTTTGAAGTATCTTCACTTTCAACAGTTACACATGTTCACAAAAAAGCGTATCAACCAGCACTTGCCAATCAAGTCTGAAAGGATCTACCTAAGACCCCACAAGAGATGTCAAAGGCAGAGTTGCTCATGCCTTTCCTTAAGGAACTTGTAAGTTCACTGGGGATGTGAAGCATGTAACCAAACACATGAACCATGAGAAGAAAAAAAAATCCACAAGGACAGTATAAAATCACCACTGAAAATGCAGAATTTAGATGAGGCCGTGTCCCAACGTGGACTTGAATTATTGAGTAAGTTTTCATGAGTAATTTATATCGTGGGCCTAAAATCACTCCCTCTTACAGGAGTCTTCTAATCTCAGAAAAGAAGTTTGTGTTTAAGTCTTGAGATACCTTCATTCTTCAAATGCATCAGGATTTATTAGAACTACCTTTCTTGCTCCTGTCCTCCAGCTTCCAGGGGAGGCTGATGTGGTAATGGACTTGAGCCCAGGATTTCTAGGCCTGGGCATCATGGCAACAGCACATCTCAAAACAAATCCAGGGACAGGTTAACAGCTCAGTCAGTAACCTGCTAGCTGCTCAAGTTATGGAACTGACTTCAATCCCCAGAATATGTCTCAAAATGCCGAAATAGTGGCTCGCTCTGTAATTCATGGCTGGAGAGATGGAAACATTGGATCCAAGAGGCTTACTGGCTAGCTCTGCTCACCCAATTGTTGAGAGACTCTGTGTTAAAAACCAAAGTGGACAGTCCTTGCATAATACCCACTTTAGGTTGACCTCTGTTCTCTACATGAAAGTACACATATGTAGACCTGCAGGCACACATACAAATCTAATCAGCAACAAAAAGCAAAAAATAAGCACCCTCACCAAATAACCAACACTTTTGTGTGGAAAAACAACTAACAATTTTATAAGATTAAGGTGTGCTGGAGGGGATGAAATGATTAGAGCGGGGGGGGGGGGAACGGGAGGGAAACACTTTCATATTGGCCTTTCTCTTCTCCTATTGCCTTGATAGCCAGGTATGGTTATCAGACTAAAAAGTTCTGCCTGATTCCCTTGGCAGACCGAATTTGCAATAAAAAGGAATTTCTGTGTGGAAGGTTTTTTTTTTTTTGGACTTGCCTAGGCTATGAATTGGAATAATGTCAAGGAGGAGACAATTTGGAGTATGTCTAAGGGAAGCTGCCACCTGTATAGAAGCTGCTCCACTGTGTAGAACCAGCACCCCATCCTAAATTAGAACATGGCGGGAGATCTCCAAGGACCAGCTGAAGCACAGGAAGGTAGGTAGGGGCTGGGTGCTTCCGCAAGGCTGTTTGTTGTTTGACTTAATCTAGTAATCCAGTTGTCTTTGGCTAAATTGGCTTTTGTGGCTGTTGGGGGCAGAGTTTCTCCTCCCAGCTGGGATAAAAGGTGGGGTTGTGTGAGGCTATCTGAGATCTCCCGAGAACAGCTAACCAACAGTTACTGGGTGCGGGCTTTTTCAAGAAGAGGACCACCCCCTCCCGCCCCCTGCCAAACTGGGATTATGAAGGCATCTGAAGGAGAAAGCAAAGCAAAACTTTCAACCACAGTGAAGAGGCATTGTGACTCAACTTGGAATAAGGCAAGGAGAAGCCCATATGACAGAAACACGAAGAAGAGACAACAAAATAACGGGAAAGGGGCAGGATAATCACTCAACAAGCTTTACCAATCCTGTGGGAGATTTCCTACAGTGGGATCCCCTGGGGATGGCCAGGGCCCCCAGATATCAGAATCACAATTGGGAACATACTTACAGAACTACAAAGCTGGGCTGGAGAGAGGCCTACGTTGGTTAAGGCGCCCGGACCCGCTCTTACAGAGGGACCTGGGTTTATCCCCAGCACCCCACATGGTGGGAATGAGAGAAGAACCGGTCTGGAACACTCCAATTTTCCAGAGAGGGACTCACAGTTACCAGGGGGGACTCTCGACACCTCTCTTCTGACCTCCATTGGCATTGCACGACACGGGCACAACTTGCATGGCGACATCGCTACCTTTCATCACATTACGTATAGAAAATAAATAATAAAACTTAAAAAAAACAAGAACTACAGATTATACATAACAAATCAAAGAATAAGAAAAGAGAATGAAGAACTCAAGAAGGACCTAGAGCGAGAGAATGAAAAACTCTGGAAGGAAAGTAAGAAAAACACTGACAAAGATCCATGCTGAAACCGATCCGAAACCGACCAGTGAAGCAAAGAGCACGGGAAGAGATGAGAAGCTCCAAAAAGGAAGTAGAATACTAAAGACATCAGAAGAAGGAAGAAATGAAAACGGAAATCAACACTCATCCCATCAAAAGGAAAGAAATGGAAAAACAGCCCCGAAGCAGAGTGGAGGAGGCAGAACAAAGAATATCGACCTGGAAGATAACACCGAAACAACTAAAAAACTTCAAGGAAAGATTATGAAAAATTTAAAAAATACACAAAAGTGGGCACAACCAGGAACTGTGGAACAACCAGGAACTGTGAAAAGATCAAACCTCCACATCATTAGGGATAGAGGAAGGAGAAGAATCCCACGAGAATGTATTGATCCGATCTTCAACAGAATAATAGACGCAAACTTCCCCAAACTAAAAAAAGACCAACCACTACAAATACACGAAGCACATAGAACTTCAAACAGCCAAGATCAGAAAAAAAAAATTCCCCATGCCACATATCATAGTTTAAAATGCTAGACACCCAAACAAATACAAAATCCTTAACGCCACAAGAGAACAAACAGCAAGTGACCTATAAGGGAAAACCTATCAGAATTACAACTGCCTTCTCCATGCAATACTATGAAAGAAGAAAGAAGAATGTGGAGCAAATCTAACATTCCCAGTGTTAAAGGACAATATTGCCAACACAGTTTTACTTTAACCAGCAAAACTGTCAATTATACTTGAAGGAGAGGGAAAAACCTTCAATGACATAAAAAAGAACGAAAAGGATCCTGTCCGGAAAGCCACCCCTTCAGAGAATATTTGACGCAATTCAAAGGACAGAAGAACGGAGCCCACCCTCCCCAGTCACTAGAAAGAGAAATCACTAAAAGCATAACTGCAGAATATAAAACCTAAACCAAAACCGCAAATGGATAATAGGAAAAGGAAGCAACACAAAACCTCTCGTCAGAACTCTGAATATTAATGGACTCAATTCCCCAATCAAAAAACATTAGACTGGGAGATTGGATAGGAAAACAGACTCCATCGATATGCTGTCCACAAGAAACAAATCGTAACTTCAAGGACAGGTGCCATCTTAAGGTGAAAGGAATGGAAAAAATATTCAAGCAAATGGTACCAAAAAGAAAGCAGGTGTTTGCTCATTTTAATATCAGAAAAAAAAATAGACTTCAAAGTAAAAGAAATCGAGAAGAGACAAGAAGGTCATTACATTTTAGTCAAGAACAAATACACAATGAAGATTTCACTATTATGAATATATATGCCCAAACTCTGGTGCCAAACTTAAAGACAATTTCCACCACACAGATCTAACCCTAGTACTATACATAGTCGGGGACTTATAATACCCCACTGAGTCCTTTGGCAGGTCTAACAGGAAAAAATATATACAACCAGAAGAGAATCTGACAGCTTTGAACGATATGCTCACCAAATGACTCCACAGACATCTTCCAATATTCACACCTAAAACCAGAGAATACACTTTCTACTCAGACACCCACATGGAACATTCTCCAAAGAGTGACCACACTGGGACACAGAGAAACCTCACACCTACCAACAAACGATTGAAATATTTTCATGATTCTATCAGACCGCATGCAATAAACTCATACTCAACACCGGATAAGCCCCTACTCCTACAAGGAACACATGGAGACTAAACAACACCACTTCGATAATGAATGGTCAAGGAAGAGCATTTAAAGACAGAAATAAACGCATTCTCTGGATGAATGCATAAATGATAAGTGACAGTAAACACGAAAAAAACCTATGGGATTACTCTTAAAAAGCAGTCCTAAGAGGGAAGTTTATAGCTCTCGGTGCCTACATGATAGAAAAAATAGAGAAGAGCACAGTGAATATCCTAACACTGCAGCTAAAAAAAACACTGAGGGACAACAACAGATGAACCCTAAATGCACAAACAGAAGAAAAAATACACGAAAAATCAGCGCAGAAATCAATAAATGAAACAAAGAAAACCAATACAAAAAAATCCATGCAATCCAAAAGTTGTGTTTTTTGAGAAGAAAAACAAGATAGACAGACATCTTGCCCAGTTAACCAAAAGAAGAAAGAGAAAACAACTCCAAATCAATACAATCCGTACTGAAGGGAGGTGAAAATATCACAACCAGACAATGGAAACAGAAAACAGCCATTGAATACTAACAAAAAAAAACCTTATACTCTACTCAAGTTTGAAACCCTAGAGAATGGTATGATATCTCGAAATCCGGGAATCACCAAAGGTCAAACAAGAAGAGATCGACACCCAGCTAAACACAGACCATATACATGAAAGAAAATTTTTTTGACAGATCATGTAATAAGAAGACCTCCACTTAAACTAAAAAAAAGCCCAGGCCCAGATTCGGTTTCCACAGCAGCATTCTATAAAACATTAAAAAAAGGCTACAAACCATTACTTATTGAAATTGTTTAGAGAAGAACATTGGAGGGAATTGCCCAACATTCCTTCTATGAGTCCGGCATTCACTACTATTACCAAAACCAGGCAAGTGATACACCAGAAAGAAGAATGTAAAAGATCCATCTCTTCTAATGAAGTACACATGCAAAAATTACTAAACAGGATACTTGCAATCGTCATACAGACCCATATCAGAAGATCATGCAACATGACCAAGTTGGATTCATACCAGAGATGCAGGGATGTTTCAAAATAAAAATCAATAAATACATCAAACCATAAATGGATGAAAGACAAAAAACCACACAAAAAAAGAAAACTCATATGAAAAAGCCTTTGACAAAATCCAGCATCCTTTCATACTTAAAGTCCTAGAGGGAATTGGATTGGAGGAATTGGATGTGAGTCATTCCTCAATGAATCAAAGCCATATACATAAACCCACAGCCATTCTCCTAAAATGGGGAAAACGACAGAAGCATTCCCTTTAAAGGTAGTAAACTCAGCAAGGCTGCCACCTGTCACCACTCTCTTCATATTAGTGCTTGAAACAAAAAAAACTTGCTGGAGCAATAAGGCAAGAAACGGAAATTAAAGGGAGTCTAATTGGAAAAAGGGAAGTCAAAGCTATCCCTATTTGCTGATTGATATGATTGTTTATTAAGCGATGCTAAAACCTCCATCAGAAAACTCCTAGAAACGCTTTAAGACGCTTCAGTAACAGCAGGATACAAATTAACTAGAAAAAATCAGTATGACCTTTTTTAACCAACAAACAGCAAGATGAGAGAAGAATTAAAGGAGACCTTACCACTCAGATAGCCTCAAAAAAAATAAATACCTAGGAAAACCTAACACAAAGACACAACAGATCTCTACAACAAAAAATTTTAAACACTGAAAGAGAAATTGAAGAACGACATTCAGAAGATGAAGACAACCTCCCAGGCTCATGGATGGGAAAATTAAGCCTTGAAATTGTCCTCACCCCAAAACTCTTGTATAGATTTAAGGAATCCAATTATAAACATCCCTACAGACGTTTCTTCACAGGCTTGGAGAAAAAACCAAAAAGAGACAAAATTCTTATTGGAAAAAACACCTGAATACAAACCAATGACACGAAAAAAAAGCAAACAAAGGGGGGGGTGGGGTGGGAAAGAGGGGTTAGGAGGGGGGAATCTCTCGATACAGATTTCAAAGAGCTATACTACAAGGTTGTGTAGATAACACCAGCCTGTACTGCCACAAAAACAGGACCAGTTGGCCAATGAACATAAAACTGAAGTTCAACAACCTGAGCACATACCATTTCAGCCAACTCATATTTGACAAGGGCCAAGAAGACCACAATGGGAGAAAAGGACAGGGCCATCCTCAGCAGATGGTTTGGCAATAAAACTGGACTCACCCGTTGTAGAAGAATGAAATTAAACCCCCTGCCTCTACCTGTACAAAAGTGACTCCAGATGGATCAAAGGACCTCAATGTGAAACCCCAAACTCTGAACGGTAATAGAAGAAAAAGTTGGCCCAGATTACAAGACATAGGCTAGGAAAGACTTCCTAAATCAGATAGCAGCTGCAAGAAATTAAGGTCGACAATTGACAAATGGGACCCTCATTAAACCTCAAAAGCTCTGTACATCAAAAGAAACAATCAAGGAAGAGAAGAAATCCCCACAGAGGGAGGAAACCTTCACCTGCAGATACATCTGAAAAGCCATTGGATTTCCAGAGTATATAAACTACTCCACAAAACAACGAAGAAAGAAAACAATGACCCACTCAATAGATGGAGGCAAAGAGCGAACAGAGACTTCACAAGTGAGCATTAGAGATGGCTGCAGAAGAACACACCTAAGACGTGTTAAACATCACTAATACTTAAGGATGCAAATCAAAAAACACACTTTAAGATATACAGTACTACTCCAATAAGATGGCTAGGATCAAGAAAACACACATGATACAAACAAGTGACTGGAGAGTGTTTGTGGGGAAAGGGGACACACCTCATCCACTGCTGTGGGAATGTAAACTCATGACTTGAGCGTGTGGAGCCCTAAAATACTAATGAAAGACATGTGAGCAATACATCCTGGGTGTGTATCTGAGGATTGCTTAAGTTAACACACCCGAGCAGCATCCACTTACGCATTATCCACCCACCCTCATCTCACCGGCATAGTCATTCAGTCTCACAGATAGCCAATAGCGTTTGATACAAGCCCACATTTCCCGACTCAATATGATGGATTGGATAGAGAAAATGTGGCACATCTACACAATGGAGTTCTATGCAGCGAGTAAACGAAAATGAACTTATGAGCTTCTGACAGGAAAACTGGCTGGAGCTAGATGGACTCATGCTGAGTGAAGTAACATGGTTCCCAGAAAACAAAGGACAAATGGCTTATCCCTCATTGTGTATCTACGTGCTCAATTACCTAGTTGTAAGTATTCTTGTGCACATCCCTGAGAGTTTGTCCAAAGCAGTTGGTGGTGATGGCATATGAAAACAATGACAACAACAACACAGAAAGGACAAGGACTGCATCAAAGGAACGTGACTGAAACAGTGAACTTCTGCTCAAAACAGTCAACTTCCACATGGAGAAATATCGAGAAAGCGCAGAAAGCGATGAAAAGCATGTTTGGCAGAATGCCTGATCTTCGGTGGGGTGGGGGAGGGTGTGGACCACAGGTCTAGATTGATAAAAAACTACTTTTATAAAAAAAAAAATAAAAACAAAAACTTCAAAAAAACGAACATGGCCACCTTGTTCATGCTACCCAGCATGCTTACGACATGCAAGCGTCAAGCATTCACTTGAGATCCTCTACTGAGCAGCTTACCCCAGTGGACCCTGGACTCCCGAGTAGTGGAAATAAGATCCCCTGAACAGTTCCTCTGGTTTTAGAATTCATCCCAACAAAGCAACCCCAATGGAGGAGCTCTTTTCTCCTCTCTTGTCATGACAATGGGATGCAGCCAGTCTGGTGTTTTCATTAAGCAAGAATAGACTAATTATCCCAGTGTTTCTCAGAGTTTCCCAAATGATAGAAAGGTCACAACTAACAATGGCTGACAAGGGGAAGGACCAACAGAACTGCCAGGATTGTTGACAGGAGGGCACGATCTCATCCTTCCAAAAGTCTGCCCTCTTCTCTCCTTTTCTTTTTAGGGACACTCATGATTAAAAGACTGCATATGTAGATATCTTGAACTTACTATTCTGATCAAAGCAACTAGCTGATTTTTTTCCCAGGGGCTTAACACAGTTGTCAGTGTGGGCACAGGGTTACCATGGTGAAATAGTGTTGTTTACAGTAAGTATTCATGAGGTGAGCTTCCTGTTCTAGGCCTTCCAAGGGCTGGACATGAGGCCCTTCCTTTCTCAGCCCTATTTTTAGAGGGCTCATGTGATACACAGCTCTTGCACTGTCAGCAGCGGCTCAGCAGCACCAGTGGCCTGTTTGTGCCGTTACTGTACTTGTGGGGGGACGCATGGGCATGGCCAGGGCTGTTCCCTTTTTCTTCCTTCTCTCTTTTGTGTGAAGGTTCCACCCATGGCCTTGTGGCCTTCAGACATGACACTTGTACTGTTTGCTCTTCCCTTGCAGGCTAGACACTCAACTCACACCTGACATACTCACGGTTGGTCACTGAATGTTTTTCTAGGAAGAAAATTAATGCAGATCGTTTAATATTATATTACTGTAAATAAAATACATAAACAGAGGATACCCTAACATGTGAAAGATTTAAACAACCTGCTGAAATAAACTCAGTGTCTATCAGCCTTAGAGGAGACGCTGGCAAGGTTTGGAAAGAATTTTGCTTCTTACTAATTTGTTTCATTGTGTCTTGTAGCAGGGTTTTTTTAAAGCTTTGGGCCGCGTGCATGGTGGTGCACGCCCTTTAATCTTACGCACTTGGGCGGCAGAGGCAGGCAGATCTTGGAGTTCAAGGCCGGCCTGGTCTACAGGGAGTAGTTCCAGGGACAGTGGGGCTACAAGGAGACCTGTCTCAATAAGACAACAAAAAAAAAATCATGCTTTAGTACTATGGCTGGAGAGATGTGCTTCTAGTGGTTCAAGAGCACCAGCTGCTCTTTACAGATAGCACCCAGGTTCACATCGCCAGCACCTCATGTTGGTTAGCACCCATCCTAACTCCAGTCCAGGACTGAGCCCATCTTTCTGACCTCTGTAGGCATTGATGACAGGGTAGCACACATATATGCCAGTAATACACACTCATACACATAAAATAAAAAATAATAACTATTTTAAGCTCTGGTGCCAAATGTCCTATGTATTGTGGTCTTAAGGAGAGAGAGGATAAGGAGGAAAAGAAGATCAAGAAGGAAATGGGACCAGACTGAGGGCGGTGGAGGACGGGGGAAAGAATGAGAAGTGGTTAAAACAGATGTACAAGTTGTATAAAGTCAAGTCATGACATTTTCATAGTGAATCACTTCAGGCAGATGTCATATCCGAGTGATCCAAAAAGTCTTCAGGAAATAGTTGGGTTTATCGAGCAGAATTTTAAAATATATTCAGAACCTGCTTTGCTTGTTTCACTTATACAACAGACATCGTATAACTACTAGACTATGTGGAAGAGCACAGAAGAAAATTAATGTCAACAGTAACCCAGTCTCTCCCTGAGGTGGTGTGTGAAACGAATATGTCCCCATAGGCCTCCAAATAGTATTTGGACTTTTGTTCCCAGTGGTGGCGCTGTTTGGGGCGGTTTCGTGGAGGCCTGGTCTGCTGTGGGAGCCCAGCAGCTGGGGAACAGCTTCCGTGAGTCCATTAAGCCTTGCTCCTCTGCCTGCTTCAGATGCAATTCACTCACCTTCTGGCCTCTGGCCACCTCTGCCGCTGTGCCTTCCTCCACTGTCGAGATCCTTCTTAGAACCCCTAAGCAGAATCTTTCCTCCTGTAAGACTGCTGCGATATGGTGTCTATGACAGAAAACAGAAAAGGCAACTAACCGCACTTCCCCAAATCAGCAATACTATGTGCAGCAGCGGTCTCTCTACTCTCTCTCCTCCCATTTTGTTAAATTTGTTATTGATGCACATTTCATGATGACATTTCTTAATCAAAATCTTCATTCCCCCATCTCATGCCACCCCTCATTCAGCCACTGCCCTTGCCAGAGCTCATGGGTTTGTCATACTGTTAGTATGCTCCCCAATTTCCTTTCCGCTCTTTTATAACCTTTCATGCACGGCCATGTCAGATTGAAGAGGGAATGCGGAGTGTGTTGTTACCGTTGCTCAACATGAAAATCTACCAGGATCCACAAAGTGTGTGGTGTGTGTCTGTGTGTGCGGTGTGTGTACAGATGCGGGCAGGTGACATCCCCAGCGTTGTATGATGGGGGAAGAGCACAACCGTGTGTGCGGTCCTACACCTGTTGCTTTCTTTTGAGAAAAGAGCCTCTTTTTTTATTGTACCTCGTACTTTGCTATCTTCTCTAAAATACTTCTAGGTGATTGGGTGATTGTCGTGTATATTTTCATACATAATCTTTCAGTCAATTTTAAGAAGTCACCTTCCCCTCTCTCTGCCCCCCACCCCACCCTCCTGTTTCCATTGCTTCTTCGTGCATACTTCGCATCTTTCTCTTCGTCTTTCCAAGTGTTTTCACTGCAGAGGTTGGGGGCTTAGTTGTTCCTTGAGAAGATTTAACGTGTAGTCAGTCTACGTTCTTGACCCAGGTCCCTTATGTGTTGGTTGTTCCCTCCCTTTGTGTGCTCCAACATATTGCTATTAACCATCAATTATGTATAACATTATGACCCTCCGATTAATAAATTATATATACAGTTTCCAAACATATGTTTAAGCATTCATCATTGTCCTTCCTTTTTAATTTTATATTTCTCTAAGATATGAATACATACCTTCCACCCATTACAGTAATCACAGAGTCTGAAAGTAAGTGGTAGGTTAATTCTAGGACGCCGTTAAGAGATTCAAATTATCATAGCACAGATATCTCTCCTCTGTCCTGAGGAGCTCAGATGACAGATGCGCCTACCGCACTTAGCATTTCCATGGTTTGGGGGGATTCCAGCTTGGGTCCTGATGCTTACATAGCAAGGTTTACCCATTGGGCCATCCCCCTATCCCTGTACCTGGAATACTGTAACTGTGTTTACACTGAAGCTTGGTCCTAGGAGCCACCCCCCTGGGCCCGAGTGCCTCCTGGGTAAGTGGAGATATTCTTTCATCCCACCTTGCTACATTTAGCACAGGAACACTAAAGGAACATCCTCTAAGAATTCCCCTGCCATAGACTTCTTCCCTGGAACACAAAGCTGTCCCACTTGACTGGACTGGGCCCCACTTACAATAGTCTGTTCACCTAAAATGTCCTTGAAATATGGCACTGTGCATTACAGCAATAGATTTTTCTACCATTTTCTACTGTAAAGGGAGCATTCTTAG
This sequence comes from Rhizomys pruinosus, assembly GCA_009823505.1. Taxonomy (NCBI): domain Eukaryota; kingdom Metazoa; phylum Chordata; class Mammalia; order Rodentia; family Spalacidae; genus Rhizomys; species Rhizomys pruinosus. Next base: position 246,913 of record VZQC01006407.1, read on the forward strand.
TCCCTGTACAGACATTTTAAACAAACTATGTACATGGATCACAGAACCGAAATACCATTATTTTCCTTGAGACTATGTATTATAAAGGGGACCCTTGAGAAGTTGGAGGATGGCTCAGGGAATCAAGGTGTAGCTATTGCACAAGCATGAGGCCTGGGTTCATTTCCCAGACTTACTCGAGAAGCCAAGTATAACAGCACCTGTTTCCCCCCCACCACTGGGAAGATGGCCAGGAGGATCTTGTGGCTCACTGACCAGCCAGTTTAGTCAGACATGAACTCCAGTTTCAGTGAGGACCTTATGCCAGCCAGCCACGCCAGCGCCATTCAGTAAGGTGAAGAGCGCAAAAAGCGAAAGGACACCTAATGTCAACCAGCCGCCAGCCAGCCAGCCGCAGCCAGCCAGCCATTCAGCCCGCCGCGCCAGCCAGCCAGTCGTCAGCCAGTAAGTCAGTCACCAGTCAGCTCCGCCAGGTCAGTCAGGCCCAGTCATTTAGTAAGGTGAAGAGCCAAAAGAGAAGAAGACACCTAATGTCAACCTGGGGCCTCCACATGCATAGGTTCGAGCATCCGCACGTGAACATTTGGAACACTGTGGGGTGCAGGAGGACCACTGATAGCTAGACCTCTAAATCTAGTACTTTGCATCACTGCATTGTCAGGGAGAAGGGGAGGTAGCAGTTTTGGTACCAGTTGCTTTTTGAGAACACACTTTATACAGAATCTTTACAAGTCAATCCCACAGCAGCAAGAGCCACATGTAGATACCAGTAACAATAATGGCTTCTACCTACGGAGGGACGACACTCTTCAAATGTGCCAGAAGAGCAGATGTCTCCTTACCAAACCATCTCTGTAGTGTACTGAGAATGATTCTATGTTATTTGAGGGCACTGGTATGGAACCCAGGGCCTTGTACACAGCACACTTTTTTCCACTGATCCTTACCCCTCATGAGTCCATTTTTCAAGGAGGAAACTAGGCACAGAGATATGAGAGAACTTCCACAAGGTTATGCAACTTGTTCTGAAGCAGGGCCGGACTTTCCACTTTGCTACTCTGATTCCACAGCCTGGGCTCTTATCAGCTGGGAATACACGGGCAGAATGAGGACCCTAGGTAGCATTGTGATTTTTGCCATCACTAAGAAAAATGTGCCAGACAGGTTCAGAGATCATCAGAGAACTCTGTGAGGTCTGCTTCAGGGAGGACAATGGTGACAGCAGGAATTGGTCCAGATCCCCTGAGACAGTGAACAGGCGGCTGTGCACCCCCTGTCACACTCCCACCCCAGAGATGGTATGTGTGCTAGATGGTCCAGCCCTGGAGAAATCACTCCATCTTGCTGAGAAGGGAAATGGTCTCCTGGAGTCCTCTCTAGGGAAGTTCCTTTAAGGTTCTGTGAACAAACTCTGACTTAAGGACATGTGTCTAGAGGGTTATAGTCAGTCCATTCTCTCCCGCGGCGTGCACTTCTCTGCTGGATCTACTTTTCTGAGTCATCTCAGTCAGGACCAGTCACCATAGGACACTCTGTTTCCCTAACATGGCTGTTGATGTTAGCCTCTCTCTATTTTTCCCCATTTTTCTATATTGTTTGTGGTATTTCTGCAGCTGCTTGGGAACTAAATATGCAATCAGAGGAATGCAATCATATGCCTTCCTTATCAGGAAAGGGAGAAAATGCCAACTTGAATTCAGTGCAATTTTCAAGTGCTCCATGATCCAAAATGATAAGTTCACTTAATTGATGTGATCTTAATTGGAGTCACTAGGGAAACTGGAAGGCACACAGAGTTCAGTTGTTTGTGGATTTAATAGCACTTTTGCCAGAGATTGGATCATTATCTTCTTCTGATTCCCCAAAGAATAAAAAGCTTGCATTACTGAAGTTTGATGAGCAAATGCCCTGTTAAAAGTATTTTATCTGGTCTTTTTGTTTGCTTTTTTTCCTGATAAAAAAATTTGGCTTTTGATGAGCTACATATTGAGGATTAGCGACTGTAAAAGATACCTTTTTATGCTCCAGTGATTAGAAATCAATAGGTAACCAGCATGTTCATTAACACCAACTCGTCATAGCTCTGTTTATTCAAACTTTATTGAATCATTTAATACTTATTGAGCCCAAGTAATCTCGTTGGAAGTTTTATACCTGCAGGAGATGGACCAATTATCAAGAAAACAAAAATCCCTTCTCTAATCTCACTGTAACTAGAGAGAGAGAAAAACAAGAAAACCATTATGTCAGATCCTGCAATATACCATCATTTAAAGGGGAAGATCAGAAGAGGTCCTGGACGAAGGGTAGTCAACAAATTTAGATAAAGATAAGGCTGGCCGGGCGTGGTGGTGCAACCCCTTAATCCTAGCACTCGGGAGGCAGAGGCAGGTGGATCTTTGTGAGTTCAAGGCCACGCCTGGTCTACAGAGCAAGTTCCAGGACAGCTGGGCTACAGGGAGACCTGTCTCAAAAACACCAAAAAAAAAAAAAAAAAAAAATGTGAAAGATACTGTCTCAAAATGAAACAGCATGGTAGACAGCATTCTGAGGATAACACCGAGAGTGACGCTGGGCTGCACACGATCATGCAAAAACACACACACACACACACACACACACACACACACACACCCCCTCTCTAGAAGAAAAAGTAAGATGACATTAAGTTCTAATAATACTGAGATTAACCAGGACTGTTTCTTCCTCTCACTTTGGACCTTGTGATAAGTGGCTGCATTCATAGTAGAAGACAGGAGGCTCTTCTTTTATTTTGTTTTATATTTTCCAAATGAAAGGGCTTCCTATCCCTTTGAAGACAGTTTACTTCTAGAAAACAAGTTGGCATGCCCCACAGTGTCTTTTCTCTGGCGTCTGCATGTTTATGATTCATGTGGTGTCAGAAGATGAAACAGATGTCTTGTAGCTCTCTTCAAACTCCAGAAGGCAGCAGTGCAGATTCTAAACCTGTTGACCTTCTTTTATTGGAACTCCATACAAAATTTTAATGGTCCATCAAAAAAACTATTGAATTTAAGGATATACTAACATATCTATATCTATCTATCTTATTATGTATATATATATATATATATATATGTGTGTGTGTATGTATGTATATCCTTACAAAGTGGTCTTTCTTGCATAACTAGGCTCAGAGCAGAAAAAAAAAGATTTGTAAGATTTGGCATGAGTAACACTTGCTATGTTTTAGTCCTGCAAAACACACAGACTGCACTGAGTAACAGCAATTCATTTACCAGATGAGAAGCCAGAGGCATGGACTAATGGATGCCATGTCTAAGGACACAGCTAAGCATAATTAAAGAGTAATTGAAACTGTTTCCTGCCACCCTGCTTTGTTTGCTACATCAATCCCCATTCTCAGTTTTGTCTCCACTGGCTGGCACTGCTTCGCTATGTGGGAATCATGTGATCAGTGGGAAAGTTCTTCAGCATGCGCTGTGCTATGGAAAAGAAACTGAAACTAAACATCAAGCAGCTTCTTTGTTTTTTAATTTGTTTTGTTTAAGGTCCCAGAATTCTCAGAAGCAAATGTTTTCCTTTGTCTTTAGAGATGACATTGTGTTTCTCGTTCCCAGCATGGATTGGCTGGTTGAATTTCTTGGTTGATTTTCTCACCCAAGATCTTGATTAGAAGTTGACTTCTGTGTGAACAAACCCCAAATACCCACTCACAAAGACAGATAAGCAAACATTGTATATGCATTCAGGCAATACATTAGCCATATAAGAGGAAGTACATGTTCCGTGTTACAAAATGGGTTAAACCTAGGAAACGTTATGCTAAATGAAAGAAGGCAGTCATAAAAATACCACATTCTCTTCATGATTCTACTGTTAGGAAAGAGTCAGAGCCAGAACGGAACAGCTAAAACCATCCATAACTCCAGTTCCAGGTTGCCACGCCTTTAATCCAGCACTCGGGAGCAGAGGCAGGCAGATCTCTGTGAGTTCAGGCCAGCCTGGTCTACAGCGTGAGCTCCCGCCAGTGGGACTAAAAGGGAGACCCTTCTCAAAATATATAAAAATACACAAAAAAAGGGATTGAATTCTTTTTTCTGGCCTCCACCAGGCATTGCATGGCACCATAAGCCCTCACACACATGCCCTCACACACTGCCCTCCCAACATGCTACCACACATGTCCCCACACACATTGCACTTACACACCATTGCACTTACACTCATGCCCTTACAACATGCCCTTACACACATGTCCTTACACTCGTCCTTACACTCATGCCCTTACACTCATGCCCTTACACACAATGCACTTACACTCATGCCCTTACACACATGCCTTACACATATGCCACTTAAACACATGCAGACAAATTACTCATTATACATAAGCAAAAATAAATAAAATATTTTTAGATGTCATTTAAACTCTAATGAGTGAGGTATATGTGAATTATATTTCAGAAAATTATTGCAAAAGAAGTAGAGCTATAATCACACCATATTTTCCATTTTCTACTCCATCAAAATGACAAGACTGTCTTAGTTACTTTTCTCATAGTTGTGATCAAATACTCTGACAAAAGCCAACATAAATTAGAAAGGTTTGCGTTGGTCACAGTTTAAGAGCAAAGTCATCATGACAGGAAGTCAATGGTGCCACGAGCTTGACAGGAAGTCAAAGTGACAAGAGCTTGACAGGAAGTCAAAGTGACAAGAGCTTGACAGGAAGTCAAAGTGACAAGAGCTTGAAGCGCCTGGTCCACATTCAGGAGCAACAGGCACTGACTTGCTGCTCAGCGCTTCTCACTCTCTCTCTCTCTCTCTCTCTCTTCTCTCTCTCCTCCTTCTCTCTCTCCTTACACTGTCTAGGCTCACAGCCGGGCATGGCATCAGCCACCATGTTGCTGGTCTGCTCACCTAAGCTGACTCAACCGAGAGAACCCCCCACATCTGTGCCCAGAGGCCCATCTCCTAGGCGATTCTAGATTCTGTCAAACTGACAACCCCGACGGTCACAAGGATGCTCTGACCCCCCTGGCCATTGTGAACACTCTACACCTTTTCCTTTTCGTCCTTCAAGAGCTAATAGGTGATATTGGTAAAGGAACCCATTCCAGAAAGCTCTACTGTGTTTTCCTAAAAATAAACGGGTTTGCTCTTAAACTCCTAGAGTCCCAATTCCAACCTCAGTCATACTTAGCTTTATATTGCAATAATCTCTTCTAAGTTTTCTGTCATCAGTATAAGCTGGACCAGGTCAGGGAATGTTTCTTATTTGCCTTTTAATTTCTAGTTTCAGGAATTATGCCTGCATAGCAACTATATTTACTACCANTTGAAGCGCCTGGTCCACATTCAGGAGCAACAGGCACTGACTTGCTGCTCAGCGCTTCTCTCTCTCTCTCTCTCTCTCTCTCTCTCTCTCTCTCTCTCTCTCTCTTACACTGTCTAGGCTCACAGCCGGGCATGGCATCAGCCACCATGTTGCTGGTCTGCTCACCTAAGCTGACTCAACCGAGAGAACCCCCCACATCTGTGCCCAGAGGCCCATCTCCTAGGCGATTCTAGATTCTGTCAAACTGACAACCCCGACGGTCACAAGGATGCTTTGACCCCCCTGGCCATTGTGAACACTCTACACCTTTTCCTTTTCGTCCTTCAAGAGCTAATAGGTGATATTGGTAAAGGAACCCATTCCAGAAAGCTCTACTGTGTTTTCCTAAAAATAAACGGGTTTGCTCTTAAACTCCTAGAGTCCCAATTCCAACCTCAGTCATACTTAGCTTTATATTGCAATAATCTCTTCTAAGTTTTCTGTCATCAGTATAAGCTGGACCAGGTCAGGGAATGTTTCTTATTTGCCTTTTAATTTCTAGTTTCAGGAATTATGCCTGCATAGCAACTATATTTACTCCAAAAAAAAAAAAAAAAAAAGGAAAAAGGAAGAAGGAAGGAGGCAATAGAAGGTAAGAGCATGGGAGGGAAGGATTGGACAACCATTTTACTTAATCAAGGGCCAGTAAATTCTCAGCACTTGATGTAGCTAGTGGCTGCTTGGTGCGGGATGCTGACACCAGGACTGGTGCTGATCGACGGTGGCGAGAGCTGTGATTGTGGGAAAGACCACGTTAGACAGAGGTTGAAGTTATGCACATCTGTGGGGAGAAAAACAATGCTCAGATTTATCTGAAAACACTATTCAATCTTGCTTTATAATAAACACAATGTGGCTTGTTAAGTATTGTTTACTTGTAGCTTACATTAATGAATCACAAAGTGTGGATTTTCTTTGCTTATGGTGATTATAAATTTAAGTTCAGGGACCTTAATTACCATGTCTTGCTTATTTCTAAAAACATAGACTGGGAGCAATTTATTAACAAAGCATTGTTCTCTCACTAAATGGCTACACAGCATCAGAAAATGAATTCTCTACCACATTTAACTTTGAGTTTTCTAGTGAATTCAGGTTGGTTCCTTTTGTCACTTACCAGTAAATTCCTTCATTCTCCATATACTAGTTCACCTAATGCTCCAAGTAAATGGTTATTCAAAAAGCTGTCTTATGGTACTCATGTAAAATTAAAAATATTACATAACTGTATCTTCAATGCAAGAAGATCAAAAATGAGTGCTCAGCCTAAAAAAAAAAAAAAGTCATTTTATAGCACCTTTAAGGCTCTGGGAATGTTGGAGTAGAGAAGGCAGAAAGAATGTAGAAGCCAGAAAATATAAGGAGAAGGGCTGTGGAAGAGCATTTGGAGGGGTGCACAACATTCCATCATGAACTCACAGCATGTGCACAAGAATGGGCCATCAACAGTCAGGTGTGGTGATAAGGGATAGGAGCCCTATCCACCTGTATGAACTGTTTCAGGGGGTCATCATCAGCTATCTAATTGACTTAAGCCCTCCCAACAGGAGTGAACTCTTGGGTGGCACTATAAATATAGCCAAATACACATGGCTGAGAGGTCATGGATCCTAGAGAAACCCACCTCTGTCATATTTTCAGACAAGTGAAATTTCTTACCATATCTAAATATGGATCCTTATATTTGCAGACAAATTTACTGTCAACAACTATCAAATGCCTCTTTTTTGCAACAGATGGGGACTATTAAAGAGTTCCACAATGGTCAGACAGAGAATATCTATGAGAGATTCCAGCCCTAAGTGACACATCTTACAATGGAACCTCTACACCTAAGGCTCATGGAGCATAGCGAAGGGAGCAGACAGAATGCTAACACCTCCTCAAAGTCTCCCCCGTGAAGCTTCCTCACACAGCAGAGTGTGATGCACACAGGCCACAACTGGCCACGTTTTAGAGAATAAGAAACTACAATGTGTTGGTGCTCCTATATTAAACCGCACCCACCCACAGCTCAGGGCCCATGTCAGAAGAGGGGGGCAGAAAGATTGTTAAGAGCCACGGTTGGTGGTGGACATAGGAAACAGAGGCTTTCAGACCACTGGAAAAAATTGTTCACATGAACGTGGAGAAAAGTGGACAGCATGCAAAAGACCCGTGCTGATCAGATAAAACCCAGCATGGAATGAGGAAATGGGCAGCAGTCCCCATGTCTTGCCAAGGAAACATTGGCAATGATCACTATGGAGTGAGGGAGAGTAGATATTCCTTAAGAAAGGATGGTAGATAGGCACGTATTATATGAAATGCACAAAAAACTCAATAAAAAAATCAGAGGGAAAAAATCAGTGATACACTGGAAAACTCAAAAGCAGAGAGAGGAAAATAAATGAACAAAGAACCAAAGATGGAGATAGCTGTCAGAAGCAATACCAGTCCTGTGAAACTAGAACTTGTCATGAAGCAATGCCAGTCCTGTGAAACTAGAACTTGTTATGAAGCCAAACTACATTGCAATATAAAGGAAAAGACTTTTTCAGGCTTATGAAAGCTGAAAGAATACATTACCAGCTGACTCTCCCTATGGGAAATGCTGAAGGGACAGCATCAGGCAAGGGGAACATGATGTACAAAAAAACACGGGGCTAAGTCTAGAGAGGTGGCTCAGCAGTTAGGGCACTGGCTGCTCTCTTGCAAGAAGACCCAGTTTGAGTCCCAGCACCCACTGGTGGCTAACAACCATCCAGAATGATAGTTCTAGGGTTTCTGAGGCTGTCTTCTGACCTTTGTGGGCATTGCATGACACAGGTGCACTTTCACATGTGCAGGAAATATACTCATACACATAAAAATAATAAAATGTTTTTCAGGCATGGTGGTGACGCCTTAAATCCCACCCTTGTTGGCAGAGTCAGGCAGATCTCTGTGAGTTCAAAGCCAGCTTGGTCACATAGTGAGTTCCAGGGCCAGCTGGGGCTACAGGGAGACTCAGTCTCAAAAAGGAATAATAAATAATAAATAATAATAATAACATTTTTTAAAATAAAATTTTGAAAACCTGGGGTGACCCAAAGAAACCGAGAACACTGAAAATGTGACAACATAGATGATATAAAGGTTTTTCTATTTAAAAAAAAAATCTCTTCTAAAAACTGTCATGTTTTAAAAGTACTGGAGAGTGTACCAGGAGAAGTTAACATGTATGTTTCTCATCTTTTTAAAATTTTATTTATTTCTATATGTGTATGAATTGTACTGTCTGCACGCAGTTTGTGCACCCGTCGTGCAATGCCGCGGAGCCAGAAGAGGGTGTCGGATTCCCCGGAACTGGAGTTCTCCTGGAATTGGAGTTTCAGGAGTTTCGACAGTTTTCAGCTGCCAGTGGGTGCTGGGGATCGAACCTGGGTCCTCTGTAAGAGCGGTCGGTGCCTTAACCGCTAGGCCATCTCTCCAGCCCCATGTTCCCGTCTTTAAAGCAATCATTAAAATAGAACATTTAGTTGTGGTTAGTAAGTCAGCATATGAGAAAAATACCGATCATGAAACCACACAATTAAAAAGGGCTGGATGAGGATTTTCCCAGCCCTGAAGAACTGACAATTAACGCTTGCAGAGAGAGGGAAGGACACTATTTCCTTTAGTGTGGTGGAGTCACAGGTAAGTTGCCCAAGCTGCAGTAGATCCCCTTCTCATGTTCATGCAGGTGACCCTCATGAAACTTAATGGGTCCCAGACAATAAAAGATATGTAAGTAGAAGGGGGGAATTATTGGGAAGGAAAAAAGGTTTCATGGGAAAGAGACATAATAAAAATTATGGGGGTGGTGACAAGGTCCAAAACTCATTATATGCATTATGAAACTATTAAAGCTTTAAAAAAGAGAAAAGTATCCGGAGCTGTAATGGACATGCAACAACGCAACGGACTGAATATCAGTGAATGCTATGTGTGGAATTAGTTAAAATGGTGAGTTTTTTGTTTTGTTTGTTTGTTTTTTTTTTTTTTTGGTCTTGTTGAGACAGGGTCTCCTGTAGCCCCAGCTGTCCTGGAACTCACTCTGTAGCCAGTTGGCCTTGAACTTCCACCTACCTTGCCTCCAAGTGCTAGGATTAAAGGTGTGCACCACCACGCCCAGCTGGTGTGTTTTTTATTGCATAATTTGAGTACAATAAAAAATGCATACAAAAAAATACACAATGAAAAGAAGGCAGAAAAAGAGGAAAAAGCAAAAAAATTGAAATGATAATAGAAAACAGAAGGGAACAGTTATGAATCCAAACGCATGATATGATATTGAATAAAAAATATCCTAGATATTCCATATTGTTTGAAGAGTTTAAGGTAAAGAATCAGCATCTAATGTTATTCTACCAACAGGTACACAACTTTGAATGCAAGAACTAAATTAAGTTAAACGTAAAGGTTAGATAAATGTTATCACAGTAACACCAAAAAAAAAAAAAAAAAAAAAAAAACCAACCTGGAGTTTCGATGTCAGTATTGCACATTTCAGGGTAAATCATAAAAACTGGAAATGAAAAGTATCAACTCATGGAAGGGCATAAATATCCTCAAATGTATGCATATATTAAGAGTTTCACAATACATGAAACAAAAGCTAATAGAAGTAAAAGATATAAACAAATGTACAATTACAGCTAAAGATTTCACCATCTACCCCTCTCAATAATTTCTAGAAAAAGAAACCAGGAAGTCAGTATAGATGCTGAATGCATGAATGGTACTGCCAGTCAACTTGACAGACTTGACATTTACAGAAGATTCCACTGGGCAGTGACAGAATGGGCGTATGCACCAAAACATAAATAAGAACAAACCACCATGTCTGACTGATGAAAAAAGACAGCACCAGAAGGGTCCAGACATTCCAGTCCAATCATGAATTATTTGTGATAAGCAAGAAGCTTTCAGGCAAAATTCTAAACCTGTGGATATTAAATAAAGCAATCTCAAATAATATATGTTAGATATTACTTGTCCCCTTGACAGGCTAGAGTCACATAGAGGAAAATCTTGAGGATTTCCTAGTTCAGATTGGCCTGTGGGCTTTGTCTGTAGCAGATCGTTCTTGATTATTAATTGATGCAACAAGGCCCAGCCTACGGTGAGTGGCACCCTCCGTAGGCCGGTGTCCTGGGCTGTAGAAGAAGACTGGTTCAGCATGAATCTGAGCAACAAGGAGCTTGCTAGCAACACCATCCTCTATGGTTCCTGCTGTGCTCCCTTGGCTGAGTGGATTCCCTGATCCAATTTAATACTTCATGGAATAGCAAGTGATTCTACCTTCAGGTTCCTCCCTTGATTTCCAGGCCGACTTTCCTCAGTGATGGAATGTGATATGGAAGTGTTAAGCCAAACAAACCCTGTCCTCCCCAAGTTGTTTTTGATCATGTAAAAAAAAAAAAATGGCAGGGTGGGATTAGCAGGCTGCTAGGCCAATCCTGACAACTACTGTGACTACCTTTGTGGACTGGCACCTCCAAGAGTAAGTTCATGTTTATCATGGAGGTCCTACTGACTCAGTCACACCTCCCCTTCAGAGAGCATGCTCAGTGTCTTCCTAAAGTCACACTCGGGAGAGCAGGAGAGACTGAGTGGACCTACACCTGTCCCCTTCTTTGCTTCACTCTATTCTGTGACCACCAGGTACATCCCCTTTCCACTGGCTATGAAAGTAGATAACAAGAACCCAGACCACTTCACAGGTTCTGGGATCCTCAACTGAGACTACAGCATTGATTTAGACTATTTCCCTGCATGTGGACCAGAAAAGCATCGTGGGGCCTTAAGCTCACTTTCTATAATTGTATCACATGATAAACAATACACTGGTTTTTCCATCCCTTTACTTGAAGCACAAGATGGCATAAATAAATAACAGCAAAGCCTCAAAAAGTTATTCATAGAAGGCAACTTCTGACACCTTAGTTGTTAGTTATGAAGATGTGCTACTAAAATCATAATGATTAATTATTAAATATTTTTTCACATACACTATAAACAAAACAAGAATGCTTGCACTCACCATCTCTATTTAATACTGTTCTGGAGAGTTAAGCTATTTGTCTATGTATATCAAAGTAAAGTTACTCCTTTGCACAAAGTGCTCTAAACTCTTCTTATGTATCATATTGTAATGATGACAACTGACCTCAAACCACTAAAATGATTGAGAAGCCTGCAGGTTGAAATTGCTATACTTGTAATTGTGTAACTTAAGTCATGAAGACATAAAGTTTCATTATACCAATATTACTCATATGTCTGTTTGAAAATTTCCATTAAAAGCCAATTGAGAGAGAAAAGCTATAGAATGGAAGAAAATTAGGTTAAAATTACATGTCTGGTATCAAACAGTATCAAACATGTTTCTGAAGACCTCTTCAGAGCTCTATAAAGAAAATTAGTGCTTTGTGCGGGGTGCTTCTGAACACGGAGCCCAGAACTCGCTCAGACAGGTACCAGGGGTAGGCTAAGTCAGGCATATCCCCCCCCCAACTGGAATTGATGAGAAGTATCCAAGTGTATATTTTTTTTTATTTTTTTTATTTTTTTTATTTATTTCTGTATGTGTATGAATGTACTGTCGCATGCAAGTCTGTGCACCCATGTGTGCAATGCCACAAGGTCAGAAGAGGGTCTCAGATTCCCCTGGAACTGGAGTTCTCTGGAATTGGAGTTTAGTTTCAGACGGTTCTCGGCCACCATGTGGGTGCTGGGGATCAAACCCGGGTCCTCTGTAAGAGCGGTTCAGCGCTCTTAAACCGCTAACCATATCTCCAGCCCACAAATGTATTTTTTTGGAGAACCTTCAGAACAGGAAGGGAAGAGTGCTTACCTTCCAATATCCAATATATAAACAAATTGAAAGCCTGAAACTAGATAAGTCAATAGTCCATAAACCGGGAGAGGAGGGAAAAAAAAAGCATCAGAAGGAGGCAAGCAAAACCAGCCTTAACATAGTGAAAAACATTTGGATTGGCATCAGAATACAGGCGAAAAAAAAAAAAGAAAAAGAAAAAAGAAAGCCTTCACAGTGAAGGGCATGAATGGATAACATGAGGCAAAAAGAGGCTAGACAACCCTGTAGGAATAGCTACAGTGGGATCCTCCTGGAGGTGACCCAAGAAACAGATAGACTGAGACCACACATGCAAGTGTACATTTGGTCTCTGGAATACCAGAGAGAGTTACCAAAAGCCACTAAACCAATAAAGCAAAAATTGGTCTCTTTTGAGTCAAGCAAGCCTCCTCCATCAGCAACAGCTACACCTCACCTGCCTGAGAAATACTGTGCAGCAGTGGCAGCCACATGTCTGTACATCCCAATCTAATTGGCTATTAGCTCTCTCCTTGGAGGAATAATTCATGGCTGATGCCACAAGCTTATATCCTCTAGTGTTAGGAGAAGTTGTAAGCCACAGTATAAGACCCTTTCACTTTTACAGAAAAAAATATTAATCATGGATTAGCATACCATCCAAACATCTTGCTCTACCAAATATACCTTACATAATAATTAGTACTGTTTAATCCCTATATATCTAATTGCTTTGTGCTTTATTAGTTAGGATTGAAAGGTTATTCCTGGACAAAACTGGTCAACCCATGAAAGGAAACAGCCAGAACTGATCAGAGTCCAAAACGACATCTCCAGAGAAAGTTGGATGTTTTGCTTCTCGTCCACCAGTGGCCCTTTTCCTAAGCCTAGGAGAACAATCGTGGAAGAGGCGGCATGGTAGAATGTAAAATCTGCATTGGGGTGGGTGAATGGCGAAACTAAACAACATAGTCTGGACACTTATTTGATCAACATGATTGTACAAATAAGCCCCACCCAGCTGGATGGGGGGAGACTTGGACTGTGTGGTGGTTTGGGCATAGCTGCTTGCAAATTGTTTTACATGAAGGATGCTTGTACTCATAACTTATTAGTTATAGTTAAAAAAATAAAAAAAAAAATTGGAGAAAAAGAAAGCAAACTGTAATGTTCAGTCTTTACTGTCAGTGCCCCTAGAATTAGAATCACCTAGGAGACACACATATAGTCATGTCTAAGAAATTGTTTGCAAAGAGGTTTAACTAAGGAGGGGAGGCCCAATCTTGAATGTGGGTGGTATCATCCTGTAGGCTGGGGGCACTGTCTCAGATAACAACAAAAGAAGAAAGTAAGCCGAGCACCAAGAATAATCCTTGTCTGCTTCCTGGCTGTGGATACCATGGGACCCTGCTGCACAGCACTCTTCCACCATGCCTTCTCCACCACGATGTGGTAGGAACCGCAAACTGTGAGCCAAAACAGACTCTTCCTCCTCAAGTTTATTTTACAGTTTATTCTATTAGTGATGCTCTGTTCGTGTGATAACACCATGACCAAACACATTTTTGAAATGGAAACATTTTTGGCTTACAGGTTACAGTCCAGCATCAAAGGACATCAACACAGGAGCTCGAAGCAGAGACCACAGGGAAATATCGCTTGCTGGCTTGCTTCCCCTGGCTGCTCAGCTTCCTTTCTTACATGGCCCAGGCCCCACCGTGCCCAAGTATGGCAACTGCCCAAAGTGGGCTGGGCCCCTCCCTCAAATCAATTAACAATTAAGAAAACGCCCCACAGACATGCCACGAGGCCCGTGTAGGATAATTTCTCAATATGGTCCTTCTTCCATGATAACTAGTTTTGTCCGTTGACAAAAACCAACCCAGCACAATTGAACCCTTGTCAACTTACCACATAAACCTCACTATTAAACCATAACACTTCTTGTTTAGCTCTCTAACATTTAATGTTAATAACATAATAAGGCAACAACAAAAAAATGTTTTATTTTATTTATTTTTAAATTTTTTTTTTTATGTGTATGAGTGTACTGTCTGCATGTAGGTTTGTGCGCCTGTGCGTCATGCAATGCCACAGAGGTCCAGAAGAGGGCAATTCGGATTTCCCCTGGAACTGGAGTTCAAGATGGTGTTCTCAGCTTGCCATGTGGGTTGCTGGAAATCAATCCGGGTTCGCTCTGCAAGAGCCAGTCAAGTGCTCTTTAACCACTGAGCTCAGTCTCTCCAGCCTGACAACCCAACTTTTACAACACTCCCACCATAGTCTAAAAACTCAAAGACCTTAAAGTCAGGTTCTCTTTTAAAATGTAGTCATGCATTTTGGGTCTCCTATAAAATAAAGAATATGTTACATACTTTCTTACTGTGAGCAAAAAGGGCTATGGCACAGTTACAATCAGATGAACAAAAATAAAAAAAAAAAAAAAAAAAAGGAAAAAAGGAAGAAGGAAGGAAGGCAATAGAAGGTAAGAGCATGGGAGGGAAGGATTGGACAACCATTTTACTTAATCAAGGGCCAGTAAATTCTCAGCACTTGATGTAGCTAGTGGCTGCTTGGTGCGGGATGCTGACACCAGACTGGTGCTGATGGTGGGCGAAGCTGAGGACCACGTTAGACAGAGGTTGAAGTTATGCACATCTGTGGGGAGAAAAACAATGCTCAGATTTATCTGAAAACACTATTCAATCTTGCTTTATAATAAACACAATGTGGCTTGTTAAGTATTGTTTACTTGTAGCTTACATTAATGAATCACAAAGTGTGGATTTTCTTTGCTTATGGTGATTATAAATTTAAGTTCAGGGACCTTAATTACCATGTCTTGCTTATTTCTAAAAACATAGACTGGGAGCAATTTATTAACAAAGCATTGTTCTCTCACTAAATGGCTACACAGCATCAGAAAATGAATTCTCTACCACATTTAACTTTGAGTTTTCATAGTGAATTCAGGTTGGTTCCCTTTTGCTCACTACCAGTAAATTCCTTCATTCTCCATATACTAGATTCACCTACTGCTCCAAGTAAATGGCTATTTCAAAAAGCTGTCTTATGGTACTCATGTAAAATAAAATATTTACCTAACTGTATCTTCAATGCAAGAAGATCAAAAATGAGTGCTCAGCCCTAAAAAAAAAAGTCATTTATAGCACCTTTAAGGCTCTGGGAATGTTGGAGTAGAGAAGGCAGAAAGAATGTAGAAGTCAGAAAATAAGGAGAAGGGCTGTGGAAGAGCATTTGGAGGGGTGCACAACCATTCCATCATGAACTCACAGCATGTGCACAAGAATGGGCCCATCAACAGTCAGGTGTGGATGGATAAGGGACTAGGGAGCCCTATCCCACCTGATGAACTGTTTCCTACTGGATGATACCTGCCTCCAGCCAGGTACCCACTGATGACTCCAGTAGCCTCCAATATACAGATCTAATTCAATTATTATACAGATGGGGGTCATAAAACCAAACCAAAAGTCACGACTCTAGAAAGGGACTGGTAGGAATTGGGGTAAGGTTGACAGGGATGAGGAGAGATAAGAGAAAAATGCCAGATATCCAGAAAGCCAGAACATGTGGAGTACATGTATGAAATGGTCAAATAACAAATTCGGCTAATAAAAAATAGCCAAGTGACTAACACACACATGAAAAAAATTTGTATTGTTACACAGAGCTACAAAATGTCATTTGTGTTCCTTAAGTATATATAATTAATATGTGCCAGTTGAAAATAAAAATGGATTAATAAAATTTTAACAGAAGACCAAGTCATTGGCCAGAGGCAGTGAGGAGGCTTTGACTTTTGACTGTTGTGACCCCTGATTCCTCTTCCTCATATTCCACATTTCTGGTCCTGGCTACCTAATTGTTATATGTATGAGAAAGTAAAGCATTGCTCAACACTTTCTGTAGTTGCACTCTGTTTGGATGATTAGACACTTAGTAAATGTCTCCTAACACATGCTAAAGAGTGAATCTTATACCCAGAACTTCACAACCTATGTGAACTGAAAACTGAATTTTCCCGAACATTACCTGCACAGCAATATTTTTAGCAAGGGAAGAATGAGTTTGATTTGTCACATTGTCTTCAAGGAATTTTAGGAGACATCAAACAGGTTATTTGATCATGCATGGTAATTGGACAGTAAGAGTTGGGGGTATTAAAACTGTCTTACTGGTTCCCTGCTGGGAAACTTGATCCACTATGGAAAAAACTAGAATGGCCTATGGCCCAAGAATTATGACTGCTATTTCTACTGCTTCCAAAAACCCAGTAAGGCCAGCTTCACTGTACCTGGGGAAGGGCCAACCTCGGGGTAACATGAGGCCATGCTTAGCGACCTTAGACAGCCTTATATATGTGGAATATCAGGTTACTGCAAGCAGTGCTTTTGTATATTGCACAACTGTCCAATAGACCTCAGCAGATTGCACTGTATCCTTTAGAATTATGAGAACCACAGTGACTGGCACAGCAAACCACCTCTGTTTGTGTAGTAGTGCGCTGCTATCTAGGGGGTCATCATCAGCTATCTAATTGGACTTAAAGCCCTCCCAACAGGAGTGAACTCTTGGGTGGCACTATAAATATAGCCAAATACACATGGCTAGAGAGGTCATGGATCCTAGAGAAAACCCCACCTCTGTCATATTTCCAGACAAGTGAAATTTCTTACCATATGCTAAATATGGATCCTTATATTTGCAGACAAATTTACTGTCCACCACTCATCAAAGATGCTTCTTTTTTGCAACAGATGGGGACTATTACAGAGTTCCACAATTGGTCAGACACAGAGAATATATATCTGAGAGATGTCCAGCCCTAAGTGACACATCTACAATGGAACCTCTACACCTAAGGCTCATGGAGCATAGCAGAACGGGAGCTAGACAGAATGCTAACACATCCCTCAAGTCTCCCCAGTGAAGCTTCCTCACACAGCAGAGTGTGATGCACACAGGCCACAACTGGCCACGTTTTAGAGAATAAGAAACTGCAGAGTGTGTGTCCTCCTATATTAAACCGCACCCACCCACAGCTCAGGGCCCATGTCAGAAGAGGGGGGCAGAAAGATTGTTAAGAGCCAGGTTGGTGGATGGACATAGGAAACAGAGGCTTTCAGACCACTGGAAACTTGTTCACATGAACTGGGAGAAACGTGGACAGCATGCAAAAGACCCGTGCTGACTCAGATAAAACCCAGCATGGAATGAGGGAAATGGGCAGCAGTCCCCATGTCTTGCCAAGGAACCATTGGCAAATGATCACTATGGAGTGAGGGAGAGTAGATATTCCTTAAGAAAGGATGGTAGATAGGCACGTATTATATGAAATGCACAAAAACTCAATAAAAAAATCAGAGGGAAAAAATCAGTGATACACTGGAAAACTCAAAAGCAGAGAAAGGAAAAATAAATGAACAAAGAACCAAAGATGGAGATAGCTGTCAGAAGCAATACCAGTCCTGTGAAACTAGAACTTGTCATGAAGCAATGCCAGTCCTGTGAAACTAGAACTTGTTATGAAGCCAAACTACATTGCAATATAAAGGAAAAGACTTTTTCAGGCTTATGAAAGCTGAAAGAATACATTACCAGCTGACTCTCCCTATGGGAAATGCTGAAGGGACAGCATCAGGCAAGGGGAACATGATGTACAAAAAAACACGGGGCTAAGTCTAGAGAGGTGGCTCAGCAGTTAGGAGCACTGGCTGCTCTTGCAAAGGATCCAAGTTTGAGTCCCAGCACCCACATGGTGGCTAACAACCATCCAGAATGATAGTTCTAGGGTTTCTGAGGCTGTCTTCTGACCTTTGTGGGCATTGCATGACACAGGTGCACTTTCACATGTGCAGGAAATATACTCATACACATAAAAATAATAAAATGTTTTTCAGGCATGGTGGTGCACGCCTTAATCCCAGCCCTTGTTAGGCAGAGTCAGGCAGATCTCTGTGAGTTCAAAGCCAGCTTGGTCTACATAGTGAGTTCCAGGCCAGCTGGGGCTACAGGGAGACTCAGTCTCAAAAAGGAATAATAATAATAATAATAATAATAATAACATTTTTTAAAAATTTTGAAAACCTGGGGTGACCCAAAGAAACCGAGAACACTGAAAATTGTGACAACATAGATGAATATAAAGGTTTTTCTATTTAAAAAAAAATCTCTTCTAAAAACTGTCATGTTTTAAAAGTACTGGAGAGTGTACCAGGAGAAGTTAACATGTATATGTTCTCAGTCTTTTTAAAATTTTATTTATTTCTATATGTGTATGAATGTACTGTCTGCACGCAGGTTTGTGCACCCGTGTCGTGCAATGCCGCGGAGGCCAGAAGAGGGTGTCGGATTCCCCTGGAACTGGAGTTCTCCTGGAATTGGAGTTTCAGACAGTTTTCAGCTGCCATGTGGGTGCTGGGGATCGAACCTGGGTCCTCTGTAAGAGCGGTCGGTGCTCTTAACCGCTAGGCCATCTCTCCAGCCCCATGTTCTCAGTCTTAAAGCAATCATTAAAATAGAACATTTAGTTGTGGTTAGTAAGTCAGCATATGAGAAAAATACCGATCATGAAACCACACAATTAAAAAGGGCTGGATGAGGATTTTCCCAGCCCTGAAGAACTGACAATTAACGCTTGCAGAGAGAGGGAAGGACACTATTTCCTTTAGTGTGGTGGAGTCACAGGTAAGTTGCCCAAGCTGCAGTAGATCCCCTTCTCATGTTCATGCAGGTGACCCTCATGAAACTTAATGGGTCCCAGACAATAAAAGATATGTAAGTAGAAGGGGGGAATTATTGGGAAGGAAAAAAGGTTTCATTGGGAAAGAGACATAATAAAAATTAATGGGGGTGGTGACAAGGTCCAAAACTCATTATATGCATATATGAAACTATTAAAGCTTTAAAAAAGAGAAAAGTATCCGGAGCTGTAATGGACATGCAACAACGCAAACGGACTGAATATCAGTGAATGCTATGTGTGGAATTAGTTAAAATGGTGAGTTTTTTGTTTGTTTGTTTGTTTGTTTTTTTTTGGTCTTGTTGAGACAGGGTCTCCCTGTAGCCCCAGCTGTCCTGGAACTCACTCTGTAGACCAGGTTGGCCTTGAACTTCCACCTACCTCTGCCTCCCAAGTGCTAGGATTAAAGGTGTGCACCACCACGCCCAGCTGGTGTGTTTTTTATTGCATAATTTGAGTACAATAAAAAATGCATACAAAAAAATACACAATGAAAAGAAGGCAGAAAAAGAGGAAAAAGCAAAAAAATTGAAATGATAAATAGAAAACAGAAGGGAACAGATATGAATCCAAACGCATGAATAATGATATTGAATAAAAATATCCTAGATATGCCATATTGTTTGAAAGAGTTTAAGATAAGAATCAGCATCTAATGTTATTCTACCAACAGGTACACAACTTTGAATGCAAGAACTAAATTAAGTTAAACGTAAAGGTTAGATAAATGTTTATCACAGTAACACCAAAAAAAAAAAAAAAAAAAAAAAACCCAACCTGGAGTTTCGATGTCAGTATTGCACATTTCAGGGTAAATCATAAAACTGGAAATGAAAAGTATCAACTCATGGAAGGGCATAAATATCCTCAAATGTATGCATATATTAAGAGTTTCACAATACATGAAACAAAAGCTAATAGAAGTAAAAGATATAAACAAATGTACAATTACAGCTAAAGATTTCACCATCTACCCCTCTCAATAATTTCTAGAAAAAGAAACCAGGAAGTCAGTATAGATGCTGAATGCATGAATGGTACTGCCAGTCAACTTGACAGACTTGACATTTACAGAAGATTCCACTGGGCAGTGACAGAATGGGCGTATGCACCAAAACATAAATAAGAACAAACCACCATGTCCTGACTGATGAAACAAGCCACAGCACCAGAAGGGTCCAGACATTCCAGTCAATCATGACATTAATTTGTGAATAAGCAAGAAGCTTTCAGGCAAAATTCTAAACCTGTGGATATTAAATAATGCAATCTCAAATAATATATGTTAGATTTACTTGTCCCCTTGACAGGCTAGAGTCATCTAGAGGAAAATCTCTGAGAGATTTCCTAGTTCAGATTGGCCTGTGGGCTTGTCTGTAGCAGATCGTCTTGATTATTAATTGATGCAACAAGGCCCAGCCTACGGTGAGTGGCACCCTCCGTAGGCCGGTGTCCTGGGCTGTAGAAGAAGACTGGTTCAGCATGAATCTGAGCAACAAGCGAGCTTGCTAGCAACACCATCCTCTATGGTTCCTGCTGTGCTCCCTTGGCTGAGTGGATTCCCTGATCCAATTTAATACTTCATGGAATAGCAAGTGATTCTACCTTCAGGTTCCTCCCTTGATTTCCAGGCCTGACTTTCCTCAGTGATGGAATGTGATATGGAAGTGTTAAGCCAAACAAACCCTGTCCTCCCTAAGTTGTTTTTGATCAAGGTAAAAAAAAAAAATGGCAGGGGTGGGATTAGCAGGCTGCTAGGCCAATCCTGACAACTACTGTGACTACCTTTGTGGACTGGCACCTCCAAGAGTAAGTTCATGTTTATCATGGAGGTCCTACTGACTCAGTCACACCTCCCCTTCAGAGAGCATGCTCAGTGTCTTCCTAAAGTCACACTCGGGAGAGCAGGAGAGACTGAGTGGACCTACACCTGTCCCCTTCTTTGCTTCACTCTATTCTGTGACCACCAGGTACATCCCCTTTCCACTGGCTATGAAAGTAGATAACAAGAACCCAGACCACTTCACAGGTTCTGGGATCCTCAACTGAGACTACAGCATTGATTTAGACTATTTCCCTGCATGTGGACCAGAAAAGCATCGTGGGGCCTTAAGCTCACTTTCTATAATTGTATCACATGATAAACAATACACTGGTTTTTCCATCCCTTTACTTGAAGCACAAGATGGCATAAATAAATAACAGCAAAGCCTCAAAAAGTTATTCATAGAAGGCAACTTCTGACACCTTAGTTGTTAGTTATGAAGATGTGCTACTAAAATCATAATGATTAATTATTAAATATTTTTTCACATACACTATAAACAAAACAAGAATGCTTGCACTCACCATCTCTATTTAATACTGTTCTGGAGAGTTAAGCTATTTGTCTATGTATATCAAAGTAAAGTTACTCCTTTGCACAAAGTGCTCTAAACTCTTCTTATGTATCATATTGTAATGATGACAACTGACCTCAAACCACTAAAATGATTGAGAAGCCTGCAGGTTGAAATTGCTATACTTGTAATTGTGTAACTTAAGTCATGAAGACATAAAGTTTCATTATACCAATATTACTCATATGTCTGTTTGAAAATTTCCATTAAAAGCAAATTGAAGAGAAAAGCTATAGAATGAAAGAAAATTAGGTTAAAATTACATGTCTGGTATCAAACATGTATCAAACATGTTTCTGAAGACCTCTTCAGAGTCTATATAAGAAAGTTAGTGCTTTGTGCGGGGTGCTTCTGAAGCACAGGAGCCCAGAACTCGCTCCAGACAGGTACCAGGGTAGGCTAAGTCAGGCATATCCCCCCCCCCAACTGGAATTGATGAGAGAGTATCCAAGTGTATTTTTTTTATTTTTTTTATTTTTTTTATTTATTTCTGTATGTGTATGAATGTACTGTCTGCATGCAAGTCTGTGCACCCATGTCGTGCAATGCCACAGAGGTCAGAAGAGGGTCTCAGATTCCCCTGGAACTGGAGTTCTCCTGGAATTGGAGTTTCAGACGGTTCTCGGCCACCATGTGGGTGCTGGGGATCAAACCCGGGTCCTCTGTAAGAGCGGTCAGCGCTCTTAACCGCTAGGCCATCTCTCCAGCCCCCAAATGTATTTTTTTGGAGAACCTTCAGAACAGGAAGGGAAGAGTGACTTACACTTCCAATATCCAATATATAAACAAAATTGAAAGCCTGAAACCTAGATAAGTCAATAGTCCATAAACCGGGAGGAGGGGAAAAAAAAAGCATCAGAAGGAGGCAAGCAAAACCAGCCTCTAACATAGTGAAAAGACATTTGTGATTGGCATCAGAATACAGGCGAAAAAAAAAAAAGAAAAAGAAAAAGGGAAAGCCTTATGCCAGGGACACGGTGAAGGGATAACATGGGAAAGGTGCAGGATAATTCCCACCAAGCTCTACCAACCCTGTAGGAGATAGCTACAGTGGGATCCTCCTGGAGGTGACCCAAGCAACAGATAGACTGAGACCACACATGCAAGTGTACATTTGGTCTCTGGAATACCAGAGAGAGTTACCAAAAGCCACTAAACCAATAAAGCAAAAATTGGTCTCTTTGAGTCAAGCAAGCCTCCTCCATCAGCAACAGCTACACCTCACCTGCCTGAAAATACTGTGCAGCAGTGGCAGCCACATGTCTGTACATCCCAATCTAATTGGCTATTAGCTCTCTCCTTGGAGGAATAATTCATGGCTGATGCCACAAGCTTATATCCTCTAGTGGTTAGGAGAAGTTGTAAGCCACAGTAAGACCCTTTCATCTTTTACAGAAAAAATATAATTCATGGATTAGCATACCATCCAAACATCTGCATCTATACCAAAGTAACCTACCATAATAATTAGTACTGTTTAAATACCCTATATATCTAATTGCTTGTGCTTTATTAGTAGGATTGAAAGGTTATTCCTGGACAAACTGTCAACCCATGAAAGGAAACAGCCAGAACTGATCAGAGTCCAAAACGACATCTCCAGAGAAAGTGGACTGTTTTGCTTTCTGTCCACCAGTGCCCCTTTTCTAAGCCTAGGGAACAATCTGTGGAAGAGGCGGCATGGTAGAATGTAAAATCTGCAATTGGGGTGAATGGCGAAACTACAACAACATAGTCTGGACACTTATTTGATCAACATGATTGTACATATAAGCCCCACCAGCTGGATGGGGGGAGACTTGGACTGTGTGGGTTTGGGCATAGCTGCTTGCAAACTGGTTTTACATGAAGGATGCTTGTACTCATAACTTATTAGTTATAGTTAAAAAAATAAAAATAAAAAATTGGAGAAAAAAAAGAAAGCAAACTGTAATGTTCAGTCTTTACTGTCAGTGCCCCTAGAATTAGAATCACCTAGGAGACACACATATAGTCATGTCTAAGAAATTGTTTGCAAAGAGGTTTAACTAAGGAGGGGAGGCCCATCTTGAATGTGGGTGGTATCATCCTGTAGGCTGGGGGCACTGTCTCAGATATACAACAAAAGAAGAAAGTAAGCCGAGCACCAAGAATAATCCTTGTCTGCTTCCTGGCTGTGGATACCATGGGACCTGCTGCCCAGCACTCCTTCCACCATGCCTTCTCCACCACGATGGGTAGGAACCTCAAACTGTGAGCCAAAACAGACTCTTCCTTCCTAAGTTTATTTTGTCACAGTATTCTATTAGGATGCTCTGTTGCTGTGATAACACCATGACCAAACACATTTTTGAATGGAAAACAGTTTATTTGGCTTACAGGTTACAGTCCAGCATCAAAGGACATCAACACAGGAGCTCGAAGCAGAGACCACAGGGAAATATCGCTTGCTGGCTTGCTTCCCCTGGCTGCTCAGCTTCCTTTCTTACATGGCCCAGGCCCACCTGCCCAAGTATGGCACTGCCCAAAGTGGGCTGGGCCCTCCTACATCAATTAACAATTAAGAAAACGCCCCACAGACATGCCACGAGGCCCGTGTAGGAAATTTCTCAATTGATGGTCCTTCTTCCTAGATAACTAGTTTGTGTCACGTTGACAAAAACCAACCAGCACAATTGAACCCTTGTCAACTTACCACATAAACCTCACTATTAAACCATAACACTTCTTGTTTAGCTCTCTAACATTTAATGTTAATAACATAAAATGCAACCCAACTTTTTTAAGATGTTTTATTTATTTATTTTAAAATTTTTTTTTATGTGTATGAGTGTACTGTCTGCATGTAGGTTTGTGCGCCTGTGTCATGCAATGCCACAGAGGTCAGAAGAGGGCTTCGGATTCCCCTGGAACTGGAGTTAAAGATGGTTTTCAGCTGCCATGTGGGTGCTGGAAATCGAATCCGGGTCCTCTGCAAGAGCAGTCAGTGTTCATAACCACTGAGCCATCTCTCCAGCCTGCAACCCAACTTTTAAAACTCCCACAGTCTTAAAAACTTCAAAGACTTAAAAGTCCAGGTTCTCTTTTAAAATGTAGTCTATCATTTTGGTCTCCTATAAAATAAAGAATATGTTACATACTTTCTTACTGTGAGCAAAAAGGGCTATGGCACAGTTACAATCAGATGAAAGCAAAAAATAATAAATAAAAATTCAACCCAATGTCTGACATCTGAGATTCACTCATTTCCTTCTAATTCCTGAAGCTAAGACAGCCCCACTTCTCTGCCTCTACCATCTAGTCCTCAGCTCACAGCTTGCCTCCTATGTTCAGGCTGGCTCTACTTGTTGTCCAGGCCTTTTCAGAGAACTCCATCCATGCCAAGGGTGGGCAGCAGCAAGCCTGTGTGCCACAGACCCACCTGGGCCAGGTAGCGCCAAGCTTTAGCTTCATTCCATGACTCTTTCAATCCTGGGATTTTCACTGTAACCAAGGCTGCACCTTCACCAAAGATCTCCTTGCCTGTACAAATCCTCCATTTAGTTCTAACATCCTTCAGTTTTACAACTTTCATGCCACAAAAAACAATACCACGTGGAACTCTTACATAATACCAGGTTCTCCTGATAGCTTGATGGGCAGTCTTGACCCGACAAAACACCACACCATGCCTTCTGGATGGTATACTGACCTTGACGACTTCACTTCCATATTGCTGTTTAATCACAGATTAATGTCTTCTAAGTTGGTACCAACATTTTCTTCTATCACCTTATTTCACTTAGCATAATGGCTTCAAGTTCCATCCATTTACCTGCAAAGTTCATGATGCCATCATTCTTTACCTCTGCATAGAACTCCGTTATGTAGATGCACCACATTTTGGACCTACTGAGGCTTGCAGACTGCCTCAAACTCGGTTCCTGATCCTGCCATGCTTGTACTCCCGCCAACTCCATTTTGAATCCACAGGCTTGCAGTCTACCTCAAACTGGGTTCCCTTGCACAGGCACCAAAACTCTCTGCTCTCCTACACCCCCCCTCCCTCCCTCCCTCCTTGTCTTCCCTCCGATTTTTCCTTCATTTTTAGCCTCCTATTCCACTTTCCCATTTTGGACCCCTGAGAGCCAGTGTATTAGGGATCCGCAACCTTTCTGTCCAGACTGCTATCCACCGGGATGCTGAGGACAAAATCCGAAACCATTTTCTGGTTCCCCTGTGAATTTCAGGACACTGAGCAATGTTGGTTTTGTTACTTTTTATCTGAAAGCAACTGTGCTGTTATAATGTGAATGAATCTCTTAACAGACCCTAGAATTATCTTACCACTTATTTTCAGACATTGTAATTACTGTATATGAGTGGTAAGTATATATTCATACTTTAGAGTAATATAAAACTAAAGGGAAAAATGTGAATTCCTAAACATATTTTGGAATTAACATACAGTTTATTCCCAGAGGATATAATTCTGATGCATATATGATGTTTATATAGGCATATTTTGGAGCAATACAAAGGGGAGGGAACAACAACAAAATAAGGACTAGGTCAAATAACTGATTGATACAGTTAAATTCTGCCCCAAACAATAAACCTCTGCAGAGAAAAACTTTAAAAAGACTGAGAGAAAGATGCAGGACAGGTATGGCAGAATGCATGATCTGGGGTGAGGTGGGGGGAAAGGAAAGGGGAATATGTCTAAACTGAACTGAAAAATGATGTCTGAAATACACAAAACATCAATAAAAGAATTATATTTTTTTAAAAAATCAGATTATTTTTCAGCCTCATCTAACCAGCAGCAACTGTCCCAATAAAGCAAAGATTTCCTTTCCATAGGTTCTTAATTCAACAATATTGCACAAGCAGCTCTATTAGAGTCTTTGAGCCACTCTCAAACTTCTCTCTGAAACTTCACAAGCCAGGCCTCAGTCATTTGCACTGCATCTCAGCATTACCTTCCGAGTCCTCATAACACAGCGCTTTAGGCTCTGAGCACTCAGTGGCTTTTCCAGCCCAAATTTCTGTCCTATTTTGCTTTCTGTGGCTGTGAAAAACACCATGACCATAAAGCAAGGAGAAGAAAGGGTTTATATGGCTCATAACTCACCATCCATCATGGGACCCCTGAGGACAAGGCCTCGTGTCAGGAACCTGAAGCAGGGAGATAGTGAGGGAATGCTGCTTACTGGCTTGCTCAGCTAACTTTCTTATATACCTCAGGCCCACCTGTCCAAGTATGGTACCACCCACAGTGAGCTGGCCCATCCTCCATCAATTAACAATTAAGAAAATGCCTTACAGACATGCCCATGGGCCAGTCTGATGGAAGAATTTCTCCAACTGAGGTTCTCTCTTCCCAGGTGTATGTAGTTTGCATTAAATTTACAAACACTAAGTGGTACACACAGCAATGAGAAAAGTAATTAATTAATACACAGTCAAATAAAGGCAAAATGTTTGAAGCAATAGTTCACAAGAGAAAATATTCAGATGGAAAGCGAACACATGAAATATGGTCAAGTTTATTAGGTGTAGGTGAAATTTGAAATAATATCAGTGAGATATTGTGACAATCTGCTAGATTCTAAAATTGATGAGGATGTAGATGGAAGTACTAGCTCTCTCATATACTGCATGAGGGGATGGGAGTTGGAGCAACTATTATGGAAAATAGTTGTTTATCCAAAAGTTAAACATACAATGTCATACAGTAGAACTAATCCACTAATCCATTTTTAGTACTTGCCTAAATGAAACATTTAAGATTATCATCTGTGATGGTTTGAATGAGCATGTCCCCCATAAGCTTCAAGTATTCAGTCATTTTGTCCCCAGTTGGTGGCTCTATTTTGGGAAATCTTAGAAGGTGTGGCCATGCTGGAGGAAGTACATCACTGGGGAGCAGGCTTAGTGAGATCAACAAGCCTTGCATATTCTCTCTCTCTCTCTCTCTCTCTCTCTCTCTCTCTCTCGACTTCCTGTACTCACTGCGAGATGTGAACCTCGGCTTTCTGCTCCAGCCCCGGCCACCATGCCTCCTGCCACAATGGACTCTAATTCCCTGGAACTGTCAATCGTAAGCTCAAGTAAACTCTTCCTTTTATAAATTCCCTTGGTCATGGTGGTTTTATCACAGCAACAGAAAAGTGACTAATATATCATCCAAATATTCATAGTAGTTTTATCTGAAATAACCTCAAACTGAAAAAAATCCAAATGACAGTGCTTCATATGTTCATTGTCTTTATTATGGTATTGTTTTTACAGCCATATGTGGAGAATTATTAACTTGTATAATTTAAAATGTGATCTTTAGTGTATGTCAATTTCAACTCAATGTTATTGTTGCATGCATTCATTCTCATGACTCATCAATATGATTTAATGGGTTTGGAAAATCCCAGTTAGGCTTCTGAGTTATCATTACCTTAATGGCCATCACCCAAGCTACTACGTAACTCAAATCTGTACCTCTCAGTATATTCAAGACTACAACTACATTTTCAAAAGACTTGAAGTGAAAATCAAGAAGCTATGCTTGGGGCTAAAGAGATAGCTCAGCAGTTAAAAGCACTGGCTACTCTTCCAGAGGACCCAAATTCAGGTCCCAGCATCCACATGATGGTTAACAGTCTTCTGTAACTCCAGTTCCAGAGGGTCTGACATCCTCTTCTGGCCCCCATGGGCATTGCAAAGCACAGACATACTTGGTACACTTACATACACACATGCAAATTACTCATACATAAAACAAACATAAATAAGTACATAAATATATACACAAATAAATTGTTAAAGAAAAGAAACCACTCATGTGTCCCATTTACCACAACTGGGCCATTAAATTAAATGGTCCTGGAAGCTTGACCCACAATAGTGAAATTGAGGTTGGATATGAGAACAGTTAGTAATTGTCTCTCATCCCGGAACTGTATGAAATTCTTAAAGAATGAATAAAAAAAATAATTTATTTTGCAATAATAATGAAATGATATTATTGATACTTCAATAAGGTTATAAAGATTCATCAATGGAAGCTAAACATGGAGGAAATAGAGAGGGACGATGTATTTACATATTTGAAGCTTCTCTTCACAGACTGTTTATTCATGACAAAGAGAGAAAAATATTAACCACATAGCAGAGATGGAAATCAGCCCACCACAGTGAGAACTAGACAGACATTGTGTCCCTCCAGGTGTGATTCCTGAGAAGGCAGAGCATCCCTGGTGTGCAGGTGGAGCTGCACAGTGAGATCCTGTTGAAACAAATAAATAATGAGCACCAAACTATTCCAAAATGACATGTTCAGAAAGACAAAGAGATGCCGTAGAAATGTCCCAGGCTCAAGGTGGCCAATCAAACAGGAGAACTGTGTGTGAGAAGTCAATTTGCTCTTACCCAGGAAGGAAGTAAAGGCTGAGAGAAAACACTGTTAACTGACAAAATTAAAATAGAAATAGCCATTTAGATAACAGTTCCACCAATATTAAATTTACTAAAATTAATAACTATTATGGCTTTATAAGAGAACATCTATATTCTTGGAAAGCAATTAATACTAAAGAACCAAGTGTGTGATTACTTGTCCTAGTTTTATTTCTGTTGTTCTGATAAAATACACTGACCAAAAGTAACTTCAAGAAAGGGTTTATTTTAGCTTAAAATTCCAAGTCATTATCCATCCTAGTGGGGGAGTTTAGGCAGGAGAACTTTGAATGGCTGGTTCATCCAATCCATCTCCAAGAGCAGAGAGAAATGAACATCTGTTTAGTGCTCAGCTGGCTTTCTCTGCTCTTATACAACCCCAAACCCAAGAATGGTGCTGCTGAGATAGAGAATTATTGAGATAGAGGATTATAAAACTCAGGGATAGTGTTCTCAAATACCATTAAGCCATTTTCCTTAGTCATTCTAGGAATGATTGGTTTGTTTGGTTCCTACGTTTCCCCTTGATTGGTAGCTTAAACTGTGGTGTTAAACTCTGATTGGCTGTTGTACTTATAAATAGCCCTGTAACCTGCACCTAGTGGGCACCCTCCTCCTGAGTTGAGTGTCAGGCCCATGTAGTAATTAAATTCAACCCTCCTTAAAGGAGGGTTTAAACTCCATCCTTTATGTGCACAGAATCGTTCATTTTGTTTTGGCATGAAAGACTAATTCACATGTGCAAACTTCAAATATGGATATTAAAAAATGCATTTAGCAGCCTTTAAATTTATTATCTCTGAGTCTATCAAATGCTTCGCAACTTTTGGGTGGTAATTGTTCATAGGAATCAGCATTTGAGTTGGTTGCTAAAGGTTCTATTTTCTAGAATTTTGGTTTGTGTTTGCTTTCAAGATGATTGTGTGAGGTAACTTTCTTGCTTTGGATGTATTTTGCTCTGAATGTTCATTCCGATTTGTGTTTCTTTGAGACCTCTGAGGGCCTGAGAACATCTGGCTGGATGTAGCCCTGATTTAACATATTAACTCACCTTAAGTGCTGGGAATGAATTCTGGTCTTTGTTCTATCTTTCTGGCTTTGTCCTAAATCCCTTTCCCGAAGACCTACTCTGTTTGGTTGGGGGTGTGGCATTTTCTGGCCAGGTGTGATGGACCCTGCCTTTAATCCCAGTAAAACTTTAATTCCACCACACCTTTAATCCCAGCCCTTGGGAGGCAGAGCCAAAGGTCAGCTCATCTGCTCTGCTTGGTGAGCCAGGACCAGAAATAAACTGCCTTTTGCTAACTATTAGTAAAATTCTCATCAGCAATTAAAAACAGGACTCTTGTTCTGGCTTTAGTGGAGGGAATTCTTAGGCTCCTAGGATGCCCACGTGGAAGCTGTGCTTCCATTTCTCTGGCTAAGGACCCACTGGGGGCCTGGTACCTACTGCATGGCTTCTCCATAGGGGCTGATTTCCAGGATGCATGGCCACTCTGGTCTCTTGCCTCCAGGGGCTAGGGAAGGGCAGCCTAGGAAAGTTTTGGGGCTCTGTTGTATTTCTGCAGAAATTTTTGAGCCTGTTTCCCTTGCTCCCTTCTCATGGGAGGCAAAGGGACCTCCCTGGGCCTATGCCCTCCTTGGTGAACTGGCCAGTAGTCCCTTCTGTGTGCTGTGTGCTGTGTGCTTGTGTTTGTGGAAGAGTTGGTTGCAGAGAACTGGGTGAATCAAACTCATGAAAACTGTACTTCACTTCATGCTTTTAGTATGTTTTTTATTTTTTAAATACTTTTATTGATTATTTGTGTATTTCATACATTATCTTTCAGTCCAATTTAGACACATTCCCTTTTCCCTGACCCCCACCCCACCCCTGTTCATGCCTTCTGCCATACATATCTTGCATCTTTCTCTCAGTCTTTCCAAAGTTTTTCACTTGCACAGGCTTGTTGTTTTGGGCAGTTCTTTGACACAGTCTTTATATTGTTAACGTTCCCTCCCCTTTGTATTGCTCCAACATATGCCTATATAACCATCATATATGTATCAAAATTATGACCTCTGAGAATAAACTGCATGTTTAATTCCAAAATATGTTTAGGAATTCACATTTTCCCTTTGAACTTTATATTACTCTAAAATATGAATAGGTACCTCCCACCCATATACAGTAATTACAGAGTCTGAAAATAAGTGGTAGGTCAATTGTAGAGCCCATTAAGAGATTTACATTATAACAAGACAGCTGCTTTCAGATAAGAAGAAATATAACAATAATGTTGCTCAGCTTGCCTTTCATTTCCTTAATTATTAGTGACAATGAACACTTTTTAAGATGTTTCTCAGCCATCTCTAATTCCTCACTTGTGAAGTCTCTGTTCAGTTCTTTGCTCCATCTATTGAGTGGGTCATTTGCTTCCTTTCTTCTTTGTTTTTTGAGTAGTTTATAAATTCTAGAAATCAATGCTTTGTCAGATGTATTTGCAGTGAAGATTTCCTCCCACTGTGGGGGTTTTCTCTTCACTTCCTTGATTGTTTCTTTGATGTACAGAAGCTTTTGAGTTTAATGAGCTCCCATTTGTTGATTGTTGACCTTAATTTTTGTGCAGCTGCTGTCTGATTTAGGAAGTCTTTTCCTATGCCTGTGTCTTGTAGTCTGTTGCCAACTTTTTCTTCATTTGCCTTCAGAGTTTGGGGTTTCACGTTGAGGTCTTTAATCCATCTGGAGTTGACTTTTGTACAGGGCAAGAGGTAAGGGCTTAATTTCATTCTTCTACAAGTGGTGATCCAGTTTTGCTAACACCACTTGCTGAAGATGCTGCCTTTCCTCCATTGTGTCTTCTTAGCCCCCTTGTCAAATATGAGGTGGCTGAAATGGTATGTGCTCAAGTTTGAATCTTCGGTTTTGTTCCATTGGTCAACAGGTCTGTTTTTGTGCCAGTACCAAGCTGTTTTTATGACTAAAGCCTTGTAGTATAGTTTGAAATCTAGTATAGAGATCCCTCCTGTATTGCTCTTTTCACTCAGGTTGCTTTGGCTATTCGGGGTCTTTTGTTTTTCCAAATGAAATTTAGGACTTTTTTTTCAAGCCTGTGAAGAAGCTCTTAGGGATTTTAATTGGGATTGCCTTAAATCTATACAAGAGTTTGGGTAGAATGGACATTTCTGCCACATTAATTTTCCCAATCCATGAGCATGGGAGGTTTTTCCATCTTCTGATGTCTTCTTCAATTTCCTTCTTCAGGGGTTTAAAATTTTTGTTGTAGAGATCTTTGGTGTCTTTGGTTAGGGTTGTTCCTAGGTATTTTATTGTTTTTGAGGCTATCATGAGTGGGAAGGTCTCCTTGAATTCCTTCTTCAGTTGCTTGTTGTTGGTGTAAAGAAAGGCTACTGATTTTTCTAGGTTAATTTTGTATCCTGCTACTTTACTGAAGCTCTTAATCGTTTCTAGGAGTTTTCTGATGGAGTTTTTAGCATCCCTTAAATAAACAATCATATCATCAGCAAATAGGGATAGCCTGACTTCCTCTTTTCCAATTAGTACTCCTTTAATTTCCTTTTCTTGCCTTATTGCCCTGGCAAGTGTTTCAAGCACTATATCGAAGAGGAGTGGTGACAGGGGGCAGCCTTTCCAAGTTCCTACCTTTAAAGGGAATGCTTCTGTCGTTTCCCCATTTAGGATGATATTGGCTGTGGGTTCCCTGTATATGGTTTTTATTACATTGAGGAATGATCCCTCCAATCCAATTCCCTCTAGGAGTTTAAGCATGAAGGGATGCTGGATTTTGTCAAAGGCTTTTTCAGCATCAATTGAGATGATGGTGTGGTTTTTGTCATTCCATTTATGTGTTTGATGATATTTATTGATTTTCGTATGTTGAACCATCCCTGCATCTCTGGTATGAATCCAACTTGGTCATGATGGATGATCTTCTTGATGTGGGTCTATATGCGATTTGCCAGTATTCTGTTTAGACTTTTGGCATCTGTGCTCATGAGGGAGATGGGTCTATAATTCTCCTTTTTAGTTGTATCTTTGCCTGGTTTTGGTAATAGAGTGATGTTGGCTTCATAGAAGGAATTTGGGAGAATTCCCTCTGATTGTATACTTCTAAACAGTTTCAGAAATAATGGTTGTAGGTCTTTTTGAAATGTTTTATAGAATTCTGCTGTGAAACCGTCTGGGCCTGGGCTTTTTTTAGTTGGGAGGCTTCTTACTACATCCTCTATTTCTTCATATGTTATGGGTCTGTTTAAGCTGCTGGTCTCCTCTTGGCCAAGCTTTGGTGATTCCCAAGATTTCAGATATTCATCCATTTCTTCTAGATTTTCAAACTTGGTAGAATATAGGTTCTTGTAATATTCCCATATAATTTTCTTGATCTTTTCCTTGTCCGTTGTGATATTTCCCTTTTCATCACAGATTGTATTGATTTGGAGTTGTTCCTTCTTTCTTTTTGTTAACTGGGCTAGAGGTCTGTCTATCTTGTTTATTCTTTCAAAGAACCAACTTTTGGCTTCATTGATTTTTTGTATTGTTTTCTTTGTTTCTATTTCATTGATTTCTGCTCTGATTTTTGTTATTTCTTCCTGTCTGTTGTGTTTAGAGTTCATCTGTTGTTGTCTCTCAAGTGTTTTTAGCTGCAGTGTTAGATCATTCACTTGTGCTCTTTCTGTTTTTCTAACGTAGGCACCCAGAGCTATAAACTTCCCTCTTAGGACTGCTTTTAAAGTATCCCATAGGTTTTCTTGTGTTGACTTATCATTGTCATTCAATTCCAGGGATGCTTTTATTTCTTTCTTTATCTCTTCCTTGACCCATTCATTATTCGGAAGTGTGTTGTTTAGTCTCCATGTGTTCTTGTAGATAGTAGGGCTTATCCTGGTGTTGGTAATGAGCTTTATTGCATTGTGGTCTGATAGAATGCATGAAATTATTTCAATCTTTTTGTATTTGTGGAGGTTTCTCCTGTGTCCCAGTATGTGGTCAACTTTGGAGAATGTTCCATTGGGTGCTGAGTAGAAAGTGTATTCTCTGGTATTAGGGTGGAATATTTGATAGATGTCTGTGAGGTCCATTTGGTGTATCGTATCAATCTGTTCAGATATCTCTCTGTTTATTCTTTGTCTTGTTGACCTGTCCAAAGGGCTCAGTGGGGTATTGAAGTCCCCTACTATGAGTGTACTGAGGTTAATATGAGCCTTGTGGTCCTGGAGAATTGTCTTTATAAAGTTTGGTGCACCAGAGTTTGGTGCATATATATTCATGATTGTGAAATCTTCATTGTTAATTGTTCCTTTGATAAAAATGTAATGACCTTCTTTGTCTCTTCTGATTTCTTTTACTTTGAAGTCTATTTTTTCTGATATTAAAATAGCAACACCTGCTTTCATGGTGCCATCTTTCTTTACCACTGCATAGAACTCCATTGTTTAGATGTACCACATTTTCTCTATCCACTTGTCAGTTGAGGGGCACTTAGATTGGTTCCAGCTCCTTGCTATTGTGAAGAGAGCTGCAATAAATATAGGTGTGCACGTATCTTTGCAATAAAATGAGTCTTGTGGGTATATGCCCAGGAGTGTACGCTGGGTCAGGTGGTAGACTCATTTTGAGTCTTTTAAGAGTTCTTCACACTGCTTTCCACAGTGGTTGTATGAGTTTACATTCCCACTAGCAGTGGATGAGTGTTCCCCTTTCCCCACAACCTCTCTGCATTTGTTATCATTCGTTTTCTTGATCCTAGCCAGTCTTATTGGAGTGAGATAATATCTTAAAGTGGTTTTAATTTGCATTTCCTTAATTATTAACAATGCAGAACACTTTTTAAGATGTTTCTCAGCCATCTCTATTTCCTCACCTGAGAAGTCTCTGTTCAGCTCTTTGTTCCATCTTTTGAGTGAGTCATTTGTTTTCTTTCTTCTTTGTTTTTTGAGTAGTTTATATATTCTGGAAGTTAATGCTTTGTCAGATGTATCAGCAGTGGAGATTTCTTCCCACTCTGGGTTTTCTCTTTACTTCCTTGACTTTTTTTTTTTTTTTTTTTTTTTTTTTTNGCAAACCAGGAGTCAGGAAGAGTGGGACCAGGATTAGGGGCTGGGTATAATCAAAAGCCCCCCCTACTCCCACCAGCAAGTCTCCACCTTCCATAGGTTCCACAGCCACCCCAACAGCTCCACCCCAAACAGCTCCACCCCAAACAGCTCCACCCCAAACAGCTCCACTCCAAACAACTCCACCCCAAACAAACAGCTCCACCCCAAACAAACAGCTCCACCCCAAACAGCTCCACCCCAAACAAACAGCCCCACCCCAAACAAACAGCTCCACCCCAAACAGCTCCATCCCAACAGCTCCACTCCAAACAGCTCCACCCCAAACAGCTCCACCCCAAACAAACAGCTCCACCTCAAACTCTACCCCAAACAACTCCATCCCAAACAGCTCCACCCCAACAGCTCCACTCCAACTCTCCCCCACACAACTCCACTCCCAAAACAGCACCCCAACACCAGCTTGCCAACAGTCCACAGGCTATGAAGCAAGTATTCAGAAGTGGGTTCTTGGAGGCGGGGAGATAGCTTCCGTTCCTAAAGCTTGCCTACTTGAGTTCAGTCACCAGAACTATAGAAAAACAAAACCACACAAAACAAAGAAAAACATAAAACAAAAATTCAGGCAAGATGACATATGTCTAATCCTAGCATTGAGCATGTGGCTTCCTAGCCAGACAGTCCCGCCTACCTAGTGAACTCCCAGACCTGTAGAGACCAGTTTCAAAACAAACTAAAATCACCAGGCGTTGGCTAGCACAGGCCTTTAATCCCAGTTGGGAGGCGTGAGGCAGTGGATCTTTTTGAGTTCAAGGCCCCTCTGTCTAGAGAGTGATGTTCCAGGACAGCTGGAGCTACAGGGAGACCCTGTCTCAATAAAGACCAAAAAAACAACAACAAAAAACCCCTAAGATGCCAATATCTGAGAAATGAACCCTGAGGTTGTTCTTAGCTTCATTCATGCGCACACATACACATGTACTCCTGCCACAGAACAAACACACAGTGACAGCACAGACACACACACACACAACACACACACAACACACACACACACAACATGCGGCTGTGAAGGCACTATTTTAGTTAAACCGTAATGCCAGTCAGTATCTACATTTAGAGGGCCAAACTTGCACAATCTTTATGAAATTATAACTAAAAGAAACAAGCTGTTACTTCCCCTACTGCCCATGCAGTTCAGACACCCATTGCAGAGGCCTAAAAAAGCATTAAAGTTGGGTGTTTTCATGTGCTGCAGTCAGCAGGTGCCCAAATTCTTATGCTCGTAGAAAGAAATAAAAAAAAAGGATCAAGAGATACGCAGCACATCAACACTGTTCTGCAACACCCAATGGGGGGCCCCCCCCCCGAAATAAAACAACAGCCGGGCTGATCAATGGCACTCTGCCCTCCTAGGCACTCATATAATTACTCAAAAAAACAAACATGCATAAAGCTTGTGGAATCCATCCAAAGGACTGAACATGAAGAAATATTCAATAACCAGCAAGAATTGAATCTTAGAATTGCTTTCTCAAATGTCCCACTGAGGGTAGAAGAGAACCACCCTTATAATAGTGACGTATTGAACCACAGGAGATTATCAGTTAAAAAATAATAAGGGAGATAATTCAGCCCTTGAATGCTGGGGGCTGTGCAGATGATGTCAGCTAAACAGCTGAGCTTCCTATTCAGATAGATCAAAGCCACAGTTACAAGCTGCAAGACATTATCCAAACAGCACACACATTGCCCTTCTCACTCCCAATGGAAACATCATGATCCAAGCCCCCCAAATCACAAGACTTTTAATGATTCCCTGAAGTACAGAGGAATACATTTTGCATGAGAGAATCAATCAGATCACTGCTGAGTGGTCTGCACAATTCAGAGAATACAGCAGCCAGACCTTCTGTGATGGGTTTGGTCTTCCTGAATCCTGTCTTGTTCTTGAGCCAATCCATTTTTATATGGCAGGCAGAGTGTCATCTGGCAATATTAGATCATAGTCCTGTCTTGGTGGAAACCATTCAGTGACTTCATAGGACTCATAAAATCAAGCTGAATCTCCTACCATGTCCTGTTAGACCCACAGTGATCTGACCTGTGCCTTTGTTACCACCCAGTCACATGCTTACCTGTTAAGCCCAAACCCCAGTGGACACTGGGTTCCCTGCAGGGCTCCACACAGCCTGCCCACTGTATCTGGGAAGCTTTTCTTCTTACAGAGGAACAGTCTTTTTCCCAGATTTTAGGCAAACAGGGCTGCTTCCCACAAAAGCCTTTCTGCAAGGCAAATCCAGTTCGTCCCCCCTACCTCCATCCATCTCCTCCCTCTCCCTTCCCCTGTATCTTCTCCCTGTTGTTGGCTATATGATGATTACCTTAAAATCTTTGTATGAGGGGAGAGATGACTTCAGGGTTACAGCACTGGCGTGTTCTTTCAGAAGACCCAGGCGCAAATTTCCTATTACCCACATGGCAGCCCTCTGTAACTCCAGTCCAGGAGGCGAAATGCCCTTTCTTCCTCCACAGCAGTGCAGGCAGCACAGTGGGTACAATTTGCATGCTGACAGTGACATTGGCCGAATTCATACACATAAAAAAATAAAATAAATTAAAGCAAAACTGTTATCATTTTTCCACAAATATCTTATAAACTGTTTTATAGTATTCTTATCACCTAGCATAATTCTTCACATTATATACTTTCTTTATGGAATAATAATTGTAGATTAGTGGGCAATAGCGAGATGTGCTCAGCAGTAAGAGTACTGGGTGCTCTTGCTGAGGAGCCTGGGGTTTCGGTTCTCAACACCCACATAGTGGCTAACAACCATCCGCCTAACTCTAGTTTGTCAGGGGTATCAATGACTTCTTTTGGCTTCCATTGGCCTTAGATGCATTGGTGGCACTAAATACATCCAGGCAAACACTCATGGACCTAAAATAAAAATTGTAAAAAACGAATAGTTGTAGTTCTGAACCATATGCAACTTATTCAGTCTATGATATAAACCTGCTCACTCACTCCTTTTCAGCGCCCAAACACAGCCCATGCAATTATGCTTCCCACCTCAGTCTTTCATTCCTGGACTGCCCGGGGAGGGGGGGGGGGGTTTTTGTTTCCATGGTGATGTCAGAATCCTTTTTTAATTTTATATGATATTATGTGTGTATGAAAGTACTGTTGCCCATGTAAGTAGGTGCACCCCTGTAGTGCAGCGCTGCAGAGTCAGTAAGGGTGTGGA
Source organism: Rhizomys pruinosus (assembly GCA_009823505.1). NCBI lineage: Eukaryota > Metazoa > Chordata > Mammalia > Rodentia > Spalacidae > Rhizomys > Rhizomys pruinosus. The sequence continues at coordinate 284,999 of VZQC01006407.1, forward strand.
TTCCCTGAACTGGAGTTAAAGACGTTCTATAGCCAACATTGGGTTGCTGAGAATCCAAACCAGGTCCGCTGCAAGAGCAGCAGTTAAGAGCTTAATGGATGCTGAGAACACTATCCCTGAATTTTTATATCCTCCATTTATTTCCCCCTCTCGTTGTGAGGTATTCACATCCTTGAAGGAAGGGGGTTATAAGAGACTGGACATCGGCCAGTCCTGTAGGAATCTCCAGACCTCCCTGACAGGAGGACTGGTGAGACTCACAGTTGCAGACATTTAAGAAATGCCCCCATACATAGTCCCTAGACTTAGTTGAACTTCAGGAGGGCAAGAAAAAGTGGTGTTCCTGAAGTCCCTCGGCCGAATTGGTTTGTATGGACAGTTACAGTATGGTGTTAAGCATCCAGAAAGTCTAAGTTAAACAGCCTGATACATTTACATATTGTATATTAAAAAATTTTACATTAATGGCTTGGAAAAAAACCAAGCAGTCCTGTCTAATAACTACTAGAGAGGGTACCTAAACACAAAGGGTTAAAGCCAGCATAGCCCACCATAGAGAGAATTAAATAATTTCAGGCCTATCCTTAAATATAAACCATTTACAAATTTACTACAAACAGGAACAGTCTCTTTCTTCCAACCCCCATCCTGGATGTTATCGATTTAGTTTTTTTAGTGTTATGTGATAGTTTATGTGATAGATTTATAGTTTATGTGATAGAACTCCTACTAAAAAGGTAGGAGTTCTAACACATACTGGAAGACAGGAAGATAAGATGATAAGGATTACAGCATGCCCGAGGCCAGGAGCCTAAACGTCTTCTTCTGGACTGCATGCAGCCAGTTCAGGAGGTAGAACCTGCTTTTGAAGCAAATTATCTGTTGAGGTTAGAAGAAACATAAAAACAACTCTTGTAGAAACATTGAGTACACTTTCAGTAGCCACAGGTGAAACCACATCTTGTCCAGTCCAAAACTATAACAGGGAGTCCAATGAAAGCCAAGAGTGGACTGAAATTAAAACTGCTGCAGAGGTACACCATCAGGCATAGTAAGCTATCGAGTCGTGTCCAATGGTAATTGTAACACAGGTGCTTAGCCTTTTACTATACCGATGAAGGGCCATGGATGATAGATAAAGATCTTGGGCACAAACTGCTCACTCTTGAAGAAAACTGATTAGGGTCAGACATGGTCTGCCTGCGAAACGAGACTGAACCGGTATGAAAAGTAAGCGCGGCATAATAGGTAGTCCCTCCGGTGTTCCTGCCAGTAACAAACCCCCTAGACTTTGATCACGGTGCATAGACTGTCTCATCAGTCTTTTTATAAAGCCTGTTTACTAAAATAAGCGTCCATCTCGTTAGAAATCCTTACTAAAATATACTAACATTGTTTGTTGACCTTCTCATTCCTTCTTAAATCCATGAAACATATCAACATTCATAAACAGATTGACCATTAGTTGTGGAGATTTACTAAGTAAATAATATGTATTTCCTGTGTAATGAGATGGGACATTTTCTCAAATACACTAGCATAAACTGTGAGATGTCCTTGCAAGCCTGGGAGCAGGTTTTGAATACCAATTCTCCTTGAATGCTTAGAAGTGTTTTATGTGGACCTGACAAAGTCCCCACAGTATAACATATTCCAACATCGAATAATATTGATCCTGGATAACAAGAACACTTCATTAAAATGAATCAATTTTTTTATTTATTTATTTTTTATTTATGTATTTCTGTATGTGTATGAAGTACTGTTCTGCATGCACGTCTGTGCCCCCTGTCGTGCATGCGCGGAGGTCAGAAGAGGGTTTGATTCCCCTGGAACTGGAGTTTTGTAATTGGAGTTACAGAGTTCTCGGCTGCCATGTGGTGCTGGGCTGGGGATCGAACCCGGGTCCTCTGTGAGCGGGTTGGTGCTCCTTAACCGCTAGGCCCTCTCCTCCAGGCCGACTACATTCTTAAAGGACCAAGGACCTGTAGTAGAACTTAACGTTTTAGTTTACATGACAAATTACTTATAAATCAACTTGAAATCAAGTAAATCGTTAGCATTAGACAGTGAGCCTATATACTTAAACAGTCCCATAAAATACTGTTGGTTAGACACTGTTAGAAACTGTTTCAAACCCAAACTTTAAACCTGATGAAAACTCTTAATGGAGTAAATAGACTCTAAGTTTATAGAATATTTTTAATTTATAGGATTTAAAAGCCAAGAGTTATATCTATATATACACATTGCATAAACACATTCCACACATGGAGTTTTTACCTTAGTGTTTATTAGAACCGAACCATATATTTTCTACTAAACAAAGACTTTCACTTGAATAAAGCATCCTCAGAGATGTTATTTACATTTCAATATGCAAATATCCTAACTGGGTTTCAAACTAAAAAGTGACAGAAAAAAGAATTATTATTTCCCCTTCCACTCAAAGCCACCATAACCAAAGATCACAGAATGATCAAAACCAGCTAATAATTATTTTATTTACAGACAATTCCTTTAAAACGAGTAAAGAATGGATGACAAGAAGTATTTAGTTTAATAAGGTGATAGAGATTATTCCATTATTAAAGACCATTTAAAAATTGAAATACTAAGGATAGCATCTTCAGCCATGGTGGTGGCGGACACTGGATCACTGTTGTAGAAGAACAAAATAAACCCCCTACTTCTCACCCTGTACAAAAATCAATCCAGTGGATCAAAGATCTCAATGTGAAACCCCAAACCCTGAGGTGAAAAAAAATATTAAGTAGCAACCTACACGACATTAGGCAAAGAAGCGACTTCATAGATCACACAGCAGCTGACACAGGACATAAGGGACCAGCTGACAAGCATACCTCATCTAAACTCAAAACGTCTTACATCAAAAAAAAACGTAGGTTGCTACTAATATTTTCTTTTGTCACCTTCAGGGTTTGGGGTTTCACATTGAGATCTTTGATCCACTTGGAGTTGATTTTTGTACAGGGTGAGAAGTAGGGGTTTAATTTTGTTCTTCTACAAACAGTGATCCAGTTTCGCCACCACCATTTGCTGAAGATGCTATCCTTAGTATTTTCAATCTTTAAATGGTCTTTAATAATGGAATAATCTCTATCACCTTATTAAGGCAAAATACTTCTTGTCATCCTATCTTTACTCTGTCTTTTAAAGGAATTGTCTGTAAATAAAATAATTATTAGCTGGTTTTGATCATTCTGTGATCTTTGGTTATGGTTGGCTTTGAGTGTGAATGGGATATATAATTCTTTTTTCTGTCACTTTTTGAGTTTGAAACCCAGTTAGGGATATTTGCTATATTGAAATGTAAATAACATCTCTGAGGATGCTTTATTCAAGTGAAAGTCTTTGTTTAGTAGTAATATATATGGTTCTGTTCAGTATAAACACTAAGATAAAAATCTCATGTGTGAATGTGTATGTATGCAAATGTGTATATATATGTATGAAGTACTCTTGGCTTTTAAAATCCTATAAACTTAAAAATATTCTATAAACTTAGAGTCATATTTTACTCCAATTAAGAGTTTTCATCAAGGTGTTAAAGTTTTGGGTTTGAAACTAGTTTCTAACTAGTGTCTAACCACAGTATTTTATGGGACTGTTTAAGTATATAGGCTCATGTCTAATGCTAACGATTTACTTGATTTCAAGTTGATTTATAAGTAAGTTGTCATGTAAGCTAAAACTGTTAAGTTCTACTACGGTCCTTGGTCTTTAAGAATATTAGTTCAGGGCTGGAGAGATGGCCTAGCGGTTAAGAGCACCAACCGCTCTTACAGAGGACCCGGGTTCGATCCCCAGCACCCGCATGGCAGCCGAGAACCGTCTGAAACTCCAATTCCAGGAAAACTCCAGTTCCAGGGGAATCCGAGACCCTCTTCTGACCTCCGCAGCATTGCACGACAGGGGTGCACAGACTTGCATGCAGACAGTACATTCATACACATACAGAAATACATAAAATAAAAAATAAAAATAAATAAAAAAAATTAGTTCATTTTAATGAATGATTGCTTCTGTTATCCAGGATGCAATTTATTTCTATGTTTGAATATGTTATACATGTGGGGACATTTGTCAGGCCTACATAAAACACCTCTAAGCATTCAAAGAGAATTGGTCATTCAAAACCTGCTCCCAGGCTTGCAAGGACATCTCACAGTTTATGCTAGTGTATTTGAGATAACTGTCCCATCTCATTACACAGGAAATACATATTATTTACTTAGTAAATCTCCACAACTAATGGTCAATCTGTTTATGAATGTTGATATGTTTCATGGTATTAAGAAAGGAAATGAGAAGGTAAAAAATGTTAGATAATTTTAGTAAGGATTTATAAAGAGATGGAGATATTTTTAGTAAGGATTTATAAAAAGATGATGAGAAAGTCTATGCAAGTGATAAAAGTCTAAGGGGGTTTGTTATGGAAGGGAAAAAGTGAGACTATATGACAGAGCTTAATTTTCTAAGGTTCAGTCAAGTAGTTTAAGGAGGCAAAATGTATAACTAATCAAGGTTTATTCAAGAGTGGTCAGTTTTTGCCCAAGATTTATATATACATCACATGGCCCTTCAAGGTATAGTAAAAGGATAAGACACCTGTGTTAAATTAAATTGGTATAAGCACTCAAGATAGCTTACTAATGGCCTGAATAGGATTGTAAATATGCAGAGTGTTCATTTTTAGTCCACTCTTGGCTTTCATTGGACTCCCTGTTATAGTTTTGGATGGACAAATAGTGGGTTACCTGTGGCTACTGAAAGATGTACTCCATGTTTCTCACAAGAGTTACTTTATATATTTTCTCTGACCCAACAAGATAATTTGGCTCAAAAAGCTAGGTTCTACCTTCCTGAACTGGCTGCATGCAGTCCAGAAGAAGACAGTTTGGATGGGCTTGGTAATCCTTATCATCTTATTTCCTGTCTTCCAGTATGTGTTAGAACTCCTACCTTTTTAGTAGGAGTTCTATCACATAAACTATAAATCTATCACATAAACTATCACATAAACTAAAAAAATAAACTATAAATCAGGATGGGGGTTCTGGGAAAGAAAGAGACTATTCCTGTTTGTAGTAAATTGTAGTAAATGGTTTATATTTAAGATAGGCCTGAAATTGTTTAATTCTCTCTTGTGGGCTATGCCTGCTTAACCTATTGTGTTAGGTCCCTCTTCTAGTCAGTATTATACAAGACTGCTTGGGTTTTTTTCCAAGCATTATGTAAAATATTATACAATAATTAAATGTATCAGGCTGGTGTAACTTAGACTTTCTGGATGCTTAACAACCATACTTAATGTCCACAACCAATTCGGCCGAGGGACTTAAGGAACAACTTTAGTCCTTGCCCTCTGAGGTCAACTAAGTCCTAGGGGACTATGTATGGGGGCATTTCTTAAAATGTCCTGCAACTGTGAGTCACCAGTCCTCCTGTGCAGGGAGGTCTGGGAGATCCACTAACAGGACTCTGGCCAGTGTCCAGTCTCTTATGAACTTCCTTCAAGGATGTGAATACCTCACAACGAGAGGGGGAAATAAGATAGAGGATCATAAAACCTCAGGGATAGTGTTCTCAGATACCATTAAGCTCTTAACTGCTGCTCTTGCAGAGGACCTGGGTTGGATTCTCAGCACCCACATGGTGGCTAAGAACTGTCTTTAACTCCAGTTCCAGGGAATCCAACACCCTCTTCTGACCTCTGCAGCGCTGCACTACATGGGTGCACCTACTTACATGCAGACAGTACTTTCATACACATAATATAATAAAATTAAAAAGGATTTAGAATCACCATGGAAACAAACCTCCTGGGCATTTCCAGGAATGAAAGACTGAGGTGGGAAGCATAATTGCATGGGCTGTGTTTGGGCGCTGAAAAGGAGTGAGTGAGCAGGTTTATATCATAGACTGAATAAAGTTGCATATGTTCAGAACTTACATCTATTCGTTTTTACAATTTTATTTTAGGTGCATGAGTGTTTGCCTGGATGTATATATGTGCACCACATGCATCTAAGGCCAATGGAAGCCAAAAGAAGTCATTGAATCCCCTAGAACTAGAGTTAGGGATGGTTGTTAGCCACTATGTGGGTGTTGGAAACCAAACCCAGGTCTTCAGCAAGAGCAGCCAGTACTCTTAACTGCTGAGCCATCTCTCTATTCCCACTACATCTACAATTATTATTCCATAAAGAAAGTATATAATGTGAAGAATTATGCTAGGTGATAAGAATACTATAAAACAGTTTATAAGATATTTGTGGAAAAATGATGAACAGTTTTGCTTTAATTTATTTTATTTTTTTATGTGTATGAATGTACTGCCTTCATGTACACAAATACACCTGTGTCATGCATGCAATGCCTGTGGAGGACAGAAGAGGGCATTTCGCCTCCTGGAACTGGAGTTACAGAGGGCTGCCATGTGGGTAATAGGATTTGAGCCTGGGTCTTCTGAAAGAACAGCCAGTGCTTTTAACCACTGAGTCATCTCTCCAGCCCTATAAACAGATTTTTAAAGTAAATCGTCATATAGCCAACAAAGGGAGAAGATACAGAGGATGAGAGGGAGGAGATGGTGGAGGTGGGGGTACGAACTTGGATTTTGCCTTCAGGAAAGGCTTCTTTGGGAAGCAGCCCTTTTGCCTAAAATCTGGGAAAAAACTGATTCCTGATAAGAAGAAAATCCTTCCAGATACAGTGGGCAGGCTGTGTGGAGCCCTGCAGGGAACCCAGTGTCCACTGGGGTTTGGGCTTAACAGGTAAGCATGTGACTGGGTGGTAACAAAGGCACAGGTCAGATCACTGTGGGTCTAACAGGACATGGTAGGAGATTCAGCTTGATTTTATGAGTCCTATGAAGTCACTGAATGGTTTCCACCAAGACAGGACTATGATCTAATATTGCCAGATGACACTCTGCCTGCCATATAAAAATGGATTGGCTCAAGAACAAGACAGGATTCAGGAAGACCAAACCCATCACAGAAGGTCTGGCTGCTGTATTCTCTGAATTGTGCAGACCACTCAGCAGTGATCTGATTGATTCTCTCATGCAAAATGTATTCCTCTGTACTTCAGGGAATCATTAAAAGTCTTGTGATTTGGGGGGCTTGGATCACTGATGTTCCATTGGGGCTGAGAAGGGGAATGTGTGTGCTGTTGGATAATGTCTTGCAGCTTGTAACATGTGGCTTTGATCTATCTGAATAGGAAGCTCAGCCTGTTTAGCTGACATCATCTGCACAGCCCCCAGCATTCAAGGGCTGAATTATCTCCCTTATTATTTTTTAACTATACAATCATCCTGTTTCAATACTTCACTATTAATAAGGGTTTTCTCTTCTACCCTCAGTGGACATTTGAGAAAGCAATTCTAAGATTCAAATTCTTGCTGTATTGATATTTTCTTCATGTTCAGTCCTTTGGATGGATTCCTACAAGCTTTTACATGTTTGTTTTTTTGAGTGAATGTATTGAGATGCCTAGGAGGGCAGAGTGCCATTGATCAGCCCGGCTGTTGTTTTTATTCGGGCCCATTGGGTGTTGCAGAACAGTGTTGATGTGCTGCGTATCTCTTGATCCTTTTTTTTTTCTTTTCCTTACTAGCATTAAGAATTTGGGCACCTGCTACTCAGCACATGAAAACAGCCCAACTTTAATCTTTTAGGCTCTGCAATGGTGTCTGACTGCATGGGCAGTAGGGGAAGTAAAGCATTGTTTCTTTTAGTTATAATTTCATAAAATTGTGCCAGTTGGGCCCTCTGAAATGTAGATACTGAGCTGGCATTACAGTTTAAATCTAAAATGTGCCTTCACAGCCTCATGTTTGTGTGTGTGTGTGTGTGTGTGTGTGTGTGTGTGTGTGTGTCTGTGTCTGTGTTTATGTTTGTGTGCAGGAGTACATGTGCATACGTGTGAGCATGCATGTGGAAGCTAAGAACAACCTCAGGGTTCATTTCTCAGATATTGTCAATCTTTAGGGGTTTTTTTTTGTTGTTGTTTTTTGGTCTTTTTGAGACAGGGTCTCCCTGTAGCTCCAGCTGTCCTGGAACTCACTCTGTAGACCAGAGTGGCCTTGAACTCAAAAAGATCCACTGCCTCTGCCTCCCCAATGCTGGGATTAAAGGCCTGTGCTACCACGCCTGGCTGATATTTAGTTTTTTGAAACTGGGTCTCTTACAGGTCTGGGATTCACTAGGTAGGCGGGACTGTCTGGCTAGGAAGCCACATGCTCAATGCTAGGATTATAAACATATGTCAGCTTGCCTGAATTTTTTTTTGTTTTTCTTTTGTTTTGTTTTGTTTTGTTTTTCTATAGTTCTGGTGACTGAACTCAGTAAGGCAAGGACTTTAGGAACTGAACTATCTCCCCAGCCTCAAGACCCACATTCTGAATACTTGCTTGCTAGCCTGTGGAGCTGTTTGGGGCAGAGCTGTTTGGGGTGGAGCTGTTTGGGATGGAGTTGTTTGGGGTAGAGTTTGAGGTGGAGCTGTTTGAGGTGGAGCTGTTTGTTTGGGGTGGAGCTGTTTGGGGTGGAGCTGTTTGTTTGGGGTGGAGCTGTTTGTTTGGGGTGGAGCTGTTTGTTTGGGGTGGAGCTGTTTGGAGTGGAGCTGTTGGGATGGAGCTGTTTGGGGTGGAGCTGTTTGTTTGGGGTGGAGCTGTTTGGGGTGGAGCTGTTTGGGGTGGAGCTGTTTGTTTGGGGTGGAGCTGTTTGGAGTGGAGCTGTTGGGGTGGAGCTGTTTGGGGTGGAGCTGTTTGGGGTGGAGCTGTTGGGGTGGCTGTGGAACCTATGGAAGGTGGAGACTTGCTGGTGGGAGTAGGGGGGGCTTTTGATTATACCCAGCCCCTAATCCTGGTCCCACTCTTCCTGACTCCTGGTTTGCAGTGATGGACCATGCCTTAATCACTGTGAAGGATTAAATCCTCTGAAGCTGTGAGCTAAGTAAATCTTTCATCCCTTAAATCATTCAGGGATTGTGGTTATGCTGATACCAATTTAAGCCAAGTAGAGTTAGGAGTGCAAGAAGTTGATCAATTGAGGAATAAAACCCTTCAGCTGAAACAGCAGGAAAGAGAATTGGGCTAGATTGTGGTCACAGTGTGTTACAGTCTTGATAAATTCTCTGCCAGTCAACTGCAGGATTTTGGACAAATGGCTGCCCATCCTACAGTAGAGAGAAATACCCATGTTCCTGTATCACCATCTGATTCCTTCATGAGCTTAGAGTGCCATCAAACAGGGGATGACATGTTTTGAAAGGCTGAGCAGGATCCTGAAACCCCACAATGGTGGGGACTGACAGCTCCCAGTGTTCCTTAGAGCTGAGAAATGAGACCTTTGAATGGGAAGCAGAGTGACAATCTGTTTGTCTTTCTCACTTAGATTGCATTCCTCTCTTTGCGGGAACGTTTGCACTGTGTAACTTGCCTGCACATGTCCCTCCTTCTTTCCAACGGTAAATTAGAAAAGACTACTGCATGGCAAATCAGAGCCTCTTGCCCTGAGGGCTACACCAGACGTTCCTCCTATTCCTCCTCTTCCAGTGTCCATCAAAACTGCCCTCATCCTCAGCTCCACTGATCTAAGTGGCTTACCAGGCAACACTCACTCCTGGGAAATCTCAGCTGCTTCTTAACCAGAGCATATATTATTTATTCTCAGGACAGGTAGTAAGAAACAATGCTGATGCAGTCAAGTATGTGGACTGAATTCTGCATGGACTCTTTCCCCTCTCTGGAGTGACACACCCTCTGCCTCTCTCTGCAGCTCCTGAGAAGAAGGGAGATCCACCTGCTGTGCCAGTTGATCAGCAGAAGGAACCTGAGATGCCAGGCAGTGGTCTAGTTTATACCTCAATTGTACCCTTACTATGGGTTTCTGCAAGACCATCCCCAGTCTAGAAATAAGGCCCCCTGCCTCTGCAGAATTTTTCAGACTTAGAGCACAGACATCCAGTTTGGGGGAGTACTGGCTCAGAGTAACCCCTCAGCAGGCCTTAGTTCTCAAGTCCATGAGTTCTCCCCAGTGTGGACCCATTGCCACACGAGCATCTCTGATTTAATGGTCATGTGGCTTCCTGGGGTTGGTGTTCACTTTGCCTGTGAGCTGGTGCCTTAGCTGTATCTTCAGCAGATGTGTTGGGTGCCCTCTGAGACTGGCCAATGCTGGATGGTACAGTTAGGATCAGTATGTGATCTTTCCTGTGGTGCTCACATTTTTGTGTGAACTGGATTCTCTCATCAGACACTATTTCCTGTTAGATTCTGTTTCACTGAGTCAAATCTTATATAACAACAACAACAACAAAAAACAAAACCCAAAGAATATGGCCAGACTTTTCACCAGTGCATACTAACATCTATAGAGCTGCTTTGGAAACTGTTCAGCAGCATCTATTCAAGGCGAATATGTGCACCGTCATAATGCAGATGTTCTGCTCTCCACTGTACAATCAGGCAAGTGCTGTGTCCGCAGATGCTGACCTAAAGGTCTGGCCAAGAATCATACCATTTCACCATTATAGTTCCAACTGTCTAAAAGAGCAGAATGGATAAACAAAATTTAAAATAGCTATAAACATGAATGAGCCACTGACATACACAAAAACATGGAGAAATTCAATATAGAGCAGACAGATGGCAACTGAAGTAAGCATTCTCATTATAAAGTCATTCAAACAGGTTGAGCAAACCCATCATGTTAGCCGTTGGTACTGGAAGAGGTCACCACTTCTGGGTGAGTGTACTCTCTCCAGAAAGTGCTGAGTTTCTACAGTCCCAGTAATCCTGTCTTGATGACTGTTGTGTTAAATTTATGAAATTTGTCTAGCTGGTGAGTTCACATTGGACCATGAATGCATTCAGTGAAACATTTATGAAGAAGCAAAAGCAGAATGAACTACAAATATCTGAGAAGACAGGTGTAGCTGGTGATGAGGACATAGACTTGATCACATTTTTTTTAAGGATAGTAATGGAGAATTCGATTTATTGCCTGCTGCAAGTCACTTTTATAAGCAAAATAACATCACCTCCCAGAGCCAATCACAGACCCCCAGTGTCAAGTCACTGTATACTGCTGCTCTGCCTCGCATCATGTGCCTGGGCCACATTGCTTGCTCCCTCTTGGGGTGGGGTCGGAGGAGCCCCATGACTCCCACAGTGCCCTGAGGGATGTTAGCTGAGAACTAGTTCCTAATTCAAACTAGATCCTCCCACATCCAAATTGCTCTTTTTAAATGTTTTAAGTATGACCCCCACTATAAGGTAATCATAACTACATGCATATCTGTTGTTTCCAGGCTGTAAATTAAAACTATTCCAGCATTTTTCAATAATCATACAAATACAATACTCATAACAACAAATCTAAAGAGCTCTAAAATCCTTACATCTGAACCCATTCCTTCCTCTCTCCTTTCACTGAATACACAAATAAAAGTGCTGGGGCCAGTGTGATGACTCGGGGTTGTATTAGACAGCTCCAGTGAGATGACTCGGGGTTGTATTAGACAGCTCCAGTGCAATGACTCGGGGTTGTATTAGACAGCTCCAGTGAGATGACTCGGGGTTGTATTAGACAGCTCCAGTGCAATGACTCGGAGTTGTATTAGACAGCTCCAGTGAGATGACTCGGGGTTGTATTAGACAGCTCCAGTGAGATGACTCGGGGTTGTATTAGACAGCTCCAGTGAGATGACTCGGGGTTGTATTAGACAGCTCCAGTGAGATGACTCGGGGTTGTATTAGACAGCTCCAGTGCGATGACTCGGGGTTGTATTAGACAGCTCCAGTGAGATGACTCGGGGTTGTATTAGACAGCTCCAGTGAGATGACTCGGGGTTGTATTAGACAGCTCCAGTGAGATGACTCGGGGTTGTATTAGACAGCTCCAGTGAGATGACTCGGGGTTGTATTAGACAGCTCCAGTGAGATGACTCGGGGTTGTATTAGACAGCTCCAGTGAGATGACTCGGGGTTGTATTAGACAGCTCCAGTGAGATGACTCGGGGTTGTATTAGACAGCTCCAGTGAGATGACTCGGGGTTGTATTAGACAGCTCCAGTGAGATGACTCGGGGTTGTATTAGACAGCTCCAGTGAGATGACTCGGGGTTGTATTAGACAGCTCCAGTGCAATGACTCGGGGTTGTATTAGACAGCTCCAGTGTGATGACTTGGGGTTGTATTAGACAGCTCCAGTGAGATGACTTGGGGTTGTACTAGACAGCTCCAGTGAGATGACTCGGGGTTGTATTAGACAGCTCCAGTGTGATGACTCAGGGTTGTATTAGACAGCTCCAGTGAGATGACTCGGGGTTGTATTAGACAGCTCCAGTGAGATGACTCGGGGTTGTACTAGACAGCTCCAGTGAGATGACTCAGGGTTGTATTAGACAGCTCCAGTGCGATGACTCGGAGTTGTATTAGACAGCTCCAGTGCGATGACTCGGGGTTGTATTAGACAGCTCCAGTGAGATGACTCAGGGTTGTATTAGACAGCTCCAGTGCGATGACTCAGGGTTGTATTAGACAGCTCCAGTGAGATGACTCGGGGTTGTATTAGACAGCTCCAGTGAAATGACTTGGGGTTGTATTAGACAGCTCCAGTGAGATGACTCGGGGTTGTATTAGACAGCTCCAGTGCGATGACTCGGGGTTGTATTAGACAGCTCCAGTGAGATGACTCGGGGTTGTATTAGACAGCTCCAGTGCGATGACTCGGGGTTGTATTAGACAGCTCCAGTGAGATGACTTGGGTTGTATTAGACAGCTCCAGTGTGATGACTCAGGGTTGTATTAGACAGCTCCAGTGCGATGACTCGGGGTTGTATTAGACAGCTCCAGTGTGATGACTCGGGGTTGATTTAGACAGCTCCAGTGAGATGACTTGGAGTTGTATTAGACAGCTCCAGTTGTCACCTTGACACACCTGCACTGAAGGTCTCAACTGGGGAATTCCTTCCATTGGACTGGCTTGTGGCCATGTCTATGGAGCATTTTCATGGTTGTTGAGTGATGTGGGAGGGCCCAATCCAATGTGGCTGGTACCACCCCTGGGCATGTGGTCCTGTATTGTGTAAGAAAACAGGTTGAGCACCACACCAGTAAGCAGCATTCCTCCATGGCCTGTGCTTCAGCTCCTGCCTCCAGGTTCCTGACCTGAGTCCTTACCTTGGGCTCTCTCAGTGATGACTTGTGACCCAGAAGATATAAGCCAAATAAACCCTTTCCTTCCCAACTTGATATTGGTCAGAGTGTTTTGTCACAGCAATTGAAAGCCAACTAGACCAGGGGGTAAAGATGCTGACTACCAAGCCTGATGATGACATGAGCTTTTTATTTTTTTTCAATTTTCTTTTTTTAATTATTTTTTATTAGGTAATTGGTGCTAACATCCACAGATGAAGGCTACCATTTGTCGTTTGTTTTTCTGGGACTGTCTTCACTCAGCATGATATCTTCTAGCTCCAGCCATTTACCTGCAAAGCTCATGATATCATTTTTCTTTACTGCTGCAAAGAACTCCATTGTGTACATGTACCACATTTTCTCTATCCACTCATCAGTTGAGGGGCACTTGGGTTGGTTCCAGCTCCTTGCTATTGTGAAGAGAGCTGAAATAAACATGGCCATGCATGTATCTCTGCGGTGGGGTGAGTCTTGAGGGTACATGCCTAGGAGTGGTATGGCTGGGTTGCATGGCAAGTTCATTCCAAGTCTTCCAAGGGTTCTCCACACTGCTTTCCATAGTGGCTGTACAAGTTTACATTCCCACCAGCAGTGGATGAGTGTTCCCCTTTCCCCACAACCTCTCCAGCACTTGGTATCATTTGTTTTCTTGATCCTAGCCAGTCTTATTGGAGTAAGATGATATCTTAAAGTGGTTTTGATTTGCATTTCCTTAATGATTAGTGATGTTGAGCAGTTCTTGAGGTGTTTCTCAGACATCTCTAATTCCTCGCTTGTGAAGTCTCTGTTCAGTTCTTTGCTCCATCTATTGAGCGGGTCATTTGTTTTCTTTTTTCTTTGTTTTTTGAGTAGTTTATATATTCTGGAAATCAATGCTTTGTCAGATGTATCTGCAGTGAAGGTTTCCTCCCACTCTGTGGGATTTCTCTTCACTTCCTTGATTGTTTCTTTTGATGTACAGAAGCTTTTGAGTTTAATGAGGTCCCATTTGTCAATTGTCGACCTTAATTCTTGTGCAGCTGCTGTCTGATTTAGGAAGTCTTTTCCTACGCCTATGTCTTGTAGTCTGCTGCCAACTTTTTCTTCTATCACCTTCAGAGTTTGGGGTTTCACGTTGAGGTCTTTAATCCATCTGGAGTTGACTTTTGTACAGGGTGAGAGGTAGGGGTTTAATTTCATTCTTCTACAAGTGGTGATCCAGTTTTGCCAACACCACTTGCTGAAGATGCTGTCTTTTCTCCATTGTGGTTTCTTGGCCCCCTTGTCAAATATGAGATGGCTGAAATTGTATGTGCTCAAGTTTGGATCTTCAGTTTTGTTCCTTGCCGTCAACAGGTCTGTTTTTTGCCAGTACCAAGCTTGTTTTTATGGCACTATAGCCTGCTAGTATAGTTTGAAGTCTGGTATAGAGATCCCTCCTTGTGTTGCTCTTTCACTCAGGGTTTTGTTTTGGCTTATTCAGGGTCTTTGTTTTTCCAAAACCGGAATATTTAAGGACTTTTCTAAGCCTGTGAAGAACTCTTTTTTCCCTTTTAGGGATTTTAATGGGATTGCGTTTAAATTTGCTACAAGAGTTTGGGGGGTCGAATGGACATTTATACTTATTGTTATTTTCCCAAGCCAAGAGCAGGGGAGGTTTTTCCATTTCTGATGTCTTCTTCAATTCTTTATGTTTAAAGGGTTTAAAATTTTTGTTATATTATAGAGATCTTTGGTGTTCTTGGTTAGGGTTTGTTACTAAGTATTTTGTTGTTTTTGAGGGCTATTGTGAGTGGAAAGTTCTCTGAATTTCTTCTCCCTTGCTTGTTTGTTGGTTGTTGTTGTAAGAAAGGGCACTGATTTTTTTTTTTTAGGTTAACTTTGTATCCTTGCCCAGCTTTGCTAAGCTTTTAATCATTTCTAGGAGTTTTCTGTGGAGTTTTTAGCATCCCTTCAATAAACAATCATATCATCACAAATAATGGGATAGCTGACTTCCTCTTTTCCCAATTGTAACTTCTCTTAATTTCCTTTTCTTTGCCTTATTGCTCTAGCAAGTATTTCAACACTTTGAAGAGGAGTGGTGAGAGGGAGCAGCCTTGCCGAGTTCCTCCTTTAAAGGGATGTTTCTGTCATTTCCCCATTTAGGATGATATTGGCTGTGGGTTTCTGTATATGGCTTTGATTTACATTGAGACATGATCCCTCCAAATCCAATTCCTTCTCGGACTTTAAGCATGAGGGATGCTGGATTTGTCAAAGGCATTTTCTAATGGTCAATTGAGATGATGATGTATTTTTTGTCTTTCAGTCCATTTATATGCCTGATGATATTTATTAATTTTTGTATGTTGAACTATCCCTGTATCTCTGGTTGAATCCAACTGGTCATGATGGATGATCTTTCTTGATGTGGGTCTGTACGACGATTTGTCCCAGTATCCTGTTAGAATTTGGACATCTGAGTTCATTAGGGATATGGGTCTATAGTTCCGTTTTGGTTATATCTTTGCCTGCTGGTTTTGGTTAATCTTTGCCTGGTAATAGAGTGATGCTGGCTTCCTAGAAAGGAATTTGGGCAGAATTCCTCTGTTGTATCTTCTAAACAATTTCAGTAATAATGTGTGTAAGTCTTTTGAAATGTTTATAGAATTCTGCTGTGAACCCATCTGGGCCTGGGCTTTTTTTCTTATTTCTTATTTCATCTTTCAGTTTCTTAATATATTATGCATCTGTTAGAGCTGTCGATCTCTTCTTGGTCGCTTTGGGATTCCAGGATTTCAGATCTATTCATCCATTTTCTTCATGTTTTGTGGCTTAGTGAGTATATGTTTTGACGTATTCCATATGATTTCAGGATCGCTTTCATTGTTCTTGTGTGATTGATTTTCCGTCTTTTTTTTTTTAATTTTTGTTTGTGGAATGTACTGTCTGCATGCAGTGTTGTGCACGTGTCGTGCAAGCCGCGGAGGTCAGAAGAGGGTTTCGGATTCCCCTGGAACTGGAAGTTCAAAGATGGTTTCAGTCCACCATGTGGGTGCTGGGGATCGAAACTGGGTCCTCTGAAAGAGCGTCGGCGCTCTTAACCTCTAGGCCATTCTCCAGGCCCCCATATTTCCCTTTCATCATGGATTGTATTGATGGAGTTGTTCCTTCTTTCTTTTTGATTAATGGTCTATCTTGTTTATTCTTTTCAGAACCAAACTTTTGGATTCATTGATTTTTTTTTTTTTTATTTGTATGTTTTCTTTGTTTCTATTTTCATTGATTTTGCTCTGATTTGTTTTTTGTTATTTTTCCCTGCGTTTTGCATTCAAGTTCATCTGTTGTTTGCCTCTCCAAGTGTTTTTAGCTGTTTGCAGTGCCGCTTAGACTCATTCACTTGTCCTCTTCCTGTTTTTCTAATGTCGGCCACAGGGCTTAAACTTCCCTCCTTTGGACTGCTTTAAGTATCCATAGGTTTTGTTGGTGTTATTGTCATTGTCATTCAGTTCCAGGAGAATGCTTTTATTTCTTTCTTTATCTCTTCCTTGATCCATTCATTATCCAGGACTGTGGTTGTTTCGTCTCCCATGTGTTTTGTAGATAGAGGGCTTTTCCTGGTGTTGATATGAGCTTTATTGCACTGTGGTCTGATAGAATGCATGAAATTATTTCAATCTTTTTGTATTTGTGGAGGTTTCTTCTGTGTCCCAGTATGTGGTTGATTTTGGAGAATGTTCCATGGGGTGCTGAGTAGAAAGTGTATTCTCTGGTATTAGGGTGGAATATTTGGTAGATGTCTGTGAAGTCCATTGGTGAGGGTTGGGGTGGGAGGGTGCTTCAAGTGGTTTTGGGAGATCCCCGAAAGACTCACATAAACCCACCTTTTATACCAGCTGGAAGGATAACTCCACCCCCACAGCCACACCAACCAATTGGGCTATAGATCAACAAAGACAACAAAATCCAATCAAAAATATGCCTGGCTGAAGCACCCAGATCTTACATATGCTTCAGGTGGTCTTGGGAGATCCCCAATTGACCACATTTTTTTTTACTTTCCCATTTGCCTAAAATCTTGTTTATAAGAGCTTCAAAGATCCTGAAGACAGGGACAAAGTCAACTCCTATTTTTTTTTAGTCATTAGGAGTATTTATTGATCTAAGGAAAAATAATTTATGTTTCCTTGTTGAAGTTAAAAGTATAACATTCAAAAACATCAACCTGGATAGAAAGCCAACAACCTAAAAGAAGAAAAACATTTCCTAAACAAGATGTAATAAAACATATAGGAAAACTACAAACATATCTAAATTAAGTATTATTTTAATCAACATATATTACTTAAAAACAAAAATACAGTGTATTGTATTACTGGGTAGGGGTTGAGGGAGTCATCACCTGGGAGTGTGGTTGGGTTTGTTTTCTCAGCCGGTTAAGGAATTAAAAGTCGGGAAAAGGCTCAGAGCAGAAAACAATAGGTAGCAAAGGCTACCAAAGTAAAGAAACTCATACATATATCCAAACAGAGAGAAAAGTTCTCCACAACTAGAGAGAGGACTCAGAAACTGAAAAACCCAAAGATCTTAGGAGGGCTAGGGTCTCTTAAGTGTTTTCACTGGTATGGAGCTGATCCCTCCCTTAACTTCGGATTGGCCAACTTAAATAAAGAAGAGAGATCTCATGGGTCACAACCCCAACCTGAGATGAGATATGTGCAGATCCAGCCTTGATACCTTATATAATCTCGTCTGGATTGGTCAGAAAATAGGCCCTGCTAGGGGTTGGGGGAATGGGGAGGCCCAACCCTTTATCTCAGACCAAGAAGAAGGCAGAAGTGGCCCTACCTACTTATCAGAGATTTATGAAAAGAACTAGGGTAGAGAAAGTAGCTACTAAATATCCATCAAATCACAAATACATAGACACATAAATTAAACAAATATTCAATGCACTGTTCACTGACTTCATGGAACTACAGTTTAGGACTCAGAAATGAGAAGCAGAAAATTAATGTTTGCTATTATGTCAACACCCAAAGTTGAAAGTTGTGAGGACAGAGAGAATGGAGGGAGGGGAGACTGGGAAAGAGGAGAGAAAGGGACAGGAAAGGAGGGGGGAGAAGAAAGGGGGAGTGGGAGCGAAGAGGGAGACAGAAAGGGGGTGAGATAAAGGAGGGGGAAGGGAGAGAGAGAGGGAAAGAGAGAAGAAAGAGGAAAGTGGGAAATATACAGAGATGGGGGAGAAATATACAGAACTGCAGGGAGCTCTGCTCTGGGAAAGATAAACTGTGAAAAGATGTGAGAGGCTGTTGCAGAGCATGTGCATAGCGTGCTTAAGGGCCGGAGTCCCATTCCCATGCACCCCTCCTCCCCTCCTCCCTCCCAAGAGCCATGTAAACCATGAATCAAGTGGACAAAAACAACTTTCAAGCTCCATTTGTAAACATTCATTCTCAGTAAACACTACATGATACACACAAAGTACAGTTGAACAATGTCCACTATAGATGGTCTGTAACAGTGAGACTCTGGAGACCTCCTAAATGCCTCCAAAGTGGAAAATCAGCTCAATAACCCAGGCTTTTAATTCAACACAACAGTCTGAGTTATTAACAATTAGATGATAGGAAAACAATTCACTGTGTATATTGAGATTTTAAAGAAAGGAGATTACAAAACTACATAAGTAGCATATTATTTCCTTAGAAGATAAATCATATATGGGCATTTTTAAAAAGCCCAGTTTAAGCCCTAGAAGATTATAGGTCACTATAATGGCTGCCTTTGGTGGTGGGATTATGGGAAACTATTTTTCTTTTGCAAAAAGAAATAATAGTGAAAGTTAATTGAATTCCAATAAAAGAAACACCTATAGCATTAAGATTGGAATAATGTAAAGCAAAAGTTAATGCCTATTATCTCTGTAAAGAGTGTTATTGTTTCATTTTATTTTCTTTCCACTTAAATAAATGTATTTCTAGCTTTTGTAATAACATCATATTCCTTAATAATAAGAAAAGTCCATAAAGTCAATCAACTATTAATGATATGCACATGATGAAAAGTTAAGAAAGATATGGCAAAAGCTTTTAGAAGTTATTTACACTTAAAAACTGTGAGCTTTTTATAATGAGTGTATAGTATGGCTCTAATAAAAGCAAGAAAAATATTATTTGAAAAAAAATCTTTTATCCGCCAGGCCAGAGATAATAGTTTTTGAATATCTAAATATCCTAGAAGAGTCACTTGGGACATTATAGAAAGGACTATAAATATGAAAACAGTACCTACTTTCTTAAAAAATTTCACTGAGAATAGTAGGTAGCAAAATATTTATCTGAACTCCAAAATTATATTAATTATATTCAAAACATCACACCTGGATTCACCCTAGTCACTTTAGTTAGTTTCTTTGTTTGTTTTGAGACAGAGTCTCCCCGTATCCCCAGATGGCCTGGAATTAATTCAGTATGGAGACCAGGCTGGCCTGAATCTCATAGAGCTCTACCTGCCTCTGCCTTTTGAGTGCTGGGATAAAAGATGTGTGCCACCACACCTGGCTCATCATAGTTACTTCTACCTACAAAACTATAGCTCCAATTGGTTTTTAAATTCTGAAAATAAAAATAACATATTTGTTGACAAAAGAAAATATTTCAAGAGAATAATTGCATCAGAATACAGCTTCACTCTGTGCTATAATTTGGTGGATGAGAGTGCTTGCTGCTCTTGTAGAGGACCTGCATAGTTCAGTTCCCAGCACCTGTGACAGGTGACAGGTAGCGGACAATGGCCTATAACTTTTGCTCCAGGGATTAAGACATGCCTTCTGGTGTCTGCAGCCAACCGCACTCACATAACCCCACACAGATACACCCCAATACACATAATTAAAAAAAAATTCAACATGTCAACCAGATACTCGGAACAGGCCCAGCCTCTGCTTCCAGCAGAGAGCTCTGTTAGAGAAACTTCATGGGCTCATGTTTATGGACCGCAGCAATGCCTAATCCATGAATGTCCCGCCTCCTTGTAAACAAATAGTTCAGATTCTGCATGTGGGCCTGGATGGCGAATTGAGTCCCCAGAGTAAACAGATCCCATTTTAGAGCAAGATGAGTCATTGCTAGAGGCTCTCGGTTTGAGTGAGTGAACTTCTGAGTGGCCGAAGATTCTCAAAGAATCGTAACTATAGTACTATGTCAAATAGTGACCAAAGTTGATTATAAATTGTTACCAAGTAGGGCTTGATTCAATGAAGAAAATTAAGCAACGACCTCCCATTGTATAGCATTTACCAAGAGATGAAGCAGTTTTCTGTTTATTTGATTCCAATGTCGTGAAGCAGTTAGGACTGCCTCAAACATGGGGAGAATTCCTAGCCTCTCACAAAACGTGTGTGCTAGAGTCAGACCTTTGGCTTTGATTATCTGACTCCAAGGCCAATACTTTTTATACTGTGCTCAACAGAACTGACCAATAAGTAATGCATTGACTAAAGTCTACAGAGCATCTGAGTTGTAAATGTGCTCTCTGATGCTTCCACCCACATTCCTTCTTCTTACCATCCTTTCAGGTGTAGACTGCAGACATGCTTGATTGACAGACCTGCCTGTTAACTGAGACTGCAATTGACTTGTGAGGCTTTGATGTCATAACAAAGATGTATTAGTTACTATTATGTTGCTGTGATAAAAAAATACCCTGATCAAAAGCAAATTAGGGAAAACAGGATTTATTTTGGCTTACAGTTCCAGAGAAGATAGAGTCCACCATGTTGGAGAAGGCACAGAAGCTGGAGCATGAGGCCAGCCTGATAGTCAGGAAGCTGGCTCATCACATTTTATCCAATACAGGAAGCAGAAAGAGGGAGAACAGGAAGTGGGACCATGCTATAAATCCTCAAAGCCACCCTCTCAGTGACATAACTTCCTCCAGCAAGGCTCTAAACCCTGAAGTTCCCATAACTTCCCCCAAACTACCCCACCAACTACGGAACAACTGTTCTGAAACATGAGCCTATGGAAGATGGTTCTCATTCAAAGAATAACAAAAGAGTTTTGTTTTGTAGACCTCAAAAAGCCAGAGAGAAGTGGGAAATTGAAAGCAGAAGCACCTGACCAGGAAGGGACCAGTAAAGAGAAATATTGTTGAGGGCTTTAAGAGGGGCATCTGGGCTGACAAGAAAAGAGAAAATTGGCTGAATGCGTCTCATGTGAAGAGAATGAGGAAATTATGAAAATGGGTGTTGTGCTACCCCATACTCACACAGAACCCACATACCACAGTTTAGTAGTAACCCGAGAAAGAAGTATTTTCATCCAGTTACTTTCCTTGGAACTCTAAACTACCTACTATCTACAAGCCTTTAAGAGCTTAAATAACTCCAGGGCCAAGATGAGAAGATGAGCCCACAGAATAAAACAAATCCCACTTTAGGGCAAGGTGAGTCATACCAAGCAGCCCTCAAAGCCACAAGCTACATTCCCATACACAAAGGAGCCCAGGTGTCCCTTCACGTGGGGGGTCTCTCCTTCACTGCATGGCTTGAACCAATACTGTAGCTTGGAAAGAGGAGACAGAAAGAATATTCCTATCCACACGGTAACAACTTAGGCTAATCTCACAGACACGATATCAGCTGTTCTCAGATTTGTAGTTGAGTTGCGTATGGGTATGCTGAATCTCAGGTGATTATAATTGTCAACAGGATTGGATTTGAGAGGAAAGCCTGGGAGGAACTGAGGAGAAATATCTTAAAATCCTACAACTGGAAATAAAAGAATGAAGAAAACCCATGTGATCAACTTATCCTTCCTGCAAGGGAACAGTTAAAAACTGTACATAAAATTATTTTGATCTATTAATTTCTTAAATAAAAATATTTTTAGAATGAGAAAAGACCAATGTATGGGGAAGCAATTGGTCTATATTTATCTGCTCACCCTAGCAGGTGTATAGTGACTGTTGAATGACCTTGAGATGAGGTGAACAGTCTATCTGGGCTTCAGGGAAAGGTGGGGAGATAGGTCACATCATAAACTGCCAATGGTTGCACTCCCACCTGCCATGGCAAATTTTGATCACAAAGAAAATACTGAAATAGCCAAGCAGAGGGCCTCATTCCTTTAATCCCAACATTCAGGAGTTAAAGGCAGGTGGATTTCTGTGATTTAAGGCCAGCCTGTTCTACCTAGAGAGTTCTAGATTGTTCAGGGATACCTAGTGAGATACCTGTCTCAAAACAAATCCCCAAACAAAAAGAAAAACAAAAGAACACCTCAAAATGGTCCCATAAAGTAACAACTATTGTAAGTCAAGCTCTGATCCTCTCTGCCTTTGCAAGCATTAGATCATCATTGTTTTTCTCATTTGCTCAGGACAGATCTATTCCTACCTGAGGTTGGGCTAAACAACATGCAAAGTAACTCAGAAAAGTTGGGGAGCATTGAAAACTTGCTTTCAGAAACCCAAACTGCCAGTCAATATACAGAACAATAAATGGAGCAGACAACTCTCAAAAGAAGAAATGCAAATGGCTATTCTTTTTTTTTTTTTTTTGGTATTTTTAAGACAGTGTCTCCCTTTAGTCCCAGCTAGCCTGGAGCTCGTTCTGTAGTCCAGGCTGGCCTTGAACTCACAGAGATCTCTGTCTGCCTCTGCCTCTGCCTCTGCCTCTGCCTCCCGAGTGCTGGGACTAAAGGCATGCACCACCACACCCAACATCAATGACTATTTTTAAACTGGTCAACATTCTTAGCCATGAAGGAAATGCAAATCGTAAGTGCTTTGAGCTTCCAGCTCACCTCACTAAGAATGGCTATCATCTAACAACAACAAGAAAAATGAAAACAAATGCTGGTAAGAATGCAGGGAAAAGGGACAGCTCATTCACTGTGGATGGGAGTATAAATTGGTGCAGCCAGTATGGGAATCAGAGTTGAGATTTCACAGAAAACTGGAATGAAGAAAGGAAAATGAAGGTGTGATCCATATGACCAATGGGGTTTTATTCAACTATAAAGAAAAATGAAATTATGAAAATTTCAGGTAAATGGGTAGAATTGGAAAAAAATAAAATGAGGTAACCCAAGCTCAGAAAGACAAATATTAAGTGTTATCTTTCCTATGTGATTCTAGCTTCTAGTGTGTGTGTGTGTGTATGTGTGTGTGTTTATATGGGAATAGGTGTGTTCAGAGGCCGTGAATTAGAAAGGGGCCCAGGAGAGGAGAAAGAGGAAAGCTTCAGTTGTCAATCTGGCACACCGGGGCAGAGCGTACCTCAAGTGGAGAATTTTCTCTATTGGATTTGCCAGCAGCCATGTCTATGATGCATTTTCTTGATAAGCAATGTGGGGGCACCCAGCCCCCTGTGGGGGGGTGCTACTTCTGAGCAGGTTGTCCTGGATTGTATAAGAAAGCCAGCTGAGCCCAGGCCAGAGCGGTAAACCAGTAAGCAGCACTACAGTCTCTGCTTCACTTCCTGTCTCTAGGTTCCTGCCATGGCTCCCTTCAGTGAACTGTTTTATGTAAATGAACTCTTTCCTCCCCAAGTTAGTTTTGGTCAGTGTTTTATCACAGCAATAGGAAAACAAACTAGGGTTTAAAGAAAGGGGGTGAAGCTGGGCGTGGTGGCACACACCTTTAGTCCCAGCACATGGGAGGCAGAGGCAGGCAGATCTCTGTGAGTTCAAGACCAGCCTGGTCTACATAACGAGTTCCAGGCCATCTGGGGCTACAAGGAGACCCTGTCTCAAAAAAGACCAAAAACAAAAAAGGAAAAAAAGAAAAGAAAAAGGAGGTGAAGAGGATAAGAAGAGGACACATGATCTGAAAACGGAAGAATGAATACAGGGATGTAAGGCAAGCGTGTACAGCAGAGATGGGAGAGAGGACAGGTGGATAGAGAGCACCCAAACTAAGCAGCTCGAAAATGCCATGAGGAAACCTATCGCCATGTACACCAATGAAAAAGAAAGAAAAGAAAAAGAAGACACAGACTCTTGTATCTAGGTCCGCATATGGTCATCTGCTGACTCTATGGTGGAGAGTTCTCCAAAACAACTATTATTTGACTTTAGACTACAATATTTATAAAACGTAAGTAAGAAAGATGAGTAGATGATTTCATTTGGACTTTATATGAATATCATCAAAACATAGTCACTGGGGCCATCGAGATGGCTCATCAGATTAAGGTGCTTGCCATCAAGGCTCATGACCTGAGTTCAATCCCTGGAACCCACAGAGTGGAAAGAACTGGACTCTGGTAAGTTGTTCTCTGACATATGCATACCCTGGCCACTGCTCCCTCCTCTGCACCAATAATCAATCGATCAATAAATGTGAGACAAAAATGTCTTTGCTCAGTTGCTTTGAACTTAGGGAAAAAATGCCTTTCACGTAAGATATCTTAACGTCGGCTTTTTAAATGAGTTGCCAGCGCTCAGTGAAAATAAAGGGTTAATATTTACTAGTTTTATTACTGCTTTGCTATTCTATAGACAATGCAAGCTTTGCGGCCCCTGTGGGAGTCAGATCCTGATTCCCATTCTTGTGCACAGGACTGGCAACTGTCTTGATATTTGACAACCTGACCCTCTACCATCGCCTTTCTGTGTGAGCCCCAGCAAAGACAGCAAGTTGTTCTTCATGGATCATTGACCAACAGGGTAATCACTTCATTCACAGTCTGATGTCACTCCCCAGCTTATCCCACACAGTGCCTCTGACTCACAGGGTCACCTCTGTGGGGAATCAAGGTGCCATGTAAACAGGGCTCTAGGTCTGTACTCCTGATCCATTCAGTTAGTCAACAGTCATGTTCCCATGCCCCACACAAAAGCTTCTCACACAAAAGCTTCGCAAAAGCAGCCCCTGAGGAGAAGGGAAGTGGGTATACACTGTGATAATTTTTCTGCCCAAAATTATTATTGATTTTCTTGGGCTTGATTTTTTTCATGAAAAATCTTAGGGATCAGCCTATCTGGCTCTCTGGGAAAATTTATTGAGATTTTCATTGGATTTAATTTGTATTTACAGATGATTTTAGCAAATATTATCACCTTTACAAAACTGAATCCCCTTAAACAAATTTGATCTCTTTTCCTTTTATTTGTGTTAATATCTTTCAAAACTATATTTCCTCCTAAGTGTATAGTAACTCAGGTTATTACTGTCATACATTTTGCACTTACATATTTCTAACCCTCAGCGTATGGTATACAGAAATGTAATGGATGACATATCATTTTTATATCATTAACCATTACTAAAGTCCCTTGTTAATTCTAGTATAGTATCTGGAAAATCATATACATGATTAGATAACCAATAAACAATGAACAGTGTTTTTCTTTAATATTCAGTCATACTTCTGTGTAAGTGTAACATTACTTTACTTACTGGCTTATTTTACAGTGCTGGGTAGGATTCCTAAACAATGTTTGTTAGAAGTGGTTATACTGAACATTTATGTCTTGTTCCTGATTTTAAAGAGAATATTTTTTACTCCTGAATTTTTAAAGCAAAAGTCTATATTAGATTAAGGAAACAAAAGTCCCTATTTATCAAAAGTTACTCTTGGGGCTAAAGAGATGGGTCAGCGATTAAGAGCACCAGCTGCCCTTGCAGAGAACCTGGGTTCTGTTCCCAGCACCCACATGATGACTCACAATCATCTGTAACTTCAGTTCCATGCATCTGACACCCTCTTCTGGCTCCCTTGGACCTGTACGTATGGTATAGTTACATTATGGAGGCAAAGTACTTGTTCACATAGAATAAAGATAAATAAAATTTAATTTTAAAGAAGTTACTCTTCTAAGTGATGACTGAGTGTATTAGTCAACTTTCCATGAGTATAAACAATATCTGAGATAATTGACTAACTCATAAAATTAAAAGTTTCTATTTCATTTTTGTGTGTATATACATATTGGTATCTATTCCTGTGTCTGTGTGTACATACTTGTGTGCATATGTTTTATGTGTACATGTTTGCATGTATATTTGTGTGTATACATTTCTATATACATATCTGTCTATATTTGTTTGTATACATGTGTGATCCATGCTTGTGCACATGTGCAGGTCAGAGATTGACATCCAGTGTCTTCTTCAATTGCTTCTCTACCTTATTTTCCTTTTTTATGAGACTGAGTCTGCAGTTTTCTTCTTCAATCTCTTCTCAAACTTATTTTTTAAATATTTAATTTATGGTCTTTTATTTTACCTGCATGTATGTAAGTCTACCTATGTCCTGCAATGCCCACAGAGGTCAAAGAGGATATTGTATTCCCTGGAACTAGAGTTACAGATGGTTGTTAGCCACCATGTGGGTTCTGGGATTAAAACCCCAGTCTTCTTTAAGAACACCCAGTGCTTTTAGCCATGAAGCCATCTCTCTAGCCCTGGCTACATGTATTTTTTATACATCTCCAAGTTCTACTTGTATCATGTTTGTATCTGGCATGTCATTTCCTTGGAAGCCTCTTGATTTTAATCATACTTTGATTTCTTGTTTTAGGATCTTAAATGAAGTAAGCACTTAATTTTTATTTGGGTATTCTGCACTTGATATCTTTTTTTTTTGTCTTTTCGAGACAGGGTCTCCCTATAGCCCCAGCTGTCCTGAAACTTGCTCTGTAGACCAGGCTGGCCTTGAACTCACAAAGATCCGCCTGCCTCTGCCTCCCGAGTGCTAGGATTAAAGGCGTGTGCCATCACGCCCGGCGTAGTTCTTGATATCTTTGCAGATTCACTGTTACTCTAGCCTTTATTCTGCCTTGTGCTACAAAGTGTTTATTTTATTTTATTTTATTTTCTATAATGCTTTTATTGATATTTTGTGTATTTCAGACATCATTTCTCAGTTCGGTTTAGACATATTCCCCTTTCCCTTTCCCCACCCTACCCTAGATCATGCATTCTCCCATTATAGTAGAAACCATTGGGTCCTCACATTTGCATGGCATGCATTTACCCACTGAGCCATCTCCCAGTCCTAGTTACAGCAATTTAAAATATATATTTTATTTTTATTTATGTATTTGAGGAGGGAAGAGTGTGTGTGTACACACATGCAGGGGCCTGTAGAGGCCAGAAGATGGTATCAGAACCCCTGGAAGTGGACTTACAGGCAGTGTGGGCAATCCAATATGGATGCTGGGAACTAAATTCCAGTCTTCTAGAAGAGCAGCTCGGGGTCTTCAACACTGAGCTATCTCCCTGGTCCCAGGTTAGGGCAATTTTTAATTGCACAATTATTCAGTGAATTTTATTTCAGGATGGTATACATTGTAAAATAGAAAAAAGTGGGTGCCGTTCCTCATAGCTTGCAAACCATGGGGTAATTCCTCAATGAGTTCCAGATTTCTGTGGTTAATTTAAATTTAAGCTCCAAGCTAAAGCCACAATTTTTAGACACAGAGAGTCATGGAAACAAGCATTAGAATCCATTTCCTATTTTATTTTCCTTCCCTAAGCATTTTCCTTAAAATCTTGCCATGCATTTTAGTAGATTTTTTAAACAAAAAATATTTAATTAGGATTTACATTTGTAAATGGATAGCAATATTTTTCTTGCTTTACAAGGATTTTCCTTGGATCAAAACAGAATTCATATAAAAGCTCTTTACAAATTATAAAGTCCTAAGTAAAGACAGGCACTTGGCAGGCAGAGTATGGTCCATAAGTTCATTATTTATACAAGGATCTCCAAGAGAAGAATTCAATATATAAAAATGCAGCCTTCCGACACTGGAAGAATCACCTTTGAGTGACTTCATGGCTTTGAGTCTGTGCCCTGCCCTGTCACCATTCTATCCTGTGAAAAGTAGTGAACAAGCTGCTGACAGCTAGAACGGGCTTGAGGAAAAGCAGATTACATCATCTTAGCTAAAACTCTTTAACCTGGTAACAAGATCATGGAATGGTTTGAAGGAAGATGAAGTTGTAAAAAAACACAAGTTCTGCTCATAAAAACAGGACTGTTTGCACAGTCCTCCTCTGGATCAAGTAGCTGATGCCTGGCTACTGGGTCCTTCTGGATTAAGTAGCTGATGCTGCATGG
The DNA here is from genome assembly GCA_009823505.1 of Rhizomys pruinosus. Taxonomy (NCBI): domain Eukaryota; kingdom Metazoa; phylum Chordata; class Mammalia; order Rodentia; family Spalacidae; genus Rhizomys; species Rhizomys pruinosus. The sequence continues at coordinate 313,269 of VZQC01006407.1, forward strand.
TGGGTCCACTGCTTTGCTCACTTCAAACAGAAGAATCTTTTTATTTATTTATTTATTTATTTATTTATTTATTTATTTATTTATTTTGATTAGCATACAAAGAATTGGGTTTTTGTTATGGCATTTTTGAAACAAAATTTGATTCTGTTGTTTATCTTCCCCTGACCCTTTCCCCTGCTTCCCCCATCTGTGTCCTCCCACCCTGCCCGCCTCCTCTCCATTTTCACTACTTGTCTCCTTTTGGCCACTCCTTTGTCAGCCCCTCTAACTCCCTTCTCATGTCTCCTATCTAGATTCATAGCCTGTACTTGCTCTCACAACCCCTTATTTGCATACTTACAGACATTAAAAATCAGGATCCACATATGAAAGAGAACCTGAAGGCTTCATATTTCTGAGTGTGGGTCACTTCCCTGAATATGATACTTCGCACTGCTGAAAACTTGCCCTCTTTGGAGCTTGGAGAGTCAATGGGTGAAGGGCCTTTGGAGGCTGGACAAACCTTGTCTGAGAGCAGGAAAACCTGGAATACCCCACCAGCTACCCAAAGAACTGGGTCAAGAATTCGGGGCTCCAGATTCTGCTGCAGGAGTGCCATATCCCCAGTTACCAGAGAGAGCAGGATGCTGGAAAATGGAGACTTCCTCCCATTGTTTACCTGTCAAATACCACAACTTCATCTCCTTCCAAATGATGACATTCCCATTCTCAGCTAGTTTTGTTTTTGTTTTTTTTTTTGTTTGTTTTTTTTTTTTGATCTTTTCGAGACAGGGTCTCCCTGTATCCCCAGCTGTCCTGGAACTCGCTCTGTAGACCAGGCTGGCCTTGAACTCACAAAGATCCACCTGCCTCTGCCTCCCAAGTGCTAGGATTAAAGGCATGTGCCAACACTCCCGGCTTCTCATCTAGTTTCTAAGCAAAGCTGGCACTCTCTCCCAGCATACTGGGTGAGCCCCAAAGTGGCAGGGTGGCTGAAATTATGCTGTGAAGTGCGGAATGTCTTTAACAGTGGTCTAGCTGGTGCAGAGGAGTCTCTACACACTTGAGCTGCTGTTCTGGGAGCCTGACCTCACCTGCTGGGTGTGTAATCATTGGCTGATAAATTGTACCATCTTCCCGCACTGGCAGCACACAGAGTCTGAAAAGAATTCCAGATTTTGCTACTTTCTGGCAGGCTCATAGCCACAGAAATGTCACTTTAAGAAGGTGCGTCTTCCTGGTTCAAAGCCCACTGCAAGGGTTCCAAAGAGGAGGGGACAGGAATCTGATGCCTGAACAACAGACAAAAAGGAGGAGCCCTGAGTTCCACACCCCAGAATGGGTGACCTCACACTCAGAATGATAAGCAGAGGTCAGGCACAGAAGTATGCATACTCTTTAATCCCTTTTTAGAAAAATTCAAAAGAAAATGAAGCTTGGTGGAATGTGTTCCTGTGATCCCAGGAGAGGCAGGAAGAGTTTAAGTTTGAGAACCATTTGAGCTACATAGCAAGACACTATCTAAAACCTGGAGGAAGTGAGGAGGAGGAAGAGGAGGAGGAAGGGAAAGGAAAGAGGAAGTAGAGAAATAAAAGAAAAAGAAAATGACGTTAGTGAATAGAAACGTGGAGAGTGGGAGCCATAGTTGCTGGGTTAGTGGGTGTATGTAGCAAAAGAGGATTTCTGGGGGCCTTGCAGAGTTCGTGTTTGTATCTGAGTTCTAGTTACAGACTGAAATTTGGTAAAATTGTAGTTTATGACTTATCTGCACTGCACATATGTTATATCTCAATCAAATTTACCGAAAAGTAACTGGGTAGGGTGTCTACTCTAAATTCTTCTGAGAAGGAGCATGCTGTGACAGCATTATGACTGCTTTATATCCGTTTCAATTTTATCCCTTTTTTGATGATCCAGTTAGAATGAAGGAAAAAGAAGAAGAAAAAAGAGACAAACTATGTGGTCCGCTTGAAACTCATTGATACGGCCCTGGACTCAATGAAAAGACATGTGTAGTATACTCTGAAATGAAATGTCTGGGGAAGACTCCTCAGTGGTACAAATTCAAGATAATTTAAATCAATCCTGAAAATATTTATCAGATCCATTATAGGCATGAAACAGAACAAGGGCCAGAACAAGACTCAGTCAGTGGGAAAATCTACGTCCAGAGCAGATTCTAATAAGGAAGTGACACTTCCCACAAAAGGAAGTTAGTTAACCATCTGCTCCTGTTTCTACAGGGTAGCAGAAAGAAAAGGCAAAAAGTTCTGGGATTCCTTGGATGGGGTGAGAGTACCAGAGCCAAAGAGGTAGAGGCCGGGTATGGAGGCAGCTTGCTGGGCTCCTCAAAGAGGCTCTTGCTGGTCTGCTTCTGCTAGAGTTAACTTTGTATAAAGGTCTATGGGCTTCAGTTACTGTTTGACATGTGCAGTATAGAATGATGTGTTTTATCATTCATTTGTCCTGTGTCAAACACTAAAAATATGGCATACATCAAACAGACATCTCTGCTCTCATTGAACCAGCAATCCTAGTGCATGGGATTACTGAAGCCCTCACTACTCAGATAATGTGTGAAATGAGAATCAGTTAGTAAGAAGGCCAGCACAGCGGCGGTAGTGTCATCCTAGCCTCTTCTGGGGAAGATGAGGCAGGAGAATAAGGAGTTCAAGACCCAATAGGGCTGCATAGCAGGATTCTGTCTCAACAACACCACAAAATGGAAAAATGATATATGTAGAAATTTGGAAGAAGAATGAATGTGTCAGGATGAGGCAAGAACAAGTGCAGATATCCTAGGGAAGGTGTGTGTTTGTAGTCAAGGAACAATCAAATGCCAAATTTTGTAATCTACTTAAAAGCACAAGGTGGGTATGTTAGCTCAGAGGTACAGTGCCCAGTAGGTGCATAGTCCTGGGTTTAATCCTTAGCAATGTGAAAAATAAATAAAACACGAAGGTAGGGGAGGTTAAAGAGCTGGTGTAGGTAGAGAAATGTTCTCCTGACCCTTGAGATCAGGTCAACACTTTTCAGAGGGAGCAAGACAAATTTCCAAGGGTGTCTAGGAATTGGCACTGAGGTTAGATGACCCAGGAGACCTGGAAGTCATGCTGAAAAAGAAGGCCTGGAGAGCTGGCCCAGTGGTTTAGAGCACTTTTTTCTCTGCCAAGGGACCTGGTTTTGGTTCCCAGCACTCATATGGGGCTCACACCATTCTTAACTCCAGTTCCAGGGAATCTGACACCCTCTTCTGGCCTGCACAGGTACTGCAGGATGACGTGGGCACACTTACATACATGCAGACAAAGCAGTCATACACATAAACTAAAAATAATTTTTTACGAAGGAGCCTCAGGATGGAGGGAGTAGGAGGCCTTATACGAAGCTGCTTGGAGATGTGCTGTGCTGAGGACTGAGAGGGGGAACAGGAGAGATGACAGTGTCCAACCACAGTGGCTATGTTCGTGTGCAACAGATGAAGTCATTTGTTTGTAATTGCTTAGAAGAGATGTTTACCCAAGGAACTGATAGCAGCATTCAGACGCCAGCCTGACTGTCACTTGTTTGCTTAAACTAGTGGCAGTAGTCAGCTCCACATGGTGCTGGAAGGACATTCCCCATGGTCCCTTCATTCTGACCCAGGAACAGGGCACTCACCTTCTCCAGATACCTTATGCCTTACCAGAGCAAGTCTCTACATTTCTGGCATTTCTTGAAGGGAGGCAGCAAGACCTTGGCCAGAGTCATTTTGAAAGTGGAGAAGGCAATGGTACAAAGTCTGAGGTCCTTGAGACTGAAGGGATGATCAGGAGATTTGAAGGAGGATTACCTTTCTCTGGAAAACTAGACAACACACTTTAAAACAGTCATCTCCTTCTTCTACCTACAACTTGAATGATTTCTATATCCATTTCCTATGATTTCTCTAAAGAATTCTTACATCAAAATCCACTTTCATTTCACAATAAATATTATGTCTCCATGAAACTAAAACCTTGGAGCTACCTCCATGGACCATCTCTGAAAAGGCATATGGATGAGTCCTAGAAAAGATCTTAGAGATCCCACCAGCCTGGGTGTGTCCTTCATTCACTTCAACCTATATGGGGATATTAGCCTGGGCAGCATGTGGCCTGGGTCTCCATCAACAGCAGTGGGTGGCCACCTAGATAGAGGAATAGCAACAGTTTCTATGTTTTCAGGCTCAGCAGACCATGCTCTCCAATAGCCTGATGCTGTACCTTTACCAGACTGCCTCTTCTTTCCTCTCTGAAGCATATTTTCTCCAAAATGAGTCATGCCTCTTCTCTGTGGGTTAGGCCCTATGCTGCTTGTCTTCACTTCAGTGAGATATAAATCTAACAATTAAATCTCTGCCCAAAGAGTCTTATAGGTTCCTCATTGTCAGAACCAGGAGTATCCTGGCATGACTCTGCCAGCTCCTACCCTTCCCAGGAAGGTGAGAGTCAATCACCTGAATAGCTCAGGGCCTCAAAACTAGAACAGTTCATTTAATCTTTGGAGATAAATAATAGAGGTGCAACTTCAACCTGCAGCAAAGCCCCTGTCACCAAGGGAGGAGTGTTGTGTCCTTTAAAACATAGTGATTTATTTTTAACAGACAGGATGTAACAGCAAGGAGAAAGACCAGCTGCAATACTTTGTCCTTTAGAGCTGCTACATTAAAGTATTTGAACAATGCCTTTATAGAAATATTACAAAACAGCCAACTTCTCAGAAAAGGAGCTTTTCAGAAGGATTTTTACAGACATTACATAGTTTTAATCCCTTGTTGAAAACATATAACTTATCTTCTGGAAAGGGACACAAGCAATTATGACAATAGACAGATGTTCATAATCAAGAAACTCTTTCAACTTCTCATGAGAAGAAAAGGAACATTATAGAAGTCTGTTAAAACATCCCCTGCCAATGTTCCCCAGGAGCTAGCTATGACAATGGAGATGAAAGCACGTGGCCAGGACACTGCATTGTCTCTGTCTCTCTTCAGCCTCCAGGGACTGTCACTTCCCATCTTCATCACAGAACAAAGACCACAGAAGATGTACATGGAAACTTCAGAGGTGTGAAAAATGCTACTTCCTAGATCATTAAAATCACTCATTTTGTCTCACTTTTAATAGTCATTTTAAAAATAATATACTAAATAGTCACATTTGATTTTTTTTTTTTTTGAGACAGAGCCTCACTATATTGGACTGGCTGGCCTAGAGTTTCTATAGACCAGGATATTGTTGAACTCACAGACATCCTCCTGCCTCTGCCTCTGTAAGTGCTAGGATTAAAAGTGAGTACCATTGTGCCTGGTATTCTTTTTCCTGAATGTTTGATATCATCTAGTCTTCTGTCTGTACCTTATGGTCCTAGTTTCATTTCTGTTGCTCTGACAAAATCTGACAAAAGACAACTTTCAGCAGTTTGAGGATAAAGGATTTATTTGGCTTACAGCTCCAGGTTATGGTCCATTATTTTGTGGAAGGAAAGATAGGAACTTAAAGCATCACACACATGGCCAAGAGCAGAGAGAGCCTAAATGCATGGATCCTTGTTGCTGGCTGGCTTGTTTGCTGCTTGAGCTCAGCTAGCTTTCTTCACTCTTTTTTTTTTTTTTTCAAAATTTTATTTATTTATTTATTTATTTATTTATTTATTTATTTATTTAAGACATGGTCTCCCTGTAGTCACAGCTGGCCTCAAACTCACAGACATCCTCCTGCCTCTGCCTCCTGAGTGCCAGGACTAAAGTTGGGTGCCACCATGCCCAGCTTAGCTTTCTGCACTCTTTTTAAAAAATATTTTATTTATTTATTTTTATTTATTTATTTATTTATTGTATTTAAAATAGACATGGTCAAATTTTATTGCCAACTCTTTTTTTTTCACATAAATTTATTTTTATTTTTTTAACAAATCTAGACCCGTGTTCCCGCCCATCCCCCCACCCCACCAGAGCTCATGCATTCTGCCAAACATGCTTCTCATCTCCTCAGTCTTTCTCAATATCCATGGGAAGTTGCTGTTTTGAGCAAGAAGTTCACTGTTTCAGTAGTTTCTTTGATGCAGTCTTTCTTTTTTTGTTGGGTGTGTTGTTTCCAATGTGCGTTAACATCACTTCAAACTGCTTTTGGGGAACAAAAGATCAGGGGGGGGCCCTCACAAGAAATACTTACAACTAGGTAATTGCATTAGCATCCCCACAGATGAAGGGATACCATTCCGTCGTTTATTTTCTGGACTCTTGTTCTGTCACTCACTTTTCTATGTTTGAACTCATCCCTGCATCTGCTGGTATGGAAATCCAACTTGGTCATGATGATGATCGTCTTGATGGGGGTCTTTATGCGATTTGTCCATTATCCTGTTTAGAATTTTGGCATACTGTTTCATGAGGGAGATGGGTTCTATAAATCTCCTTTTTAGTTCATCGATGTTGGCCCTGGTTTTGTGGAATAGATGATGCTGGCTTCATAGAAGGAATTTGGAGAAATTCCCCTCTGATTGTATACTTTCTAACACATTTCAGTATAATGGTTGTAGTCTTTTTTGAAATGTTTGTGTAGAATCTGCCATGGAAACCATCTGGGACCGGGCTTGTTTTTAGTTGGAAGGCTTCTTTACTACATCCCTAATTTTCGTTTCATATGAGGTGGATGCTGTTTTAAGCTGCTGATCTCTTCTTTTGCTGAGACTTTGGTGGGGATTCCATGGATTTCAGATATTCAATTCCATTTTCCTTCTAGGTTTTCAAACTTGGGTAGAATATAGGTTCTTGTATATTCCCATATGATTATTCTGGATCTTATTCCTTGTCTTTGTAGCATTATTTCCCTTTCTCGCAGATTGTATTTTTGATTTGGAGTTGTTCTCTCTTTCTTTTGGTTAACTGCCTAGGGTCTGTCCTATAGCTTTGTTTATTCTTTCAACGAACCCAACTTTTGGGCTTTACATTAGACTTTTTGTTATGTTTCTTGTTTCTATTTCATTATTTCTTGCTCTGAATTTTTGTTCTGTATTTTCTTCCTGTCTGTTTGCTTGTCCGGTTCATCATGTTGTTGCCTCTAAGTGCATTTTTAGCCTGTAGTGGTTAATTCATTACACATTGATCACTCTTTTCTGTTTTTCTAATGTTAGGCACCCAGGGCTATAAACTTCCCTCTTAGGACTGCTTCTTAAGGTATCCCATAGGTGTTGTGTTGTATTGTCATTGTCTCAGTTCCAGGAATGCTTTTATTTCTTTTCTTATCTCTTCCTTGACCCATTCATTATTCAAGAGATGTGATTGTTTAGTCTCCATGTTTTCTGATAGGCAGGCAGGGGCTTGTCCTGGTGTTGAAATCTTGAGCTTTATTGTACTGTGGTCTGATAGAATGCATGAAATTATTTCAATCTTTTGATGATTTGTAAGAGGTTTCTTCCTTCTTCCCAGTAAGTGGTCTATTTGGAGAATCGTTCCGTGGGGTGCTGAGTAGAAGTGTTTCTCTGGTATTAGGATGGAAATTGGTAGAGTCTAGTGAGGTCCATTTGGTTATTCATTTCATTCAGTTCGATGTCTCTCTGTTTATCTTTGCCTGTTGACCTTCCAAAGACTCAGTGGGGTATTGAAATCTCCTACTATGAGTGTACTGCGGCTAGTTGTGACTGTGGTCCCAGAGAATTGTTTATATAAAGTATGGTCACCAGATTTGTGCATATAAATGATAATGTTGAAATCTTTTTGTGATGTTCCTTTGATAAAAATGTAATGGCCTTCTTTTGTCTTCTTCTATTTCTTTTACTTCAAAAGTCTATTTTTCTGATATTAAAATAGCAACACCTGCTTTCTTTTGTTACCATTTGCTTGGAATAAATATTTTTTTCCATCCTTCACTTTAAGTGGTGCCTGTCCTTGAAGGTAAGATTGTTTCTTTAGACAGCATATCAATGATTCTGTTTCCTAATCCAATCTCCCAGTCTAAATCTTTTGATTGGGGAATTTAGTCCATTAATATTTAAGGTTATGACTGATAGTTTTGTGTTGCTTCCTTTTGCCTTATTATCCCATTTGAAGTTTTGTCAAGGTTTCTACTTCTGCAGTTATGCTTTTATTGATTTCTCTTTCTAGGTGCCTGGGGTTGGTTGCTCCTTTCTTCTGTTCTTTGAATTGCTTCAAGTATTCTCTGAAGGGTTGGTTTTCCGGACATGTATTCTTTCAAGTTGTTTATGTCATGGAAGGTTTTTCTCTCTCCTTCAACTATAATTGACATTTTTGCTGGGTATAGTAACCTGGGTTGGCATCTATTGTCCCAATGTGAGTCCTAAATGCTTCTTCACTGTGTTGAAGGCTTGCTTTGCTTGCCTCCTTCAGATGCCTCTTCGTAATCCCAGTTGGCGGGGGGGGGGCTCTTTAGCCCACACCCTGGTACCTTCCACTGGCCTCAGGAGATCTCAGATTTATTATTTTTTTATGTGAATGAGTATATTGCCTAAATGTATGTAAGTGCACCCATGTCATGCAATACCTGTGGAGGTCAGAAGAGGGTATTGGAGCCCCTGTAACTGGAGTTACAGACAGTTAGCCACCATGTGAGTGCTTCTGGGAATCAAACCTGGGTTCTTTTCAAAAGCAGCCAGTGCTCTTAACTTGAGCCATCTCTCCAGCCCCACTTCTTACACAGTTCAGGGCCCAGCACAGGCAGTGCTGCAGCCCACAGAGGGGTGAGTCCTAGTACATCAATTAACAATCAAGACAACCCCCCATAGATATCCCCACAGGTCAACTTGATAGAGACAATTCCTCAAGCAGGGCTCTCTTCTCAGATGACAGAGTTGACTAACAAAAGTTAACCATCATATTCGTTATCTCCCTTATTTTTTCTAGTAAGTGGAGCCACTATGTCTGTTATGGAAGTTTGGATTGAAGTAGAAGAAACATAAGAACTCAGAACTTTAGACAAGTAACAAACCCAGACTCAAGCAAATTAAGTATGTTTAGATATATGCTGTTACAGTTGAAATCTACTCAGCTTGGTAAATTGATCAGCAATCACAACTGTAGCATGAATGCAAGACATGATGGTAGGAAACTAATAATAGGTGCTAATGACATTGAAGAGAGGGGCATTTTTATTCCATTCCACCAGATGCCTGTCTCAGCCTGAAAGTGGGCAGCATGCTAGCCAGTACAATTAGATAAGCAGAAACAAAGTCAAAGTCAAAGCTATTGGGGTGGGACAGAGAAAGAGAACATATGACAATGATGGTATTCTATGTATAGTATATCAAAATTTACAGTAGGAAATACCACGTGGTTAAACATGATTATACCGCTGTTGGCTAATTGATTCATTTCCTGTCGTCTCTTCCTTTGGCTGTCCTAAGTGGGCCACTTCCCTTTCTTCTTGGTTGTTTCTCAGTGAGCATTCAAGTTATGAATTTTTCTAGAAGAAAAACTCTGCATGTGTCCCATAAGTCTGTACAAATCTTATCAATCTTTCAGTGCACCACCAGTGAGATGAATCATGAATATGAAAACAACAGGAATGTAGGAGATTAAGTGGGCTGGTGTGGCCACTGATGGGTAAAGGCTCCTGCCACCAAGTGGGGCAACCTGGCTTCAAATCCTGGGACCCACATGGCAGAAGGAGACAACAGACTGTGCAAGTTGTCCTCTGACCTCCACATGCACTCTGTGTCATACATGAATGCATACACGTAGACACACAAACACACATTATGATATAATAAAATAAAATAGTAATACAATATAAATTTACTTTAAATCAAATAAACTAAGAATACAGACTAATGGCAAGGTCAAGGTGAGGGACATGGTCACTTTAACAGTAAAAGAGATGAAAGGGCTTTTGATTCAGTTTCACATTTGCTGATATTTGGTTATAAAATACAAAACACTGCCGGGCGTGGTGGCAGACGCCTTTAATCCTAGCACTTGGGAGGCAGAGACAGGTGGATCTTTGTGAGTTCAAGGCCAGCCTGGTCTCATAGCGAGTTCCAGGAGAGTTGGAACTACAGGGAGACCCTGTCTCAAAAAAGACCTCAAAAAAGATAAAAAAAAAAAAAAACCACAAACACAAAACACACTTGAGAATAAACATCCCCCACCCCCAGAAGATATAATTAAGCATCAGAGACAAGTTGGTACACTATGGCTTTGTGAAGTAACTGACTGAATATCCTGTGGAAAATCTGGGTGGTGAATTAAAGGACAAGTAGGAGAGTCCTCAGGGGGGGGGGGCAGGCAGACACATCTTTTCACATTGTAATGTCTCAGAGCCCTGGCATCTCCCCATCATAGTGGCTGGCAGCATGTGTGACACGGCTGTCACTGCACACACTTGATTATAGCTGTTTGTTCATATTCTCATTCCTTCACTCAAGACACCAGGATTGTTGCTAGTTGCCATTTAAACTGTCTTCAGAAACCTTTCCCTATAATTTAGCACCGAAGCAAAGTTATTTTGGATGCAGAAATACATGGAAATAGATTATCAGGGCGACACATTTCTATTAGTGTCGTGAATCTCATTGGGCAGAGAACAGGGCCCTGCGTTTACTTGCAAAGCAGCTGCCAAATGCTTTCCTGGACCTCGGAAAGGAATACATATCCTCTAGCAGATGAAGCTCTGTTACATTTTGTTCTCGCTGTGCATGAAGAAGAGTTGCCATCACACACTAAGCAGTGCGACTGAAGAAAGGAAAAATTGTCAAATCCCTTGGAATGGACAGAAGAGATTTCAAAGCAAAAAGATCTAGTATGTCTCATCCATGTATAATGCAGGACTATTGTCAAATCAACAAATAGCAACTGAACCAAACCTTCCTGCTGATTCTGAACACATGTGGCCAAAAGTCAAGTTCCATGTAGTTCCGTTAGGAGTAAAATTAAAATATGGGTTTATCTAGTTTCAATGTGCCTTTAAATGCTAAGGAAAATGCTGAAGGGTATGATGCACTAACCACAATCCCTGCTACATGATGGTTTGCATAGAAATGTTTACCCAAATTTGTTGACATTTACCTATAAACCACAAACTGACAGCTGGGAATAAAGCCCCCATCTCCAAAGTTACCATGAGGGCTGCACTGAGAAGCACACGGGTCGTGACTTAGTGCTGGAACTGACTGAACATCATGGTGAAAAGGATGTGCTAGTGAGCCTTAAATGGCAAGTAGGCACATCCTGAAGAGCACACATGAGACAGAGCAACTGGAGCCAGGGGAAGAACACAAAAAACAGGCAGCAGACCCTGAAGCCATTTGGAAAGGAAGTTTCTGGCTGGACAGATGCTTCTACATGGCAACACGCCTGTCCTGTGCTACGTGCTTAAAGCAGCGTGGGAGCCACTGAGACTTCATGGAGTTCTTGGGAGAGCAACCAGTCAGAGGGAGCACAGCTTGCATTCACTGTATGAAATGTGTTCCACTGGTGGTTGTAGTCTTCTTTGAGCTCCCTGTGCCTACCTAGCATGGAGCTGAGTGCTTACTGGACACTGTGGAAGTATTTCTGAATTGAAATGTAGTATGATCCTTATAGGTTCCAAATTATCCTATAGAATGCTGAGCACACAGGAGACCTTAGTACACATATTGTACAGTTGCCTGGTTGACCAAAAGTTTGCAAGAGCTTGTTCTGCAGGATCCAGGGCAAATGTCATATGCCTACGATCTTCTTCTTCCTCTTGCTTTGTCCACCACACAGGGGTGTCCTTCAAAGTCCATCCAGGGGACTGTGTCTTCTCCAGACTCCATGCTCCCTTCACCACAGCTAGTTTTCTTTCCTGTCTTCCCACCCAAATCTGTGAATAGGAAAAGAAAAGGCCCTTTTGCCAAAGGTAGTCAGACATTTCTTCTCTAAACGGCTTTGGAGATCTCCACTTATTCTACTCAGTTTCTTTTAAATCTCTAATATCTATGTCATGAAAATGTATCATCCACTTGTGGAAAATTATTTTAAGTCTTGTTTTTAGCAAATGCCAAGCAGGATACACCTTCATGATGTCTGTACCAAATAATCAAGCCAAGCACAGCTCAGGATTTGGCTTGGTAATTACATCGAAGCTCTTACACTAATAGGAAATATCTGAGCTGTAAGTAAAAATATCTAAAGGTACTGAAGAGATGTCTCAGCAGTTACACCACTTGCTGCTCTGGCAGAGAAGACCAGAGTTTGGTTTTCAGCATACAAGCTAGGAAGTTCACAACCCAAATCCTCAGTTCCAGGAAATCCGATGCCCTCTTCTGGCCCTTCCCAGATATCCCGCATACATGTGCAAGCAAATACACACAGACACACAGAAAAACAAAATAAACATTTAAAAAGCTTCAAGATTGAGCATTTTCTGAATGAGGAAATTATAGTCTATATAACATGAGATCGAAGACTTGTGAGTAAGACAGGAGGGAGTGGAAAAGAAACAAGGGGTGAGGGGAGACATATTGGATGCTTCCTGTAATAGGTTTTTGCTTAGGCTCAAGCAAATAGCCTTGTTATTTTACAATGATGTAGCAGCAGTGACAACAACATAATCATAGAAAACTTCTTCCATGTTTTCTAGATTTACTTTATCATTTAGACCACTGGGGATTAGCTTGCTTTGTAAAGAGTGTTCTGTTTCAGAGCTAAGATTGATTACTGGCTTGTTCTGGCCAAGAAAAGACACTGAATCCTGTAACCCCGATTTACCATGTCACTAATTTGGCAACAGGGGCATTATTCTTAATGGATTGGAAGAAAAAAAAGTATCATTTGTTTCCCTGTGTATCTCTAAAGCCAACATTTCATGCTTTTTGAAAAGAGAAGCAAAGTCACAAATTTCTAAGTCATCATATCACAGACCGCAAGAGCTGGCAGATACATTAAAAGACACCTAGTCCAGCTCCATCATTTCACAGAGGGGAAAAGTAACTAAATAAATTGACTCATCTCAGATCTTATTATGAGGTGGCAATGGACCCAAAACTAGACCTCAGGTCCTGGCTTCGTACAGTTAGCTGCCTTCTCAGGACATTTTACGGAATGAGTGACCAGCTACCAGAGACATCCACAAGACCCATGTAGCTACAGGCCAGTGGTAGTAAGAGCCGAGAATGCCGGGAACCCCTCTTTTAGCATATTCCTGAACTTAGTAACTCTACGGAAATGATAGGAAGGTAGATTTTTTGCTTGGAGGACTTCATACTTAAAACTGAGAGTTCGAAAATTCTTAACTTTCCCTGCCGTGGTTGCCTGGGAAAGAGGACTCCAAGAAAGCACAGCAGGCAATGGTTGAGTGCCTGTCCCCATTTCTCAGGTGAGGAAGCAGAAATGGGAAGAAAACAACAAAGCCGCACGGCCGCAGAAGGCACGGTCCAAAGGGAGGACTCCGCGCGGCTTTGTAACGCACTCAAGATTCAGCAAGGCCTCTAGCGCAGTCCATAAATAATGCAGAGTTGAGAGATCGAGGTCTCCCAGCTCTACCAAGAGCTATTAAAAGGAATCTCAGTTCCCTTCGGAATTGCAGTCCTTTTGCTCGTAGCTCTGCCAAAGGGTTTTTGTTTTATTTGTTCTCGCATTTTGGATGGCCTCCTCCTCCGCTGGCTGCAGGGTGGATTTGATTATGTCGTTTTCACTTGGCCCATTCCAGACTGTTTCTGTGATTGAAGTGGATTGGAAAGGGATCCTAGGAATGGCTGCCTGAATGGGAGAGCACAGAACTTTCTCAACAACTTTATTTCCAATGTTTCCACTGGGAGGGCCCCGTGGACTCACGACACCCCAATTCTGTTCTTGCTCCAGTCACACCCATTCCATAATTTGTTGCAAGGCCATCAGACAATAGCCCCAAAGCCTGCAGGTACTTTTCAGGCTTGACTTTGTGTGAGTGTGTGTGTGTGTGTATGTGTGTGTGTTATGTGCATTCATGTGCTTCTATGTGCTGTGCATTTGAGTGTTTGTTGGGGCTGCCCACACACATGTGCAAATGCTGGTTAAGGGCAGAGACCCATGCCAGGTCCCCTCCTCCATCTCCTTTCAAATTATTGCTTGTAGTGCTGTCTCACTGGACGTGGGGCTTATTGTTGCAGCTAGACGCCCTGGCTAGGGAGCCCAGGAATCTTCTTACCTCTGCTTCTTCAGCACTAGGATTATAGGTGTATGCCTCCACACCCAGCTTTTTTTTACCTGGTGCTGGGATATGAACTCAGGTCCCCTTACTTCTGTGGCAAGCACTTTACCAACTGAGACATTCCTCAGCTTCCAAGCTTAACTTCAAAAAGAAAGAGAATGCCTGTTATCTGTTATTTATATGATTCCAAGTCAGTGCAAAAGCCTCAAAACGGTTCAACAAACCCAACGGCAAGTTTTTCCTGAGCAGCTCCTGTGTCTTCTGACATCTTGAAGAGTCAAATCATGAGCAGACAGAAACTGTAGCTCAAAGGGCTAAAGATTTTTTCTCACTGGCTTCTACTTCCTGGCCAGAAAAGAGATATTAGGAAGTCCTTCCTTTTCAGACTAGGAAGGCAACTGCCTAAAGTTGTGCAAACATTTTTGCAATAAAAGTTGAAATCAAAGAGGGGCAGGCCCACTAAATTATATATAGCGTGTGTGTGTGTGTGTGTGTGTGTGTGTGTGTGTGTGTCCACAACAACAGCTGGTTAGAGCAGTTTCTAGCAAGCTGCTCCCGGCAAGCTGCTCCCCAGAATTCAAGATGGCCTGCCTTTGGCAGAAGGTTACCACACTTCCAGTTATGAGAGGGACAGGAAAGTCTCACTACAGAAGCCCTGGAAGATGGCAGCCTCCTGGCCCGCATGCTTCTGCTGCAGCACTGCCTTCTCTCCACCTGTTCCCAGCAGGTCCTGGACAGTTTGCATTTCTTCCCTTGTGAAAACTGTGCTGTTGTATTTTTTTCTGGAAACACATCCTTTCACAATAGCCCTGGATCTGCCCTGGCTCCTCCATGAATGGAGGCTTGTTTGAGATGGAGGGGCTGTCCACTGTATTCTGATCTGCACTCCGTAGGGGTGGGAACACAATGCATTTGAGCCGAAGTTCCAGGGAAGCAGAGGTCAGAAGGCATGCATGATGCGGCTAGAAGCCCTGGTCTACATAGAATGCTGATTTCCAGAAAGAACCTGAAGAATGGCAGGGGTGCTTTGCTGTAACTCTCTACCACATTTTAGCTAATAAAAGAAGCACAAATCTCTTCAAACTTTCAGATCTTTTCTCGGACCAACTCCTAATTTATTTTCAAATAGGCACAAGATGAGGTCAGAACCCTGGATGTCAACACCAAAATAAAACTATCACCTCAAAGGAGATAAAAGTTTATTCTGGGGGCTGAAGAGATGGCTCAGCAGTTAAGAGCACTGGATGCTCTTGAAGAGGACCCAGGTTTTAGTCCTAGCACCCACACATGGCAGCTAACAACTGTCCATACTCCAGTTCTGGGGGATCTGAAGCCCCCCTTCTGATCTCCTTGAGCATTGCATAACATGGGTGCACTTAGATGCATGCAGGCATAACACTTATACCTATAAAAATAAATAAATAATTAAAAATTATTTTGAAGCAAAATATGAGTGTCATAGCCACAGATTTGGGTTACATCAAAGTCCATGTTCCAACACGATAAAAATTTTGTAACATTTTTATACTAATAGAACAAAGAAAATCACAAATCAAGACAGTTTTCAAATATATGGGTAGAAACAGCAGATAGCCTAATCACAGAAAAGTGGAAAAATTTTTAGCTCTAGGTCTCAGATGTAGTTCCTTAGGCTAGTGGGAACTAGGGGTCTGTTTGTAGATTCCAAAGGATTTAACTAATGGTCACAAGGATCTTAGGTCACATACATGAGGGCAATAAATGGGTATTAAGGGGGCTAAAGATGGCCCAAGATGATTTTGTTTTGGACTTGCAACATTCCAACCTCTCCACATCATTGAAGCTTTAATCAGTTAATCAACCTTGAGGAAGCTCAGTTCCAGCACATTCCACAAGGTGTGGTTGTTTCTGCCACATTTTTAGCTAATTAGTCGAGATTTACTCAAACTTTCAGAGCCTTTTGCAGACCAGTTCCTCGTTTATTTCTGAATAGGCTGGAGATTAGGTCAGAACCATTGGGTTTCCTTGTTTTATTTTGTTGTTTTCTGTTTTTCGCCATCGTTACTGGTTTCTTTTAGTTTAGGCAGGGGGTGGGACTGTAACATAGGTTAGTCTGTAGCTAGTGATCTTCCTGCTTCGGCCTCCACAGTGATGGGATTACAGGTGTGTGGCACGGTGCTTATATAACAATGGGTTTTGTTGTTGTTGTTGTTGTTGGTGGTGGTGGTGGTGTGTGTGTGTGTGTGTGTGTGTGTGTGTGTGTGTGTGTGTGTTTTGGTTTCAGAGCTCCTGTATTGATATATTTTGCCTAGGCATAGTTTAAGACTTTAGTATTATATTTGGTTCTGCATAGAACAGAGATATCCTTTTCACAGTTTCTTATGTCTATTAGTCAATAAAGGAAGGCATTTTACCAGTTTTATAAGAGATTACCTCTATACTCGTTTCTCCAATTTACAGTTGGAGAGCACCTCCCATCATCTCATGATTCTCCTTGTTCTTTGGGGGGTAAGAAAAGTCTCTCATATCAAAACCTTTGCTCGGCACCTAGAAGGTAAAGTTTCACTTAGGACTCATATAAATATTGTTCATTGTAGGGGATCCACAGAGGGGTTCGATGTTTATGGCAATCTGAGGCTTTTTTCTTCCTTTCGATGTTCAGACGGGTCAACCTTCTCAGTTGGCACTTTCTGGTATTATCCTACTCAATGCAAAGCTGTTTCTTTTTTTCAGCCTTAGTTGGTGACTTTTGTCCTGTTGGAACACACAAATCTTTTCCCATAGTTTAGTTTTAAGATTTGAATTGCAAGGTTTTTTGACGAGAAGGTTTCATGTCTCTCTGTACCTCTCCCCCCTTTTTTTTAACCCATGAGTCTCCAGACAGACAGTTGTCTTATACATACTATAGGGTGGAATCAAGGCTCAGATTTCATTCAAATTTACCATGTTGTTTTGGGTGACTATATATGATTAACTTGGGGAGAGCAAACTTATTTTTATTTTAATCATCTTAAAGAGAATGCTACAGGTGAGATACTGTACAAAGAGGAAAATTACAGAGAACATTTGTATGTGCCAATCCCAGAGTTATTGCTCACATTTTATTGTTTAAAACAAATGTGGACAACCAGCGATTTATTCTCCATTAACTCGGATGCATTACCGTTTTTATCAGAGTCTCTAAACCAATGTTTGTTTAATATCACCTATTTACTTTACTAAGTCCTAAAACACCATGTATCCTGTAGACAGATGTCTAGGCAAAACTGGGTACCTTTGTTGTTGAACTCACGTCAATTAAATCATATGCATTAATCGATCTACACCCGTGTCCCTCCACCCCACCCCTCCCCCTTCCCAATTCACCATTTGGTCTGTTTTCTGATGCAGTCTTTCGTTGTGTTCTTTTACTATGCATTCTCTCTCCACGAGAAATATTTATATCTGGGTTATGGATACTAGCATCCATTGAGGGACACCATTTGTCATTTGTTTTTCTGGACTGTCATTACTCACTTACATACTGTCTTCTAGCTCCATCCATTTACCTTGCAAAGTTCATGATGTTGTCCCTTTACCCGCTGCATACGAACTCCATGGTATACATTGCCTACACATTTTCTCTAGCCACTCGTCAGTTTGTGGGGCACCTGGCTGGTTCCCGCTTTTTGCTATGTGTGAACAGAGCTGCAATAAACATAGTTGTGCATGTATCTTTGCACGTAAGTAAGAGATTTGTCTGTGGGATTATATCCCTAGGAGTTGGTATTCTGGGTCAAGGTGAAGAAGGCTCGTTTTGGTCTTCTAAGGGTCTCCACAATGTTTCCCATATGGCTGTACCAGTTTACATCCCACCGCAATTGATGAGTGTTCCCCTCTTCTCCACAACCTCTCCAGCCTTTGGTTATCATTTGTGGGTTTTTTTTTCTTGATCCTAGCCAGTTTATGTGATTAAGGGACTCATTGAAAGTGGTTTTCATTTGCATTTCCTTATTTATTAGAGATGCTGAACACTCTTAAGATGTTTCTCGGCCCTCTCTATTTCTCCTGTGTGAAGTCTCTATTTAGATTTTGCTCCATCCCTTTTGGAGTGTTCCATTTGTTTCTCTTTCTTCTTTGTTTCTTGAGTAGCTTGTATTCATATCCAACGATGCAGAGGGATTCATACAGAGATGCAGGGCCATGGTTCAACCATATGAAAATCAATAAAACATCATCAAACACCTATCAATATGGATGAAGGACAAAAACCACCACCATCATCTCAATTGATCGGGAGAAAGCCTTTGACAAAATCCAGCATCTTTCATGTTTAAAGTCCTGGAGGGAATTTGTCTTGAAGGATCATTCTCAATGTAATCAAGGCCATACACAAGAAACCCACAACCGCCCAATATCATCCAAATGGTGGAACGACAGAGCCATTCCCTTTAAAGGTGGGAATTTGGCAAGGCTGCCCCCGGTCCACCACTCCTTTCAATATAGTGCTGGCAACCCTTGCTAGGGCCCTAAGGCAAGAAGGAATTATTAAATAAGGAGTTCTAATTGGAAGGAATAAGAGGAATCCAAGCTATTCCCTGTTTGCGGCTGAATGAGTGTCGACCTAAGGGCTCGCTATCGGCAGAAAACCACTCCACCAGAACAACTCCTTCTAGAAACGATAAGAGCTGGGGGAATAGGGGCGCAGGATACAAAAGCAATCTGAAAAAAAATCAGTAGCCTTCATTACACCAACAACAAGCACCCTGAGGAATGAATACAAGGAGTCCTTCCCCACTCACAATAGCCTGCAAAAACAATAAACATACCTAGGAACACACAGCTAAACCCAAGGACACCAAGGATCTCTACAACCATAAAAATTTTTAAATCCCTGTCCTAAAAAGGAAATTTGCGGTGGAAAGGACATCCGAAGTAAGAAGAAGGACAAACTCCCATGCTCCTGGGATTTGGGAACATAAACTAGTATAGTAAAAATGTCCCTCCTACCCAAAACTAGTGTACAGATTTAAATGCAATCCCTATCAAAATCCCCAAGAATTTTTCACTGGCGTGGAAAAAAAATATCCTCCATTCATTTGGAAAAACCAAAGGGACTCGAATGGCCAAAGCAACCCTGAGGGAAAAAGAGCAATACAGCGGGGGATTCGCTATACCGACATCAAACTATACTACAGGGCGGCTATAGTCATTAAAAAACAGCCTGGGTACTGGCCAAAAAAAAACAGACCCATTGCCAATGGGAATAAAACTGAAGTTCCAAACATGAGCTCATACAATTCCAGCCACTTCATATTTGGCACAAGGGGGCCAAGAAGACAAATGGAGGGGGAAAGACAGTATCTTCAGCAAGTGGTGCTGGCAAAATTGCATCAACACCTGTAGAAGAATGAAAATTAAACCCTTCTACCTCTCACATTGTACACAGGTCAACTCCAGATGCGGGGACCAAAGACCTCAATGCGAAACCCCAAACTCTGGAGGTGATTTAAGAAGAGAAAACTGGCATGCAGACTACAAAGACATAGGGGTAGGAAAAAACTTTCCTATTCAGACAACACCAGCTGCACAAGAAATAAGATCCAAAATTGACAAATGGGACTCCTTAAAACTCAAAAGTTCTGTACATCAAAAGAAAACAATAAAGGAAGTGAGAGAAAGAAACCCAACAGAGTGGAGTAGCCGAGGCACGCGAGGGAAGGAGGAACGGAAACCCTTAATGCCGACCACATCTGACAAGCAC